>JAENHJ010000457.1:0-32500 GCA_025330945.1 Mucuna pruriens | reverse complement strand
ATTCTTCTTCTTCCATTCCATCTTCTTCTGCATTCTTCTTTTTCATTCTTCATTCTTCTTCATCTTCCCATTCTTCTTCTCATTATTCTTCATCTTCATTCATTCTTCTTCTTATTATTCATCTTTCTTCTTCTCATTCTTCTTCCTCTCATTCTTCTTCTCATTCTTTTCATTTTCTTCTTCTCTTCTTCTTCATCCGTTCCATTCTTCTTCATCTTCCATTCTTCTTCATTCTTCTTCTTCTCATTCTTCATCTTCTTCTCATTCTTCTTCTTGTCATTCTTCTTTTCTCATTCTTCTTAACTTTTTTTTCTTCTTCTCATTCTTCTTCTCATTCTTCTTCTTCTCATTCTTCTTTTCCTATTCTTCATCTTTCTTTTTCTTCTTATTCTTCATTCTTTCTTTCTTCTTCTTCTTCTTTCTTCTTCTTCTTCAGATTCTTCTTCTTCACATTCTTTTTCTCATTCTTTTTCTTCATCTTCTTCTTCTCATTCTTTTCTTCATCATTCTTCTTCCATTCATCTTCTTCATTCTTATTCTTCTTCTTCTTCATTTTCCCATTTCTTCTTCCATTATTCTTCTTCTCATTCTTTTTTCCTCTTTTCTTCTTCTTCATATTCTTCTTCTTCTCATTCTTCTTCCTCACATTCTTCTTCTTCTCTTCTTTTCATTTTCTATTCTTCTTCTTCTTAATTTCTTCTTTCTTCTTTCTCCTTCTTCCCTATTCTTCATCTCATTCTTTTTCATCTTATTCTTCATCTTCATACTTCTTCTTCTCTTTCTTTCTTTCTTCTTCTTCTTCTTCTATTCTTCTTCTTCACTTTTCTTCTCTTCATTCTTCTTCTTCACGTTCTTCTTCTTTCTTCATTCTCCTTCTTCCTATTCTTCATCTCATTATTTTTCATCTTATTCACATCTTCTTTTCTTATTTTCTTCTTTTTCTTATTCTTCATGTTCTCATTCTTCTTCTTTTCTTTCTTTTATTCTTCTTTCAGTCTTCATCTTCTATTCTTCTTCTTATCATTCATCATCTTCTTCTCTTCCTCTTATCCAACTTCTTCTCATTCTTCTTCTTCTAATTCTTTCTTCATCTTCCCATTCTTCTTCTCATTCTTCTTCTTCTTTTCATTCTTGTTCCTTCTATTCTTTTCTTCTTCTTTCTCATTCTTCTTCCTCACATTCTTCTTCCTGTTTTCTTCATTTTCTCATTCTTCTTCTTCCTCTGCTTTCTTCTTCTCATTCTCCTTCTTCCTATTCTTCATCTCATTCTTTTTCATCTTATTCTTCATCTTCATCATACTTTATTCTTCTTCTTCTTCTTCTTCTTCTTCTTCTTCTTCTTCTTCTCGTTCTTCTTTCTTCATTCTTCCTTCTCATTCTTCTTCTTCATCATCTCTTTTTTCATCTTCTTTTTCTCATTCTTCTTCTTCTTCTTCTTTTCTCTCATTCTTCTTTTCATTCTTCTTCTCATTCTTCTTTTTATTCTTCTTTTCATCATTCTTCTTTTTCTCATTCTTCTTCTCATTCTTCTTTTTATTCTTCTTCTCATTCTTCTTTTTATTCTTCTTCTCATTCTTCTTTTTATTCTTCTTCTCATTCTTCTTTTTATTCTTCTTCTCATTCTTCTTTTTATTCTTCTTTTTCGTTCTTCTTTTTTATTCTTCTTTTTCTCATTCTTCTTTTATTCTTCTTTTTTCTCATTCTTTTTTTTATTCTTCTTTTTTCATTCTTCTTCTTCCCTCCTTCTTGACCTCTTATTCTTCTTCTTCTTCTTCATTCTTCATTCTTCGTTTCTTCTTCTCCTATTCTTCTTTTTATTCTTCTTCTTTTTATTTTCTTCTTCTTTCTTCATTCTTCTTCTTATCATTCATCATCTTCTCATTCTTCTTCCTCTCATTCAACTTCTTCTCATTCTTCTTCTTCTAATTCTTCTTCATCTTCCCATTCTTCTTCTCATTCTTCTTCTTCTCATTCTTGTTCCTCTCATTCTTCTTCTTCTCATTCTTCTTCTTCCTCTCATTCTTCTTCTCATTTTTCTTCTTCTCATTCTTCTTCTCATTCTTCTTCTTCTCATTCTTCTTCTTCATTCTTCTTCTTCTCATTCTTCTTTTCATTCTTCTTCTCATTCTTCTTCTTTCTTCTCATTCTTGTTCTCATTCTTCTTCCTCTCATTCTTCTTCTCATTCTTCTGCTTCCAATTCTTCTTCTCATTCTTCTTTTCATTCTTCTTCTTCTCATTCTTCTTCTTCTCATTCTTCTTCTTCTCATTCTTCTTCTTCTCATTATTCTTCTTGTCATTCTTGTTCTTCTCATTCTTCTTCTTAACATTCTTCTTCTTCTCATTCTTCTTCCTCACATTCTTCTTCTCGTTCTTCATTTTCTCATTCTTCTTCTTCTCGTTTCTTCTTCTCATTCTCCTTCTTCCTATTCTTCATCTCATTCTTTTTCATCTTATTCTTCATCTTCTCATACTTCTTATTCTTCTTTCTTCTTCTTCTCATTCTTCTTCTTCACGTTCTTCTTCTCGTTCTTCTTCTTCTCATTCTTCTTCTTCTCATTCTCCTTCTTCCTATTCTTCATCTCATTATTTTTCATCTTATTCTACATCTTCTCCTTCTTCTTCTTATTCTTCTTCTTCTTTTTCTTCTTTTTCTTATTCTTCTTCTCATTCTTCTTCTTCTCATTCTTCTTCTCATTCTTGTTTTTATTCTTCTTTTTCTCATTCTTCTTTTTATTCTTCTTTTTCTCATTCTTCTTTTTATTCTTCTTTTTCTCATTCTTCTTTTTATTCTTCTTTTTCTCATTCTTCTTCTTCCTATTCTTCAACCTCTTATTCTTCTTCTTCTCATTCTTCATGTGCTCATTCTTCTTCTCATTCTTCTTTTTATTCTTCTTCTTTTCACTCTTCATCTTCTCATTCTTCTTCTTCTCATTCTTCTCCTTCTGATTCTTCTTCTCATTCTACTTCTTCCTATTCTTCAATCTCTCATTCTTCTTCTTCTTATTCTTCATCTGCTCATTCTTCTTTTTTTTCTTCTTCTTTTCATTCTTCATCTTCTCATTCTTCTTCTTATCATTCATCATCTTCTCATTCTTCTTCCTCGCATTCAACTTCTTCTCATTCTTCTTCTTCTAATTCTTCCTCATCTTCCCATTCTTCTTCTCATTCTTGTTCCTCTCATTCTTCTTCTTCTCATTCTTCTTCTTCCTCTCATTCTTCTTCTCATTTTTCTTCTTCCCATTCTTCTTCTTCTCATTCTTCTTCTTCTTCTTCTTCTTCTTCTGCTTCTCATTCTTCTTCTCATTCTTCTTCTTTTCAGTCTTCTTCTCATTCTTCTTTTTCTCATTCTTGTTCGCATTCTTCTTCCTTTCATTCTTCTTCTCATTCTTCTGCTTCCAATTCTTCTTCTCATTCTTCTTTTCATTCTTCTTCTTCTCATTCTTCTTCTTCTCATTCTTCTTCTTCTCATTCTTCTTCTTCTCATTCTTCTTCATCTCATTCTTTTTCTGCTCATTCTACTTCTTCTCACTATTCTTCTTGTCATTCTTCTTCTTCTCATTATTCTTTTTGTCATTCTTTTTCTTCTCATTCTTCTTTTTAACATTCTTCTTCTTTTCATTCTTCTTCTTCACATTCTTCTTCTCGTTCTTCGTCTTCTAATTCTTCTTCTTCTCGTTTCTTCTTCTCATTGTCCTTCTTCCTATTCTGCATCTCATTCTTTTTCTTCTTATTCTTCATCTTCTCATTCTTCTTATTCTTCATCTTCTCGTTCTTCTTCTTCTCATTCTTCATCTCGTTCTTCTTCTTCTCATTTTCTTCTCATTCTCCTTCTTCCTATTCTTCATCTCATTATTTTTTATCTTATTCTACATCTTCTCATTCTTCTTCTTATTCTTCTTCTTCTTCTTCTTCTTTTTCTCATTCTTCTTTTTATTCTTCTTTTTCTCATTCTACATCTTCCTATTCTTTAATCACTCATTCTTCTTCTTCTTATTCTTCATCTGCTCATTCTTTTTTTTTTTTTTTTCTTTTCATTCTTCATCTTCTCATTCTTCTTCTTCTCATTCATCATCTTCTCATTCTTCTTCCTCTCATTCCACTTCTTCTCATTCTTCTTCTTCTAATTCTTCTTCATCTTCCCATTCTTCTTCTCATTCTTCTTCTCGTTCTTCCTCTTCTCATTCTTCTTCTTCTCATTCTTGTTCCTCTCATTCTTCTTCTTCTCATTGTTCTTCTACTTATTCTTCTTCCTCTCATTCTTCTTCTCATTTTTCTTCTTCTCATTCTTCTTCTTCTCTTCTTCTTCTTCTCATTCTTCTTCTTCTCATTCTTCTTCTTCTCATTCTTCTTCTTCTTCTCATTCTTCTTCTTCTCATTCTTCTTCTCATTCGTCTTCTTCTCATTCTTCTTCTCATTATTCTTCTTCTAATTCTTCTTCTCATTCTTCAACCTCTTATTCTTCTTCTTCTCATTCTTCATCTGCTCATTCTTCTTCTCATTCTTCTTTTTATTCTTCTTCTTTCCATTCTTCATCTTCTCATTCTTCTTCTTCTCATTCTTCTCCTTCTGATTCTTCTTCTCATTCATCATCATCTCATTCTTCTTCTCATTCCACTTCTTCTCATATTTCTTCTTCTAATTCTTCTTTTTCTTCTCATTCTTGTTCGCATTATTCTTCCTCTCATTCTTTTGCTTCCAAATCTTCTTCTCATTCTTCTTCTTCCCATTCTTCTTCTTCTCACGCTTCTTTTTCTCATTCTTCTTCTTCTCATTCTTCTTCTTCTCATTCTTCTGCTTCTAATTATTCTTCTTGTCATTCTTCTTCTTCTCATTATTCTTCTTGTCATTCTTCTTCTTCTCATTCTTCTTCTTAATATTCTTCTTCTTCTCATTCTTCTTCTTCACATTCTTGTTCTCGTTCTTCGTCTTCTCATTCTTCTTCTTCTCGTTTCTTCTTCTCATTCTCCTTCTTCCTATTCTTCATCTCATTCTTTTTCATCTTATTCTTCATCTTCTCATTCTTCTTCTTATTCTTTGTCTTCTTCTTCTTCTTCTTCTTCTCATTCTTCTTCTTCACATTCTTCTTCTCGTTCTTCTTCTTCTCATTCTCCTTCTTCCTATTCTTCATCTCATTCTTTTTCATCTTATTCTACATCTTCTTCTTCTTCTTCTTCTTTTTCTCATTCTACTTCTCATTCTTCTTCTTCTCATTCTTGTTTGTATTCTTCTTTTTCTCATTCTTCTTCTCGTTCTTCTTCTTCTCATTCTTCTTCTTCTCATTCTTCTTCTTCTCATTCTTGTTCCTCTCATTCTTCTTCTTCACATTCTTCTTCTACTCATTCTTCTTCCTCTCATTCTTCTTCTCATTTTCTTCTTCTGATTCTTCTTCTCATTCTTCTTCTCATTCTTCTTCTTCTCTTTCTTCTTCTCATTCTTGTTCTTCTTTTTCTTCTCATTCTTTTTCTTTTTCTTCTCATCCTTCATTCTTCCTTCATTCTTTTTTTTTCTTCTCATCCTTCATCTTCTCATTCTTCTTCTTATTCTTCTTCTTCTCATTCTTCTTCTTCTCATTCTTCTTCGTCTCATTCTTTTTCTGCTCATTCTTCTTCTTCTCATTATTCTTCTTCTCATTAAGTGTGGGAAGAAAGGTCATACTAGCAGATTTTGCTGGTTAAAAAACAAGATTAAACAATTAAATCTTGATCCTCAAGTAGAAGACCAAATTAATAAGCTTTTAATCCAATCCTCAGATGAAGAATCTAATAAAGAAAGAATCTTCAGAAGAAGATACAAAAGGTCTTCAACATGATGATAATTCTATCATCATCCACAGAAGAAGAATCTTCTTCTGAAAGATTCTTCTTCTGAAATAAATGTTTTAACAAAAGAACAAAATCTCTTGTTTGAGGTAATAGAAAACCTCTCTGATCCTCAAGAGAAGATGGTTTTCTTAAACCAACTCAAAAAATTCTTAGAGGTTAAAACAAGACCTAAAAACTTATTAACTGATAATAAATTTGACGTTAATAAAATTTTTAGAAGGCTTGAGATAGGTTCCACCTCTAAACCAACCACAATTCAAGACCTCCAGGAAGAAATAAGAAATCTTAAACTGGAAGTCAAAGACCTTAAAACTCAACAAGACCTTCATTCAGTTGTGTTTGCACAAATTGGATGGAAAGAAAAGGAGCAAGGAGACCCTACTGGATCTACTAATTCCAGTATGAGTGAATCTTCTGAAGATGAAGGTTCTGATAAAATTATGGGTTTAATCAAAAAGATTAGAATCCAGAAATTCTACATCAACATCAAAATTGTCATTAAGGATTTTGTTCTTGAAACTTTAGCCTTATTCGATACTGGTGCTGATTCAAATTGCATCTTAGAAGGATTAATTCCTACTAAGTTCTTTGAGAAAACTTCGGAGAAGTTTAGCACGGCTAGCGGCTCTAAATTAAAAATCAACTATAAGTTGTCTAAGGCAGCCATAGTTAACCAAGATCTTAGGATTAAAACTAGCTTTCTTTTAGTCAAGAACTTAAAGAACGAAGTTATCTTAGGGACACCGTTCATCAAGTCTCTCTTCCCAATAGAAATTAATGATAAAGGAATCATAACTTTTTGTTCGGGAAAGAAAATAAGATTTGATTTTACAAACAAACCAATAGTTAAAACACTTAACTTGTTGGATAACAAAATTAAGCAAATAAACTACTTAAAAGAAGAAGTTTCTCATGCTAGGATTAATCAGCAACTAGAAACTCCTCAAGTCAAAAATAGAATAGATAAGATCTTTAAAGAAATTAAGATTTCTATCTGTTCTAATCTCCCAAATGCTTTTTGGGATAGGAAAAATCACATGGTCGATTTACCCTATGAAAGAGACTTCAAAGACAGTCTCATCCCAACCAAAGCTAGACTAATTCAAATGAACGAAGAACTCCTTCTTCATTGCCAAAAAGAGATCAAGGATCTCTTAGACAAAAAACTAATTAGAAGAAGTAAAAGCCCATGGTCTTGTGCTGCCTTCTATGTCAATAAACAAGCTGAGCTAGAGCGTGGTACGCCTAGATTAGTAATCAATTACAAGCCTCTTAATGAAGCTCTTCAATGGATTAGATATCCTATTCCTAATAAAAAAGATCTTCTTAATAGGTTAAATTCAGCCAAAATCTTTTCCAAATTCGATATGAAGTCAGGATTTTGGCAGATCCAAATCAAAGAATCTGATAGGTACAAGACTGCCTTCACTGTACCTTTCGGGCAATATGAATGGAATGTCATGCCTTTCGGTCTGAAGAATGCCCCTTCAGAATTTCAAAAAATTATGAATGATATATTCAATGATTATACTAAGTTCACTATTGTCTACATTGATGATGTCTTAGTATTCTCAGATTCAATTGATCAACACTTCAAACATCTCCAGATTTTTGTTAAGGTCATCCAAAGAAATGGTCTTGTGATCTCGGAATCAAAAATTAGTTTATTTCAAACAAAAATTAGGTTCTTAGGTCATATGATCAATCAAGGAACCATAATCCCAATTAGCAGATCCATAGAATTTGCTTCAAAATTCCCTGATGAAATCCTAGATAAAACTCAACTTCAGAGATTTCTAGGATGTCTAAATTATGTAGGAGACTTTGTCCCTAATCTGAGTCAAATAGTGAAACCTCTTCATGATAGGCTCAAAAAGAATTCCCCTGAGTGGACCGAAAAGCATACTCAGGTAGTCAAAAGGATTAAACAACAAGTTTTGTCTATAAAATGCTTGTATCTCCCAAATCCGCAAGCATTTAAAATTGTTGAAACAGATGCCTCCAACATAGGTTATGGTGGCATTCTTAAACAAAGAATTGATAACCATGAGCAAATCATTTCTTACACATCAAAACATTGGAACCCTGCATAATAAAATTACTCAACTGTTAAAAAAGAAGTTTTAGCAATTGTTTTGTGCATATCCAAATTTCAAAGTGATCTTTTGAATCAAAAGTTTTTAATTAGAGTCGATTGCAGATCGACTAAAGAAATTTTGAAAAAAGATGTCAAAAACCTTGCATCAAAACAAATTTTTGCCAAATGACAGGCCATATTAAGCATTTTTGATTTTGATATTGAATTTCTTAAAGGAGCCCAAAACAGTCTACCAGACTATTTAACCAGAGAGTTTTTACAGGACAGATAGATGCCTCCAAAGTCAGCAGGCAAAGGTGTCCTGCCTAAAGACACCAAGATGCTTCTAGAGCCAGCAGAATTGAAGAGGACAACAAAAACCTCATCAAATTCAGCAGCTACCAAAGCAAATTCTGGGTCTCATACCCAAATTGGGTCATCCACCCAAAAATTACCTGGATCATCAATCCAGGATCAAATCCATAAAAAAATCCTTAAGCTGGTAACTCCATCCGAGATTACTAGCAAAAACACCATTCAAAGTCAAAAAACTTCTGACTATGCAATGGCCTTACCAAATAACCCAACCCCAGGTATTAAGGACTCATTCCTGGTCCTACCAAAAAAGTCCTGGGCGGATATAGCATCATCTGAATCAGATGATGACACCAAATCCAAAACATTTGTTAGCACATGTTCTAAAAAACCCAGTGCTACAGAATCAACCAAAACACTTAGCCCCGAACCAACTAATGCATATATTTACAAAAATATATCTGAAGTTGTTTTGCAGGTTGAACCGGAGTTCTGCCACAGAAATCCTTATAAGGTTATGGAAATAGCATTTCCAGAAGGGTTCTTTTTCAGGCCAACAGCCATGAACAAAACAAGAACTTTTTACGAATTCATTTTGATTGATACCAAATCGGTCTCAATTAAGCACTACAAAGATGATAAAAGACATCCTGATATGAGCACTCATTCAACCATCAGGATCCTCAAAGTTTTAAGACTAGACCAATTCGGGAAAACTCTTAAAACTTATAAAAAATTCTCCCAACCGTTTGACCCAGCAGGTTACTCTTATTTGGACTATATTGATGCATGGACTAATGTCTTTTGGCACCAAAATCAGCAGAGAAAACATTCATGGCTAATAATGTTTAGCAACAATACTAGATATTATTTTCCAAATTGGTTTCTCAGTTGGTGGAATTTATTCAGACCCGTTCCATCAATCTTCCCCACTGCTATCACTGATGGATTCGATCAGTTCAAGAAACTGTATGAACCAACTAGCAGTAGAATACCAGCCAGTCTCAAGTTCTTTTCCAGCTTCGGGTTAGCCTGGATATTTTCCTGGCGAATAGCCTTTAGCAAAACCAATCACAAAATGGAATTGCCTCAAATTAATAGACACTTTTATGTAAAGTGGTGGCAACAATTTAATTGTGAACAAGTCCAACCAGCCAAGATTAAAGACTAGTTCAAAAATAATAAGGAATTCATTAAGGCATCAGACCCTGAAACTTCCTTATTTCTCAACCAAAGAACTTCTCTGTCAGCCTTCCTAGCCGGAGCTCAATCAAAAGATCAACTCCAAGAGCATCTGAAGACTGCTCTTAAAGCCTTGGAAGCTGAAGCATCTACCTCTAAAAAAGCAGAAGATGCTGAAGAAGAAGAAGATAGAAAAGCCTCTTCCTCCAAAGGAAACATTGAAAAAGATGTTGAAGAAGATCAAGACGCTGATGACCTCGATTCTTGCTCAACTGATCCCTTCTACCAGAATGAGGATGATTGTTATGGAATCAATTTCAGCGAGTCTCAGGCAAATGAAGACCTAGATAGTTTGAGATTTTGTATCTAGGGTTTTTACCGCTTCTGTAGCAAATAGTTCAGGTTATGTAACCGGTACTGTAGTCTACAGTAAAATTTTCAATTATAAAAGGAGGCCTCAGCTCATTTGTGAGGTACCCTTTCAGAAAGCAAAGAATTAGAGAGAGAACCTAGAGAGAGACGCTCCTGATATTTCTTGTAAGCTCCTTCTCTTTTAATAAAAGAACTCTTTCTGCATTTCTCTTCTCCCTCTTCCGGATCAATGCGGACTACCGCCGATCTGGCTTCTTCCCTTCTTCACCTCAACTGATCAGTGCGGACTACCGCCGTTCAGTTTTCTTTTTTATTTCTTTTATGCATTAATTTATTTTTTTGCATATTTATCTTTCGTTTTTATGAATTAAATATTTAAATTTAAGTTTTTTATGTTTCCTACTTCTCTATTCTTTTTTCCATAGTCGACTTTTCCGCTATCTCTGGTATCAGAGCCTGATGGGGAAGTAGGATAATTAATAAGGACACTGTTATAAGTTATAACATGGAATCTGGAAAATTTTGTATAGTATTTCTGTCTGTTTATTCTGGATCCAATGGTTTATATGGTCGGTTCTACCACCTAACCATTGTTAAATTTATGTACTGTTTATTTTCTGTACTGTTTATTCTGTACTGTTTATTTTCTGTACAGTTAAACTGTTTATTTTGAACATCTTGATCAGCTGTTTATTAAGTGATTAATAAATTCCTTTGGCATAGCCGTTCTAAATGTTGAAAACGATACAAGGTATGAGGCAGTAAGTCCCAAGGGTGAGGCAGTAAGACCATAAAGATACCCTCTGAGATCATTTTCAAAATCATGAACATTAAGTCTAAGGCTTGAATTTATTATTCATAAAATAAACTTAATTAGCTGAGAAGTTCAAGATAAAAGAGTTTAAAAAAAAAAAAAAATTTTCTCTAGATTTCGAGGTTATAAATTTATAACAGATACCTTATTAAAAATTCTATGGAACCAGAGGATGGCAAAGATACTAGAGGTTGTTTTTTACTCATGAATCGCCTTTTCGAACTTTTTCTCGCCTTTCCTTACCAACCTCTTCCTCTAATTCTTCATCCTCCTCTTCACCTTCAAAAAACAAATCACCAGCCTTGTTCAATGAACAAGAAAATTCGACCCAAGAGGTCAACCCCAAATTCAATCTCTTCGACGAAGAAGTTCGCTTCGAAGAAATCAACCAAAACATGGATGACTGGACAATTCCAGAAATCCCTCAGGACGAACTATACGTTCCTGAAAATCAAAAGCAAAAAAGGTCCTCTGATTACATTATCAAGACTGTTGAAAATAATATTCCCTTAGGACAAGGTATTGGAGAAGAATTCCATCTCTTGTCTAAAGATTCAATCATAGAACACACTAAGAAGTATAAATATCTTCATATTGGGTGTGTCCAAATAGCTATCAAACCTTTAATTGATATGGGTTTGGATGTAGCTGTCCTCATGTGTCTTAGAGATACTAGACACAACAAATTTGAGGATTCCTTGATAGGAACAGTAGAAACAAGCCTAGGTCAAGGACCAGTTTATTTCAACTGTTATCCTAACAAAACGGTGAGCCTAATGGATAGAAATATTCTGGACTCACTCTTCCTCAACATCCAATTTTGCGGTTTAGATATGAAGGAAGGATCTATTCCCGCAGCCTTAATCTACAGGATTCAATATAAGGTCATGAATACCTATGCTTCAAGAGTCCTTCTAAAACCTCAGAAAGGTGAAACTACTTTGTTCATCACTGATATGACAAAGGCTAATGTTTCCCTTCCTAGAACAATTAAATGGGACGAAGTAACGCTCCCTGAAAAATGGATCATGGAAAGAGCAACACCATCTATTCCAAGACCAGCACCACAAATCAATTTTATTAAACAAGATAATTCTGGCAAGGTTGAAATCAACTTTGATAGGAGAAATTCTTTCTCTTCCAGAATAGAGGCCCTAGGACCTATAGGTTCTTTTAGAGGCCCTTGTTTTGATAAAACACCATCATTAGCTAGGTCTGTATCCTATGGTCCAGCTAATTCCAAACTTGAGGGAGTAAATAATACTTCCCAAATTCCTCATGGTGTTTACAAAGACATGGATTATGACCAAAAGTCTAACCAGTCTCCAACATACTCTTCTATGGATGGTCCTTATGAATCATAGAACCTTTATCATAGTTGACGAAACCCTTAGGAAAGACTTTCGCTCTAAGGAAAACAAACTTAAGAGAGATTGGTTTTTCCAAAATTACAAGGGTAAAGAAAAAATTAAAATCCAATCTAGGTATCATAAATTCATTAATGATACTAAAACCCAAGTTCCTTTCTTTGATTGATTTCATGCATACTCAATCAAAAAGAAAATCAATTATCCTTGGCAGGTTGATGTTATTATTAACCCGTCAGTCAAAGGAATAAACTGGGTTATTAAAGATGGTAAGATAGTCCAATCTGACTTACCTCCAGAAGTCCAGTTTCAAATTCCTAAATTAAAAGATGCTAACGATCAGCCAGTCATAGCATCTCCATTCAAAACTAAGGATCCCAAAGAAGATGTCAAACCTCATGACATTAAAGGATTAATGGAACAAGCAAATTATACAAATAAATATCTTCAAGTTTTAGGTAATAAAATTGATAAAGTTAAAACTTTAGTCAAACCTAATACTGAAGAACCATCAACTTCGTCTTCTCAAATAGAGAAGCCTCTCTTTAAGCCATTTAAAATGAGTGATAGAGCTCGGAAAGTGCTTAAAGAATTTAGAAAATAAAAGTTCGAGAAATGCGCCGAAAATAGTGAAATCTTAGAAAAGATTAATAACTTAATTAAGGCCATTCCCGAACAATCTGATCCAAGTTTAGGAGTTAGAACCAGGTCTTCTAGGGTAAATGTCCTAGGAAAAGATTCTGATAGCTCTTCAATCTCCTCTTTCACTAGAACTGAAGAAGGTTCAGTCAGTGAAAAAGAACAAATTATAAAGGGTAAAATGCCTTTAAACCTTAATCCAGTTAATTGGAAATCTTCCTCTAAACTGTACTACCAAAGGCCTACAGCCCCAGACCTTCTCTTAGAAGAAAGAGGAGAAGGAAACTTTAGGTCTTTCAATGCAAATAACATCTATGAATGGAACATAGATACCCAAACTGAGTACAATATTATGAGTACTCTTCAACATATGTCCATGGTGGCTACTGCATATCAGACAACCCATGATAGTTCTGAAGATGTTATAGTTAACATTTTAGTTTCGGGATTTACTGGACAACTAAAAGGATGGTGGGATAATCATCTTACTGAAGAAGATAAAACCCAAATATTTGAAGCTGTTAGGACCAACCAAGATGGTAGAGTCATGACCAGCGACGAGTTCCCAGAAGGAATTCCTGATTCCGTGAATACATTAATATTCACTATAGCAAAACACTTCATAGGAGATCCATCCTTATGGAAGGATAGGTCTGCTGAATTACTATCCAATCTAAGGTGTAGAACTCTAGGAGATTTCAGATCTTATAAGGACACCTTCCTAGCCAGAGTTTACACTAGAGAAGATTGTCATCAACCTTTCTGAAAGGAGAAATTCCTTGCAAGTCTTCCAAAATCTTTAGGAGACAAAGTTAGGGATAAAATCCGTAGCCATAATCCTAAAGGAGAAATTTCATATGATGATCTTACATATGGCCAATTAATCTCTTATGTCCAGAAAGTAGCACTGAAGATTTGTCAAGATGACAAAATTCAAGATCAATTAAAGAAGGAGAAAATTCTTGAAAAACGAGAATTAGGATCCTTCTGTGAGCAATTTGGCCACCCAGCTTGTAAAAAACAGGTAGACATTTAGACAAAACCCAACCTCCTCCTCCTAGAACCCAACCTAGAAGGAAATGGAAAAGGAAAAACAAAAATGACCCCCAACCTAAAACCTAAAAAAGAACAACCTTCTCATTCTTTTTCTTCTCATTCTTCTTCTTCACATTCTTCTTCTCATTCTTCTTCTTCTCGTTTCTTTTTCCTCTCATTCTTCATCTTATTCTTCTTCTTCTCATTCTTCTTTTTCTCATTCTTCTTCTTCTCATTGTTCTTTTTCTCATTCTTCTTCTTCTCATTGTTCTTTTTCTCATTCTTCTTCTTCTCATTGTTCTTTTTCTCATTCTTCTTCTTCTCATTGTTCTTTTTCTCATTCTTCTTCTTCTCATTGTTCTTTTTCTCATTCTTCTTCTTCTCATTGTTCTTTTTTTCTCATTCTTCTTCTTCTCATTGTTCTTTTTCTCATTCTTCTTCTTCTCATTGTTCTTTTTCTCATTCTTCTTCTTCTCATTGTTCTTTTTCTCATTCTTCTTCTTCTCATTGTTCTTTTTCTCATTCTTCTTCTTCTCATTGTTTTTTTTATCATTCTTCTTCTTCTCATTGTTCTTTTTCTCATTCTTCTTCTTCTCATTGTTCTTTTTCTCATTCTTCTTCTTCTCATTGTTCTTTTTCTCATTCTTCTTCTTCTCATTCTTCTTTTTCTCATTCTTCTTCTTCTCATTGTTCTTTTCTCATTCTTCTTCTTCTCATTCTTCTTTTTCTCATTCTTTTTCTTCTCATTGTTCATATTCTCATTCTTCTTCTCATTCTTCTTCTTCTCATTTTTCTTCTCATTCTTCTTCTTCTCCTTTCTCTTCTTCGCATCCTTCTTCTCATTCTTCTCCTCTTCATTCATCATCTTCTCGCTATTCTTCTCACTCTGCTGCTTCTTATACTTCTTCCCATTCTTCTACTCATTCTTCTTCTTCTCATTCTTCTTCTTCTCATTCGTCTTTTTCTCATTCTTCTTCTTCCCATTTGTCTTCTTCTCATTCTTCTTCTTCTTCTCATTCTTCTTTCTCATTTCTTCATTATTCTTTTCTTCTCATTCTTTTTCTTCTTCATTCTTCTTCTTCACATTCTTCTTCTCATTCTTCTTCTTCACATTCTTCTTCTCATTCTTCTTCTTCTCATTCTTCTTTTCATTCTTCTTCTTCTCATTCTTCTTCACTATCTTCTTCTTCTCATTCTTCATCTTCTCATTCTTCTACTTCTCATTCTTCTTCTTCACATTCTTCTTCTTCTCATTCTTCTTCTTCACATTCTCGTTCTCATTCTTCGTCTTCTCATTCTTCTTCTTCTCGTTTCTTTTTCCTCTCATTCTTCTTCTTCTCATTCTTCTTTTTCTCATTCTTCTTCTCAATCTTCTTCTTCACATTCTTCTTCTTCTTCTCATTGATCTTCTTCTCATTCTTCTTCTTCTTTTCATTCTTCTTCTTCACAATCTTCTTCTCATTATTCTTCTTCTCATTTCATCTTCTCATTCATCTTCTCATTTCTTTTTTCCTCCTTCTTCTTCTTCTTCTTCTTCTTCTTCTTCTTCTTCTTCTCAGTCTTCTTCTTCACATTCTTCTTCTCATTCTTCTTCTTCTCGTATCTTTTTTCTCTCATTCTTCTTCTCATTCTTCTTCATCTGATTTTTTTCTTCTCGTTCTTCATCTTCTCATTCTTCTTCTACTTATTCTTCTTCCTCTCATTCTTCTTCTTCTCATTATTTTTTTTATTGTTCTTTTTCTCATTCTTCTTGTTCTCATTATTCTTTTTCTCATTCTTCTTCTTCTCATTGTTTTTTTTCTCATTCTTCTTCTTCTCAATGTTCTTTTCTCATTCTTCTTCTTCTCATTGTTCTTTTTCTCATTCTTCTTCTTCTCATTCTTCTTCTTCTCATTGTTCTTTTTCTCATTTTTCTTCTTCTCATTCTTCATCTTCTCATTCTTCTTCTTCTCATTCTTCTTCTTCTCATTTTTCTTCTCATTCTTCTTCTTCTCCTTTCTCTTTTTCGCATTCTTCTTCTCATTCTTCTCCTCTTCATTCATCATCTTCTCACTATTCTTTTCATTTTGCTGCTTCTTATACTTCTTCTTCACATTCTTCTTCTCATTCGTCTTTTTCTCATTCTTCTTCTTCCCATTTGTCTTCTTTTCCACTCTTAACTTCTTCTTCCGTTCTTCTATTTCTCATTATTCTTCTTCTCATTCTTCTTCTTCTCATTCTTCTTTTCATTCTTCTTCTTTTCATTCTTCTTCTTCTCATTGTTCTTCTTCTCATTCTTCTTCTTCTCATTCTTCTTCTTCTCTTTCTTCTTCACATTCTTCTTCTTCTTCTTCTTCTTTCTTCTTCTTCTCATTATTCTTCTTCACATTCTTCTTCTCATTCTTCTTCTTCTCATTCTTCTTTTCCCTTCATTCTTCTTCTCATTCTTCTTCTTCTCATTGTTCTTTTCTCATTCTTCTTCTTCTCATTTTTCTTTTTCTCATTCTTCTTCTTCTCATTGTTCTTTTTCTCATTCTTCTTCTTCTCATTTGTTCTTTTTCTCATTCTTCTTCTTCTCATTGTTCTTTTTCTCATTTCTTCTTCTTCATTGTTCTTTTCTCATTGTTCTTTTCTCATTTCTTCTTTTTGTTCTTTCTCATTTCTTCTTTTCTCATTCTTTCTTTTTCTCATTCTTCTTCTTTCTTCTTTTTCTTCTCATTCTTCTTTTTTTTCTCATTCTTCTTTTTCTCATTCTTCTTCTCATTCTTCATTGTTTTTATCATTCTTCTCTTCTTCTTTCTTCTTCTTTTTCTCATTCTTCTTCTTCTCATTTATTCTTTTTCTCATTCTTCTTCCATTCTTCTCTTTTTCATTCTTCATCTTCTCTATTCTTCTCATTCTTCTTCTTCTTATTCTTCTCTTCTTCATTCTTCTTCTCATTCTTCTTCTTCATTTCTTCTTCTTCTCATTCTTTTTTCTCATTCTTCATTCTTCTCATTTTCTTCTTCTTCTCATTCTTCTTCTTCTTCTCATTTTTATTTCTCATTATTCTTCTTCTCATTCTTCTTCTTCTCATTCTTCTTCTTCTCATTCTTCCTCTTCATTCATTCTTCTTCTTCTCTTCTTTTCTTCTTCTTCATTCTTCTTCTCATTCTTCTTCTTCTCATTCTTCTTCTTCTCGTTTCTTCTTCATCTCATTCTTCTTATTCTCATTCTTCTTCTTCTCATTCTTCATCTTCTCATTCTTCTTCTTCTCATTCTTCTTCTTCTCATTCTTCTTCTTCTCATTCTTCTTCTTCTCATTCTTCTTCTTCATTATTCATCTTCTCATTCTTCTTCTTCTCATTTCTTTTCTTCTCATTCTTCTTCTTCTTATTCTTCTTCTTCCTAATCTTCATCTCATTCTTTTTCATCTTATTCTTCATCTTCTCATTCTTCTTCTCATTCTTCTTCTTCTCATTCTTCTTCTTTTCTTATTCTTCTTCTTCTCATTCTTCTTCTCATTCTTCTTCTTCTCATTCTTTTCTTCTCATTCTTCTTCTCATTCTTGTTTGTAATCTTCTTTTTCTTCTCATTCTTCTTTTTCTCATTCTTCTTTTTCTTCTTCTTCTTCTTCCTCTTCTTCTTTTCTCAATCTTCTTCTTCTCATTCTTCTTCTTCTCATTCTTCTCCTTCTGATTTTTCATCTCATTCATCATCTTCTCATTCTTCTTCTCATTCCACTTCTTCTCTTCTTCTTCTTCTTAATTCTTCTTCTTTTCTTGTTCTCATTCTTCTTCTTCTTCTTCATTCTTCTTCTTCTCATTCTTCTTTTCCATTCTTCTTCTCATTCTTCTTCTTATTCTTCTTCTCATTCTTCTTCTTCTCATTCTTCTTCTCATTCTTCTTCTTCTCATTCTTCTTCATCTCATTCTTTTTCTGCTCATTCTTCTTCTTCTCATTATTCTTTTCTTAACTGTCATTCTTCTTTTTTCTTTTTATTCTTCTTCTTGTCATTCTTCTTCTTCTCATTCTTCTTCTTAACATTCTTCTTCTTCTCATTCTTCTTCCTCATTCTTCTTCTTCTCGTTCTTCTTTTCTCATTCTTCTTCTTCTCATTTCTTCTTCTCATTCTCCTTCTTCCTATTCTTCATCTCATTTTTTTCTTCTTATTCTTCATCTTCTCTTTTTCTCATTCTTCTTCTTCTCATTCTTCTTCTTCTTCTTCTTCTCATTCTTCTTCTTCTTCATTTCTTCTTCTTTCTTTTCTTTTTCTTCTCATTCTTCTTCTTAACATTCTTCTTCTTCCTATTCTTCATCTCATTATTTTCTCATCTTATTCTTCTTCTCATTCTTCTTGTTCTTCTTCTTCTTCTTCTCTTCTTTTTCTTATTCTTCTTGTCATTCTTCTTAATCTTTTCATCTTCTTCTTCTTCATTCTTCTTTGTATTCTTCTTCTTTTCATTCTTCTTTTTTCATTCTTCTTCTTTCTCATTCTTCTTTATATTCTTCTTTTCTCATTCTTCTTTTTATTCTTCTTTTCTTATTCTTCTTCTTCTATTCTTCAACCTCTTATTCTTCTTCTTCTCATTCTTCATGCTCATTCTTCTTCTTCTCATTCTTCTTTTTTCTTCTTCTTTCTTCTTCTTCTTCTTCTTCTCTTATTCTTCTTCTCATTCTTCTCCTTCTGATTCTTCTTCTCATTCTACTTCTTCCTATTCTTCAATCTCTCATTCTTCTTCTTCTTATTCTTCATCTGCTCATTCTTCTTTTTTTTCTTCTTCTTTTCATTCTTCATCTTCTCATTCTTCTTCTTATCATTCATCTTCTTCTCATTCTTCTTCCTCTCATTCAACTTCTTCTCATTCTTCTTCTTCTAATTCTTCTTCATCTTCCCATTCTTCTTCTCATTCTTCTTCTTCTCATTCTTGTTCCTCTCATTCTTCTTCTTCTCATTCTTCTTCTTCTCATTCTTCTTCTTCTCATTTTTCTTCTTCTCATTCTTCTTCTCATTCTTCTTCTTCTCATTCTTCTCATTCTTCTTCTTCTCATTCTTCTTTCTCATTCTTCTTCTTCTCAATTCTTCTTCTTCTCATTCTTCTTCTTCTTTCTTCATCGCATTCTTCTTCCTCTCATTCTTCTTCTCATTCTTCTGCTTCTCAATTCTTCTTCTCGATTCTTCTTTTCATTCTTCTTCTTCTTCACCTTTCTTCTTCTCATTCTTCTTTTCTTCTTCATTCTTTTTTCTTCTCATTCTTATTCTTCTTCTCATTATTCTTCTTGTCATTCTTCTTCTTTATTCTTCTTTTTTGTCATTCTTTTCTTCTCATTCTTCTTTTAACATTCTTTCTTCTTTTCATTTTCTTCTTCTCATTCTTCTTCTTCTCGTTCTTCGTCTTCTTCTTCTTTTTCTTCGTTTCTTCTTTTCATTTCTTCTTCTCATTGTTTTCTTCCTATTCTTCATCTTATTCTTTTTCATCTTATTATTCTTCTTCATTCTTCTTATTCTTCATTTTTCTTCTTCTCATTCTTTTTCTCGTTCTTCTTCTTCTCATTCTTCTTCTCGTTCTTCTTCTTCTCATCCTTCTTCTTCTCATTCTCCTTCTTCCTATTCTTCATCTCATTATTTTTTATCTTATTCTACATCTTCTCATTCTTCTTCTTATTCTTCTTCTTCTTCTTCTTCTTTTTCTCATTCTTCTTCTCCTCTTCTTCTCATTCTTCTTTGTATTCTTCTTTTCTCATTCTTCTTTTTTTCTTCTTTTGTCATTCTTCATATTCCTATTCTTTTCTCTCATTCTTCTTCTTATTCTTCATCTTCTCATTCTTCTTTTTCTTTTTCTTTTCATTCTTCATCTTCTCATTCTTCTTCTTCTCATTCATCTTCTCATTCATCATCTTCTCATTCTTCTTCCTCTCATTCCACTTCTTCTCATTCTTCTTCTTCTAATTCTTCTTCATCTTCCCATTCTTCTTCTCATTCTACTTCTCGTTCTTCCTCTTCTCATTCTTCTTCTCATTCTTGTTCCTCTCATTCTTCTTCTTCTCATTCTTCTTCTTCTCTCTTCGTTCTTCTTACATTTCTTGTTTGTATTCTTCTTTTTCTCATTCTTCTTTTTATTCTTCTTTTTCTCATTCTACATATTCCTATTCTTTAATCTCTCATTCTTCTTCTTCTTATTCTTCATCTGCTCATTCTTCTTTTTTTTCTGTTTCTTTTCATTCTTCATCTTCTCATTCTTCTTCATTCTTCATCATTTCTCATTTTCTTCCTCTCATTCTTCTTCTTCTCATTCTTCTTCTTCTAATTCTTCTTCATCTTCCCATTCTTCTTCTCATTCTACTTCTCGTTCTTCCTCTTCTCATTCTTCTTCTCATTCTTGTTCCTCTCATTCTTCTTCTTCTCATTCTTCTTCTACTCATTCTTCTTCTCATTCTTGTTTGTATTCTTCTTTTTCTCATTCTTCTTTTTATTCTTCTTTTTCTCATTCTACATATTCCTATTCTTTAATCTCTCATTCTTCTTCTTCTTATTCTTCATATTCTTTCATTCTTCTTTTTTTTTTTTCTTCTTTCATTCTTCATCTTCTCATTCTTCTTCTTCTCATTCATCATCTTCTTTTTCATCTTCCTCTTCATTCCAACTTCTTCTCATTCTTCTTCTTCTCATTCTTCTTCATCTTCACATTTCTTCTTCTCATTCTTCTTCTTCTCATTCTTCTTCTTCTCATTCTTCTTCTCATTCTTTTTCTTCTCATTCTTCTTCTTCTCATTCTTCTTCTACTCATTCTTCTTCTCATTCTTCTTCTCATTCTTCTTCTTCTCATTTTTCTTCTCATTCTTCTTCTTCTCATTCTTCTTCTCATTCTTCTTCTTCTCATTCTTCTTCTCATTCTTCTTCTTCTCATTCTTCTTCTTCTCATTCTTCTTCTTCATTCTTCTTCTTCTCATTCTTCTTCTTCTCGTTCTTCTTCTCATTCTTCTTCTTCTCATTCTTCTTCTTCTCGTTCTTCTTCTTCTCATTCTCCTTCTTCCTATTCTTCATCTCATTCTTTTTCATCTTATTCTACATCTTCTTCTTCTTCTTCTTCTTTTTCTCATTCTACTTCTCATTCTTCTTCTTCTTCTTCTTCTTTTTCTCATTCTACTTCTCATTCTTCTTTTTATTCTTCTTTTTCTCATTCTACTTCTTCCTATTCTTCAATCTCTCATTCTTCTTCATCTCATTCTTCATCTGCTCATTCTTCTTTTTTTTCTTTTTCTTTTCATTCTTCATCTTCTCTTTCTTCTTCTTATCATTCATCATCTTCTCATTCTTCTCCCTCTCATTCCACTGCTTCTCATTCTTCTTCTTCTAATTCTTCTGCATCTTCCCATTCTTCTTCTCATTCTTCTTCTCGTTCTTCTTCTTCTCATTCATCTTCTTCTCATTCTTCTTCTCGTTCTTCTTCTTCTCATTCTTCTTCTTCTCATTCTTCTTCTTCTCATTCTTGTTCCTCTCATTCTTCTTCTTCTCATTCTTCTTCTACTCATTCTTCTTCCTCTCATTCTTCTTCTCATTTTTCTTCTTCTTCTTCTTCTTCTCATTCTTCTTCTTCTCATTCTTCTTCTTCTCATTCTTCTTCTTTCTTTCTTCTTCTTCATTCTTCTTCTTCATTCTTAACTTCTTATTCTTTTCTTATTCTTCTTCTCATTTTTCTTCTTCTTCTTCTTCTCATTCTTCTTCTTATTCTTCTTCTTCTCATTCTTCTTCTTCTCATTCTTTTTCTTCTCAATCTTCTTCTTCTCATTATTCTTCTTCTCATTATTCTTCTTGTCATACTTCTTCTTCTCATTCTTCTTGTCATTCTTCTTCTTCTCATTCTTCTTCTTCACATTCTTCTTCTTCTCAATCTTCTTCTCATTCCTCTTCTCATTCTTGTTTGTATTCTTCTTTTTCTCATTCTTCTTTTTATTCTTCTTTTTCTCATTCTTCTTTTTATTTTTTTTTCTCAATCTTCTTTTTATTCTTCTTTTTCTCATTCTCCTTTTTATTCTTCTTTTTCTCATTCTTCTTTTTCTCATTTTTCTTTTTATTCTTCTTTTTGTCATTCTTCTTTTTCCTATTCTTCAACCTCTTATTCTTCTTTTTCTCATTCTTCATCTGCTCATTCTTCTTCTCATTCTTCTTCTTTTCATTCTTCATCTTCTCATTCTTCTTCTTCTCATTCTTCTCCTTCTAATTCTTCTTCTCATTCATCATCTTCTCATTCTTCTTCCTCTCATTCTTCTTCTCATTCCACTTCTTCTCATTCTTCTTCTTCTAATTCTTGTTCGCATTCTTCTTCCTCTCATTCTTCTTCTCATTCTTCTGCTTCCAATTCCTCTTCTCATTCTTCTTCTTCTCATTCTTCTTCTTCTCACGCTTCTTCTTCTCATTCTTCTTCTTCTCATTCTTCTTCTTCTCACGCTTCTTCTTCTCATTCTTCTTCTTCTCATTCTTCTTCATCTGATTCTTTTTCTGCTCATTCTACTTCTTCTCATTATTCTTCTTGTCATTCTTCTTCTCATTCTTCTTCTTCTCATTCTTCTTCTTAACATTCTTCTTCTTCTCATTCTTCTTCTTAACATTCTTCTTCTTCTCATTCTTCTTCTTAACATTCTTCTTCTTCTCATTCTTCTTCTTAACATTCTTCTTCTTCTCATTCTTCTTCTTCACATTCTTCTTCTTCGTTCTTCTTCTTCTTCTCATTGTTCTTCTTCTTGTTTCTTCATCTCATTCTCCTTCTTCCTATTCTTCATCTCATTCTTTTTCATCTTATTCTTCATCTTCTCATTCTTCTTCTTATTCTTCTTCTTCTTCTTCTTCTTCTTCTTCTTTCTTCTTCTTATTCTTCTTCTTCTCATTCTTCTTCTTCTCATTCTTCTTCTTCCTTTCTTCATCTCTTCTTTTTCATTCTTCTTCTCATCTCATTCTTCTTCTTTTTCTTCTTCTTCTTCTTCTTCTTCTTTTTCTCATTCTTCTTCTTCTCATTCTTGTTTGTATTCTTCTTTCTCTCATTCTTCTTTTTATTCTTCTTTTTCTCATTCTACTTCTTCCTCTATTCTTTTCTTCTCATTCTTCTTCTTCTCATTTTCTTCTTTTCTTCATTCTTCTTTTTTTCTTCTTCTTTTCTTTCTTCATCATCTCATTCTTCTTCTTATCATTCATCATCTTCTCATTCTTCTTCCTCTCATTCCACTTCTTCTCATTCTTCTTCTTCTAATTCTTCTTCATCTTCCCATTCTTCTTCTCATTCTTCTTCTCGTTCTTCATCTTCCCATTTTTCTTCTCATTCTTCTTCTCATTCTTCTTCTTCTCATTCTTCTTCTTCTCATTCTTCTTCTTCTCATTCTTCTTCTTCTCATTCTTCTTCTTCTCGTTCTTCTTCCTCTCATTCTTCTTCTTCTCATTCTTCTTCCTCTCATTCTTCTTCTCATTTTCTTCTTCTCATTCTTCTTCTCATTCTTCTTCTTCTCATTCTTCTTCTTCTCATTCTTCTTCTTCTCTGTCTTCTTCTCATTCTTCTTTTCATTCTTTTTCTTCCCTTCTTCTTCATCTTCTTCTCATTCATCTTCTTATTCTTCTTCTTCTCATTCTTCTTCTTCTCATTCTTCTTCATCTCATTCTTTTTCTGCTCATTCTTCTTCTTGTCATTATTCTTCTTCTCATTATTCTTTCTTCTCATTCTTCTTCTTCTCATTCTTCTTCTTCTCATTCTTCTTGTCATTCTTCTTCTTCTCATTCTTCTTGTCATTCTTCTTCTTCTCATTCTTCTTCTCATCTTCTTCTTCTCATTCTTCGTCTTCTTATTCTTCTTCTTCTCATTTCTTTTTCTTCTCATTCTTCTTCTTCTCATTCTTCTTCTTCTCATTCTTCTTCATCTCATTCTTTTCATCTTCTCATTCTTCTTCTTCTCATTCTTCTTCTTTTCCTTCTTCTTTTTCTCATTCTTCTTCTCATTCTTCTTCTTCTTAATCTTCTTCTCATTCCTCTTCTCATTCTTGTTTGTATTCTTCTTTTTCCCATTCTTCTTTTTATCATTCTTCTTTTTATTCTTCTTTTTCTCATTCTTCTTTTTCTCATTCTTCTATTTATTCTTCTGTTTCTCATTCTTCTTTTTATTCTTTTTTTTCTCATTCTTCTTCTTCTATTCTTCTTCCTCTTATTCTTCTTCTTCTTTCTTCTTCTCATTCTTCTTTTATTCTTCTTCTTCTTCTTCTTCTTCTCATTTATTCTTCTTCTCATTCTTCTTCTTCTCATTCTTCTTCTTCTCATTCTTCATCTTCTCATTCTTCTTCTTCTCATTCTTCTTCATTCTTTTCTTCTTTTCTTCTTCTTCATTCTTCTTCTCATTCTTCTTCACATTCTTCTACCTCTCGTTCTTCTTTTCATTCTTCGTCTTCCCATTCTTCTTCTCATTCTTCTTCTTCTCATTCTTGTTTGTATTCTTCTTCTTCTCATTCTTCTTTTTCTCATTCTACTTCTTCCTATTCTTCAATCTCTCATGCTTCTTCTTCTCATTCTTTCATTCTTCTCTTTCATTCTTCTTTTCTTCTTCTTCTTCTTCTTTCATCTTCTTCCATTCTTCTTCTTCTCATTCATCATCTTCTCATTCTTCTTCCTCTTCTTCATTCCTTTTTCTCATTCTTCTTCTTCTAATTCTTCTTCATTCTTCCCATTCTTCTTCTTCTTCTCATTCTTCTTCTTCTCATTCTTCTTCTTCTTCTTCTTCTTTTCATTCTTCATCTTCTCATTCTTCTTCTTCTCATTCATCTTCTTCTCATTCTTCTTCCTCTCATTCTTCTTCTTCTTCTTCTTCTTCTTCTTCTCATTCTTCTTCTTCTCATTCTTCTTCTTCTCATTCTTCTTCTCATTCTTCTTCTTCTCATTCTTCTTCTCATTCTTCTTTTTTCTCATTCTTCTTCTTCTCATTCTTCTTCTTCATTCTTCTTCTTCTTCTTCTTCTCATTCTTCTTCTTTCTTCTTCTTCTCATTCTTCTTCTTCTCATTCTTCTTCTCATTCTTCTTCTCATTCTTCTTCTCCTTCTTCTTCTTTCTTCTTCTTCTCATTCTTCTTCTTTCTTCTTCTTCTTCTCATTCTTTTTCTTCTCATTCTTCTTCTTATTCTTCTTCTTCTCATTCTTCTTCTTCTCATTCTTCTTCTTCTCATTCTTCTTTTCTTTCATTCTTCTTCTTATTCTTCTTCTTCTTCTTCTTCATTATTCTTCTTCTCATTCTTCTTCTTCTCATTCTTCTTCTTCTCATTCTTCTTCTCATTCTTCTTCTTCTCATTCTTCTCTTCTTCATATTCTTCTTCATTTCTTCTTCTTCTCATTCTTCTTCTTCATTCTTCTTCTTCTCATTTTTCTTCTTCTCGTTCTTCTTCTTCTCATTCTCCTTCTTCTCATTCTTCTTCTTCTCATTCTTTTTCTCTTATTCTTTTCTTCTCATTCTTCTTCTTCATTCTTCTTCTTCTCATTCTTCTTCTTATTCTTCTTCTTCTCCTTCTTCTTCTTCTTATTCTTCTTCTCATTCTTCTTCATTCTTCTTCTTCTTCCATTCTTCTTCTCATTCTTCTTCTTCTCATTCTTCTTTTTTTCATTCTTCTTTTTCTCATTCTTCTATTTCATTCTTCTTCTCATTCTTCTTTTTGATTCTTCTCTTTCTCATTGTTCTTCTTCTTTCTTCTTTTTTCTTTTTCTTCTTCTTCTTCTTCTTCTCATTCTTCTTCTCATTCCATTCTTCTTTTTCATTCTTCTTCTTCACATTCTTCTTCTTCTCATTCTTCTTCTTCTCATTCTTCTTCTTCTTATTCTTCTTCTCATTCTTCTTCTCATTCTTCTTCCTCTTCTTCTTCTTCTCATTCTTCTTCATTCTTCTTCTTCTCTTCTTCTTCTTTTTCTCATTTTCTCATTCTTCTTCATTCATTCTTTTCTTCTTCTTCTCATTCTTCTTCTTTTTCTTCTTCTTCTCATTCTTCTTTTTCAATTCTTCTTCTCATTCTTCTTCTTCTCATTCTTCTTCTTCTCATTCTTCTTCTTCTCATTCTTCTTCTTCTTCTTCTTCTTCTTATTCTTCTTCTTCTCATTCTTCTTCTTCTTCTTCTTCTTCTCATTCTTCTTCTTCTCATTCTTCTTCTACTCATTCTTCTTCCCATTCTTAACTTCTCATTTTTTCTTCTTCATTCTTCTTCTTCCCATTCTTCTTCTCATTCTTCTTCTTCTCATTCTTCTTCTTCTCATTCTTCTTCTCATTCTTCTTCTTCTTCTTCTCATTCTTCTTCTTCTTCATTTTTCTCGTTTCTTCTTGTCATTCTTTTTCTTTTCATTCTTCTTCTTCTCATTCTTCTTCTTCTCATTCTTCTTCTTCTCATTCTTCTTCTCATTCTTCTTCTTCTCATTCTTCTTCTTCATTCTTCTTCTTCTCATTCTTCTTCTTCTTCTTCTTCTCATTCTTCTTCTTCTCATTCTTCTTCTTTTCATTCTTTTTCTTTTCATTCTTCTTCTTCTCATTCTTCTTCTTCTCATTCTTCTTCTTCCTATTTCTTCTTCTCATTCTTTTCTTCTCATTCTTCTTCTTCTCATTCTTCTTCTTTCATTCTTCTTCTTCTCATTCTTCTTCTTTTTCTCATTCTTCTTCTCATTCTTCTTCTTTTCAATTCTTTTCTCATTCTTCTTCTCATTCTTTTCTTATTCTCATTCTTTTCTTCTCATTCTTTTTCTTCTCATTCTTCTTTCTTCTCATTTCTTCTTCTTCATTTCTCATTTTTCTTCTTCTTCTTCTTTCTTCTTCTTTCTTCTTCTTCTCATTCTTCTTCTTCTCATTCTTCTTCTTTCTTCTTCTTCTTCTTCTCATTCTTCTTCTTCTCATTCTTCTTCTTCTAATTATTTCTTCTTCATTCTTCTTCTTTCTTCTTCTTCTTCTTCTCATTCTTCTTCTTCTCATTCTTCTTCATTCTTCTTTTTCTTCTTCTTCTCATTATTCTTCTTCTCATTCTTCTTCTTCTCATTCTTCTTCTTGTCATTCTTCTTCTCATTCTTCTTCTTCTTCTTCTTCTTCTTCTTCTTCTTCTTTCTTCTTTTTCTTCTTCCAATTCTTCTTCTCATTCTTCTTCTTCTCATTCTTCTTCTATTCTTCTTCTTCTCATTCTTCTTCTTCTTTTTTTCTTCTTCTTTTTTCTTCTTCTTCTTTTCATTCTTCTCATTCTTATTCTTCTTCTTCATTTCTTCTTTTCTCATTCTTCTTCCTCTCATTTTTTCTTCTTTTCACATTCTTCTTCTTTTTCTTCTTCTTCTTTTTCTTCTTACTTCTTCTTCTCATTCTTCTTCTTCTCATTCTTCTTTTTTCTTTCTTCTTCTTCTCATTCTTCTTCTTCTCATTCTTCTTCTTCTCATTCTTCTTTTCATTCTTCTTCTTCTTGTCTTCTTCTTCTTCCATTCTCTTAATTTCTTATTTCTTCTCATTCTTCTTCTTCTTCTCATTCTTCTTCTTCATTTCTCATTCTTCTTCTTCATTCTTCATCTTCTCATTCTTCTTCTCATTCTTCTTCTTCTTCTTCTTCTTCTTCTTCTTCTTCTTCTTCTTCTTCTTCTCATTTTTCTTCTTCTCATTCTTCTTCTTCTTTTCTTCTTCTTCTCATTCTTCTTCTTCTCTTTTCTTCTTCTCATTCTTCTTCTTCTCTTCTTCAAATTATTCTTCTTCTCATTCTTCTCCATCTTCTTCTTTCTTCTCATTCTTCCGTTCTTCTCATTTTCTTCTTCTCATTCATCTTCTTCTTCTTCTTCATTCTTCTTCTCATTCTTCTTCTTCTCATTTATTCTTCTTCTCATTTCTTCTTCTTCTCATTCTTCTTCTTCTTCTTCTTCTTCTTCTTCTTCTTCTTCTTCTCATTCTTCTTTTATTCTTCTTCTTCTCATTTTTCTTCTTCTCATTCTTCTTCTTCTCATTCTTCTTTTTTCTTCTTCTCATTCTTCTTCTTCTCATTCTTCTTCTTTCATTCTTCTTCTCATTCTTCTTCTTCTCATTCTTTTTCTTCTCATTCTTCTTCTTCTCATTCTTCTTCTTACTCATTCTTCTTCTTCTTCTTCTTCTCATTCTTCTTCTTCTCTCATTCTTCTTCTTCTCATTCTTCTTCTTCTCATTCTTCTTCTCATTCTTCTTCTCATTCTCATTCTTCTTCATTCTTCTTCTTCTCATTCTTCTTCTTCTCATTCTTCTTCTTCTTATTCTTCTTCTTCTCATTCTTCTTCTTCTCATTCTTCTTCTTCTTCTTCTTCTTCTCATTCTTCTTCTTCTCATTTCTTCTTCTCATTCTTCTTCTTCTCATTCTTCTTCTTCTCATTCTTCTTCTTCATTCTCTTCTTCTCATTCTTCTTCTTCTCATTCTTCTTCTTCTCATTCTTCTTCTTCTCATTCTTCTTCTTCTTCTTCTTATCCATTAACATTCTTCTTCTTATTCTTCTTCTTCTTCTTCTTCTTCTTCTGTTCTTCTTCTTCTCATTCTTTTCTTCTCATTCTTCTTCTCTTCTTCTTCTTCATTCTTCTTCTCATTCTTTTCTTCTTTCTTCTTCTTCTCATTCTTCTTCTTTCTTCTTTCTTCTTCTTCTCATTCTTCTTCTTCTCATTTTCTTCTTCTTCTTTATTCATCTTTCCATTCTTCTTCTTCGCTTCTTCTTCTTCTTCATTTCTTCTTTTTCTTCTTCTTCTTCTTCATTCTTCTTCTTCCTCTCATTCTTCTTCTCATTCTTCTTCTTTTCATTCTTCTTCTGTATTCTTCTTCTCATTTTCTTCTTCTTATTCTTCTTCTCATTCTTCTTCTCATTCTTCTTATTCTTCATTCTTCTTAACCATTTCTTCTTTTTCTTTCCCTTCTTCTTCTCATTCTTCTTTTTTTCATTCTTCTGCTTCTCATTCTTCTTTTTTTCATTCTTCTTCTTCTCATTCTTCCTTTTTTCATTCTTCTTCTTCTCATTCTTCTTCTTCTCATTCTTCTTCTCATTCTTCTTCTTATCATTCTTCTTCTTCTCATTCTTCATTTTCATTCTTCTTACCGTTCTTCTTTCTTCTCATTCTTCTTCTTCTCATTCTTCTTCTTCATTCTTCTTCTTCATTCTTCTTCTTCTCATTCTTCTTCTTCTTTCATTCTTCTTCTTCTTCTTTTTTCTTCTTCTTCTCATTCTTCTTCTTTTCATTCTTCCTTTAACCACTATTCTCGATCTTATTTTCTTTTCATCTTATTCTACATCTTCTGTTTCTTCTTCTTATTCTTCTTATTCTTCTTCTTCTTTTTCTTTCTTCTTCTTCTCATTCTTCTTCTCATTCTTCTTCTTTCATTCTTGTTCTGTATTCTTCTTTTTCTTCGTTCTTCTTCTTCTCATTTCTTTCTCTTCACATGTACCATTCTTGTTCCTCTTTTCTTATTTCTTCGTTTTTCTTCTTCTTTTTCATTCTTCGTTTCTTAACTCATTCTTCCCTTCTTATCCATTCTCTTCTCATTTCTTCTTTTCTCATCTTCTTCTCATTCCTCTTCTTCTAATTCTTCTCATTCTTTTTTCTTCGATTCTTTTCTTCTTTTCTTTTTCTTACCGTCGCCGTCTTAACCATTCTTTTTCTTCTTCCTTCATCTTACCATTCTTTTTCCTCTCATTCTTCTTCTCATTATTCTTCATCTCATTCTTCATCTTCTCATTCTTCTTCTTATACTTATTCTTCTTCTTCTCATTCTTCTTCTCATTCTTCTTCTTCTCATTCTTCTTCTTATTCTTGACCTTACCATTCTTCTTACGCCGTTCTTACGATTATTAACGCTACCATTAAGTATTGGGAAGAAAAGTCATCTACTAGCACATTTTGCTGGTTAAAAAAGATTAAACAATTGATCTTGATCCTCGATGAAGAACCAGGGTGTCAAGCTTTTAATCCAGTCACCGGATCAAGAATCTAATAAAGAATCTTCGGAAGAAGAAGATACAAGAGTCTTGACGCCAGTGATAATGAATTATCATCATCACAGAATCTTCTTCTGAAATAAATGTTTTAACAAAAAAGAACAAATCTCTTGTTTGAGGTAATGAAAACACTCTCTGGTCCTCAAGAAGATGGTTTTCTTAAACGACCGAAAAATTCTTAGAGTTAAATAAAGCCTAAAACATAATAGCGATAATAAATTTAGCGTTAATAAAATTTTTAGAAAGGCTTGAGATAAGTTCCACCTCTAAATAACCACAATTCAAGACCTCCAGAAGAAATAATCTTAAACTGATCAGAACCTTAAAACTCGCGAACGCCCATTCGATTTGTGTTTGCCTGAGTGAATGGAAAGAAAAGAGCGAGAGACCTGAATGCGATTCCGGTATGGTGATCTTAGAATGAAGGTTCTGTCATTATGGGTTTAATCAGAGAGGTGAGTCAATTCTGTCAACATCAAAGGTGTCGTGAGATGTTCTTGAAACTTTAGCACTTTGACCGATGCGGTACTGATTCAGTGCTGTATCTTGGAAAGGATGATTCCTGCTAAGTTCTTTGAAAACCGGAGGAGATTTAGCCTTAGTCGCCGGCTCTAAATTAAAATCAACTATAAGTTGTCTGGAGATAGTTGATCAGATCTTAGAGATTGAGCTAGCTTTTTTTGGTGGAGACGGGAAGTTATCTTAGGGACACCGTTCATTAATCTCTCTTCAATGTGAAGTGTGGTAAAGAGTCATAACTTTTTTGTTGGGAAAATAAGGTGATTTTACAAACAAACCAATAGTTAATCGATATGAAATCAGTTTGTGAATCCAAATCAAAGAATCGTGGAGTCTGAAATTGCCTTGTACCTTTCGGGCAATATGAATGGAATGTCATGCCTTCGATGCAGTGGCCCCTTCAGAATTTCAAAATTCATAGTCAGTATGTTCAATGATTATACTAAGTTCACTATTTATACCATTGATGATGTCTTAGTATTCTCGAATTCAATTGATCCTTAACCAAACATCTCGATTTTGTTAAGGTAAATCGAAAAGAAATAATTCTTTGTGATCTCGGAATCAAAAATTAGTTTATTTCAAACAAGTTGGGTTCTTAGGTCATTGATCAATCGAAACCATAATCCCAGTTGGCTGTTATGGGGTGGTTAAAGTTGCTGATGAAATCTCGATAAAATTCGACAATTTCTGGGATAATAATTTATGTAGGACTTTGTCCGCTGTATGGTCGAATATTGAAACCTCTTCATGATGGGCTCGAAGATTCTGAGTGGTGGATGTGGTGTGAATTAAACAACAGTTTTGTCTATAAAATGCTTGTTCTCCCAAATCGGTTTAAAATTGTTGGAAACGGATGCCTCGGTATAGGTTATGGTGGCGTTCTTAGACAAATAATTGTTAACCATGGTAAATCATTTTCTTGCATTGGAACCATGACTTAAAATTATCATTTGTTAAAAAAAGTTTTAGTTGTTTTGTGCGTGTCAATTCAGTGATCTTTTGAATCAAAGTTTTTTAATTAAGTCGTGCGGTCGTTTAAAGAAATTGATGTAACCTTGCATCGAACAAATTTTGTTGGATGGCGGTATTAAGCATTTTTGTTTGATATTGAATTTCTTAGGAGGCAAGCGATGCTGTATTTAACAGTTTTTTGCGGGCGTATAGATGGGTGGTCATTGATGGTCTTTTAGAAGTCCTGGATGGCTTTGGAACATGATGAAATTCGGCCTTTGAGAGATTCTGGTCTCTGCCCAAATTGGGTCATCCGCCAAAAATTACCTGGATCATCATGGGATCAAATCCCGTAAAATCCTTAGGTGGCCAGCTGTGAGATTCTTAGCAACCCATGCGTGAGTCAAAAAACTTCTGACTATGCAGTAGCGCTTACCAGCAACCCAGTGTGGGACTCATTCACGGTCTGCCAAAAGTCACCGGGCGGATATGGCATCATGCGAGATCGGATGATGACGCGATCAAAACATCTGTTGGCACATGTTCTAAAACCCGGTGCTGCAAGTCAGCTTAATTTCTTAATACAGAACCAGCTAATGCATATATTTACAAAATATATCTGAGATTGTTTGCAGGATGAACCGGAGTTACGCCCGCGAAAATCATATAAGATTATTAAATAGCATTGCATTTCGAGAAGATTTCTTTTTAGAGGCAGCGACCATGAGCAAAACAAAACTTTCTGAAATTCATTTTGATTGATACCAAAATCGATGCCAATTAAACTACAAAGGCGATAAAAGACATCACAATGTGAACGCTCATTCAACCATCGGGATCCTCAAAAGTTTCAGACCTGAGACCAGTCGAGGAAAACTCTTAAAACATATAAATCTCAGCCGTTGTTTGACCAGCAGAGTTGCTCTTATTAGACTATAATTGATGCATGGACTAATGTCTTTTTGGCGCAAATCAGCAAGAAAACGTCATGGCTGATGATGTTTAGCAACAATACTGAGATATTATTTTTCCAGGTGTTCTCTCGATTGGTCGAATTTATTCAGACCGTTCCGTCAATCTTCCCCATACTTATCCTTTGTGAATTCGATCAGTTCAGAAAACGCAATATGAACCAGCTAGCGAGTAGAATACCAGCGAGTCTCGGTTCTTTTCCAGCCGGGTTAGCCTGGATATTTTTGCCGCTGGCGAATAGCGTAATGCAAAGACCAATCGCAAATGGAATCGCGCTCAAATTAGCGAGACACCTTTTAGCAAGTGGTAGCATGATTTTGAGTGTGAGACAAGTCCGACCAGCCAAGATTAAAGACTAGTTCAAAAATAATAAGGAATTCATTGGGCATCAGACCCTGGAAACTTGTATTTCTCAACCAAAGAACTTCTCTGTATTGGCTAAATGGGACTCGATCAGATCAGCTCAGGCATCAGGCGCTCTTGTATGGGCTGGGCATCCTGAAA
>JAENHJ010000456.1:0-38268 GCA_025330945.1 Mucuna pruriens | reverse complement strand
TGAAGAATGAGAAGAAGAAGAATGAGAAGATTAAGAATGAAAAGAAGAAGAATGAGAAGAAGAAGAATGAGAAGAAGAATCAGAGGAAGAAGAATGAGAAGAAAAGGAATGAGAAGAAGAATGAAAGGAAGAAGAAGGAGAAGAAGAAAAATAAGAAGAAGAAGAATGAGAAGAAGAAGAATGAGAAGAAGAATTTGAAAACGAAGAATGAGATGAAGAATGAGAAGATGAAGAATGAGAAGATGAAGAAGGAGAAGAAGAATGAGAAGATTAAGAAGAAGAAGAAGAAGAAGAAGAATTAGAAGAAGAGGAATGAGAAGAAGAAAGAGAACAAGATGAAGAAGAATGAGAAGATTAAGAATGAGAAGAAGAATGAGAAGATTAAGAATGAGAAGAAGAATGACAATATGAAGAACGAGAAGAAGAATGTGAAGAATAGGAATGAGTAGAAGAATAAGAGGAAGAATAATGAGAAGAAGAAAAATGAGAAGAAGAAGAAGAATGAGAAGATGAAGAATGAGAAGAAGAAGAATGAGAAGAAGAATGTGAAGAACAATACGAAGAAGAATAATGAAATGAGAAGAAGAAACGAAGAAGAAGAACGAGAAGAAAAATGAAAGAAAAGAAGAAGAATAAGAAGAAGAAGAATGAGAAGAAGAAGAATGAGAAGAAGAAGAATGAGAAGAAGAATGTGAAGAAGAAGAATTAAACGAAGAAGTATGAAAAAAAGAAGAATGAGAAAAAGAATGTGAACAAGAAGAATATGAAGAAGAAGAATAAGAAGATGAAGAATGAGAAGAAGAAGAAGGAAAAGAAGAATGAGAAGATGAAGAAAGAGAAGAAAAAAAATGAGAAGAAGAATGTGAAGAAGAAGAATGAGAAGAAAAATTTAAAGAAAGAGAATGAGAAGAAGAAGAATGAGAAGAAGAAGAATGAGAGGAAGAAGAATGAGAAAATGAAGAATGAGAAGAAGAAGAATGAGAAGAAGAAGAATGAGAAGATGAAGAATGAGAAGAAGAAGAATGAGAAGAAGAAGAATGAGAACAAGATGAATGAGAAGATGAAGAATGAGAAGAAGAATGAGCAGAAGAATGTGAAGAACATTACGAAGAAGAAGAATGAGAGGAAGAAGAATGGGAAGAGGAAAAGAAGAAGAATGAGAAGAAGAATAATGAAAAGAAGAATGAGAAGAAGAATGTGAAGAAGAAGAATTAAACGAAGAAGTATGAGAAAAAGAAGAATGAGAAGAAGAATGTGAAAAGGAAGAATATGAAGAAGAATGAGAAGATGAAGAATGAGAAGAAGAAGAAGGAAAAGAAGAATGAGAAGAAGAAGAAGGAAAAGAAGAAGAGTTGTGAAAGAAAGAAAGAGAAGAAAAAATGATAAAGAATGAAGAAGAAGAAGAACGAAGAAAAAGAAAGAAAGAAGAATGAATAAGAAGAATGAAAGAAGAAGAAGAAGAAGAATGAGAAATGAAGAATGAGAAGAAAAGAAGACGAGAAGAAGAAGAAGAAGAAGAATGAAAGAAGAAGAAAGAGGAGAAGAATGAGAAGAATGAGAAGAAGTATTAGAGGAAGAAGAATTAGAAGAGGAATGAGAAAAAGAAGAATGAGAAGAAGAAGAATGAGGAGAAGAAGAATGAGAAGATGAAGAACGAGGAGAAGAAGAATGAGAAGATGAAGAACGAGGAGAAGAATGAGAAGAAGAAGACAAGAAGAATGAGAATAAAAAGAATGAGAAGAAGGAGAACGAGAAGAAGAAGAATGAGAAGAAGAAGAATGAGAAGAAGAAGAATGAGAAGAAGAAGAATTAGAAGAAGAAGAATGAGAAGAAGAAGAATGAGAAGAAGAAGAATGAGAAGAAGAATGTGAAGAAGAAGAATGAGAAGAAGAATGAGAAGATGAAGAATGAAAAGAAGAAGAATGAGAAGATGAAGAATGAAAAGAAGAAGAATGAGAAGATGAAGAATGAAAAGAAGAAGAATGAGAAGATGAAGAATGAAAAGAAGAAGAATGAGAAGATGAAGAATGAAAAGAAGAAGAATGAGAAGATGAAGAATGAGAAGAAGAAGAATAATGAAGAAGAATGAAGAAGAATGAGAAGAAGAAGAATGAGAAGAAGAATGAGAAGAAGAATGAGAAGAAAAGAAGAAGAAAGAAGAAGAAGAATGAGAAGATGAAGAATGAAAGAGAAGAAGAAATTAGAAGAAGAATGAGAAAAGAAAGAATGAAGAAAAGAAGAAGAATGAGAAGAAAAGAATGAGAAGAAGAAGAATGAAGAAGAAGAATGAGAAGAAGAAGAATGAGAATAAGAAGAATGAGAATAAGAAGAATGAGAAGAAGAATCAGAAGATGAAGAATGAGAAGAAAAATGAAGAAAGAAGAAGAAAATGACAAGAAGAAGAATGAAGAAGAAGAATGAAGAAGAAAAATAAAGAGAAGAAGAAATGAGAAGAAGAAGAATGAGAAGAAGAAGAATGAGAAGAAGAATAATGAGAAAAAGAATGAAGAAGAAGAATGAGAAGAAGAAGAATGAGAAGAAAGAATGAGAAGATGAAAGAATGAGAAGAAGAAAATGAGAAGAAGAATGAGAAGAAGAAGAATGAGAAGAAGAAGAATGAGAAGAAGAATGAGAAGAAGAAGAATGAAGAAGAAGAATGAGAAGAAGAATGTGAAGAAGAAGAAGAATAAGAAGATGAAGAATGAGAAGAAGAAGAATGAAAAGAAGAAGAATGAGAAGATGAAGAATGAGAAGAAGAAGAATGAAGAAGAAGAATGAGAAGAAGAAGAATAAGAAGAAGAATGAGAAGAAGAAGAATGAGAAGAAGAAGAATGAGAAGAAAAAATGAATGAAAAGAAATGAAAGAAGAAGAATGACAAGAAGAGGAATGAAAAGAAAATTAAGAAGAAGAAAAGAAGAATTAAAGAAGAATGGGAATAAGAAGAATGAGAATAAGAAGAATGAGAAGAAGAATCAGAAGATGAAGAATGAGAAGAAAAAGAATGAAAAGAAAAAGAATGAGAAGAAGAATGTGAAGAAGAAAAATGAGAAGAAGAATGAGAAGAAGAAGAATGAGAAGAAGAATGTGAAGAAGAAGAATGAGAAGAAGAAGAATGAGAAGAAGAAGAAGAAGAAAATGAAGAAGAAGAATGAGAAGAAGAAGAATGAGAAGAAGAAGAATGAGAAGATGAAGAATGAGAAGATGAAGAATGAGAAGAAGAAGAATAAGAAGAAGAATGAGAAGAAGAAAAATGAGAAGAAGAATTTGAGAAGAAGAAAATGAGAAGAAGAATGAGAAGAAGAAGAATGAGAAGAAGAAGAATGAGAAGAAGAATGAGAAGAAGAAGAATGAGAAGAAGAATTAGAAGAAGAAGAATGAGAAGAAGAAGAATGAGAAGAATAGGAATGAGAAGAATAAGAATGAGAAGAAGAATGAGAAGAGGAAGAATGAGAAGAAGAAAAAGAATGAGAAGAAGAAGAATTAGAAGAACAAGAATGAGAAGAAAAATGAGAAGAAGAAGAATGACAAGAAGAGGAATGAGAAGAAGAAGAGGAAGAACAATAAGAAAAAGAAGAATCAGAAGAAGAATTAGATGAAGAAGAATTAGAAGAAGAAGAATGAGAAGAAGAAGAATGAGAAAAAGAATGAGAAAAAGAATGAGAAGAAGAATGAGAAGATGAAGAATGAGAAGATGAAGAATCATAAGAAGAAGAATGAGAAGAAGAAGAAATGACAAGAAGAAGAATGAGAAGAAGAAGAATGAGAAGAAGAAGAATGACAAGAAGAAGAATGAGAAGAAGAAGAAAAAAGAAGAAGAATGAGAAGAAGAAGAATGAGAAGAAGAAGAATGAGAAGATGAAGAATGAGAAGATGAAGAAGAATAAGAAGAATGAAGAATGAGAAGATGAAGAATGAGAAGAAGAATGAGAAGATGAAGAATGAGAACAAAAACGAATGAGAAGAAAAAGAATGAAAAGAAGAATGAGAAGAAGAAAAATGAGAAGAAGAAGAGTGAGAAGAAGAATGAGAAGAAGGAGAATGAGAAGAAGACGAATTAGAAGATGAAGAATGAGAAGAAGCAGAATGAGAAGATGAAGAATTAGAACAAGAACAATAAGAAGAAGCAGAAGAATGACAGGAAGAAGAACGAGTGGATGAAGAAAGAGAAGAAGAAGAATGAGAAATAAAAAATGAGAAGAAGAAAATTGAGAAGAAGAATGAAAAAATGAATGAGAAGAAGAAGAATAAGAAGATGAAGAATGACAAGAAGAAGAATGAGAAGAAGAACAAGAATGAAAGGAATAATGAGAAGAAGAATGAAAAGAAAAATCTGAACATCAAGAAAGACAAGAAGAAGAATGAGAAGAAGAATGAGAAGAAAAAGAATGAATAGAAGAAGAATAAGAAGAAGAATGACAGGAAAAAGAATGAGAAGAAGAATGACAAGAAAAAGAATGAGACGAAGAAGAATGAGAGGAAGAATGAGAAGAGGAAGAATAAGAAGATGAATGAGAAGAAGAAGAATGAGAAGCAGAAGAATGAGATGAAGAAGAATGAGAAGAAGAAGAATGAGATGAAGAAAAATGAGAAAAAGAATGTGAAGATGAAAAATGAGAAGAGGAAGAATGAGAAGAATGAGAAGAATGAGAAGATGAAGAATGTGAAGAAGAAGAATAAGAAGAAGAAGAATGAGAAGAAGAAGAATGAGAAGGAGAAGAATGAGTAGAAGAAGAAGAATGAGAAGATGAAGAATGAGAATATAAAGAATGAGAAGTAGAATGAGAAGGAGAATGACAAGAAGAAGAATCAGAATAAGAAAGAAAGAGAAGAAGAATGAGAAAAAGAATGAAAAGAAAAAGAATGAGAAGAAGAAGAATGAGAAGAAGAATGGGTAGAAGAAGAATGAGAAGAGGAAGAATTAGAAGAAGAATTAGAAGAAAAATGTGAAGAAGAAGAATTAGAAGAAGAATGAGAAGAAGAAGAATTAGAAGAAGAATGAGAAGAAGAAGAAGAAGACTGAAAAGAAGAAGAGTGAGAAGAAGAATGAGAAGAAGAAGAATTAGAAGAAGAAGAATTAGAAGAAGAATGAGAAGAAGAAGAATGAGAAGAAGAAAAACAATGAGAAGAAGAAGAAGAATGAGAAGAAAAATAATGAGAAGAAGAAGAAGAATGAGAAGAAGAATAAAAAGAAGAATGAATGAGAAGATGAAGAATGAGAAGGAGAAGAATAAGAAGAAGAACAAGAATGAGAAGATGAAGAATGAGATGAAGAAGGATGAGAAGTAGAATGTGAAGAAGAAGAATGACAAGAAGAACAATGAAAAGAAGAATGAGAGGAAGAATAATGAGAAGAAGAATGAGAGGAAAAAGAATGAGATGAAGAATGAGAAGAAGAATAATGAGAACAAGAAGAAGATGGAGAAGAAGAAGAAGACTGAGAAGATGAAGAATGAGAAGAAGAAAATGAGAAGAAGAAGAAAGAGAAGAAGAAGAATGAGAAGAAGAAGAATGAGAAGAGGACTGAGAAGAAGAAGAATAAGAAGAAGAATGAGAAGAAGAATGTGAAGAACAAGAAAGAGAAGAAGAAGAATGAGAGAAGAAGAATGTGAAGAAGAAGAATGAGAAGAAGAAGAATGAGAAGAAGAAGAATGAGAAGAAGAAGAATTGGAAGAAGAAGAATGAGAAGATGAAGAATGAGAAGAAGAAGAATGAGAAGAAGAAGAATGAGAAGAAGAATGAGAAGAAGAAGAATGAGAAGAAGAAGAAAGAAGAATGAGAAGAAGAAGAATGAGAAGAAGAACAATGAGAAAGAAGAAAAAGAAGAATAAGAAGAAGAAGAATGAGAAGAAAAAGAATGAGAAGAAGAAGAAGAAGAAGAAGAAGAATGAAAGAAGAAGAATGAAAGAAGAATAGAAGAAGAATGAGAAGAAGAAGAATGAAGAAGAAGAAACAAGAAGAAGAAGATGAAGAATGAGATGAAGAAGAAATGAGAAGAAGAATGTAAGAAGAAGAATGAGAAGAAGAAGAATGAAAAGAAGAATGAGAAGAAGAATGAGAAGAAGAATGAGAAGAAGAAGAAAGAAGAAGAATAAGAAGAAGAAGAATGAGAACAAGAAGAAAAGAAGAATGAGAAGAAGAATGAGAAGAATGAAAAGAAGAATGAGTAAAAGAAGAATGATAAGAAGAAATGAAAGAAGAATGAAAAGAAGAATGAGAAGAAGAATGAGAAGAAGAAGAATGAAAGAAGAAGAATGAGAAGAAGAAAATTAAGAAGAAGAATGAGAAGAAGAAGAATGAGAAGAAGAAGAATGAGAAGAAGAAGAATGAGAAGAAGAAGAATGAGAAGAAGAATGTAAGAGAAGAATGGGAAGAAAAGAATGAGAAGAAGAAGAATGAGAAGAAGAAGAATGAGAAGAAGAATGAGAGGAAGAAGAATGAGAAGAAGAAGAATGAGAAGAAGAAGAATGAAAAGAAGAATGAAAGAAGAAGAATGAGAAGAAGAAGAATGAGAAGAAGAATGAGAAGAAGAAGAATGAGAAGAAGAAGAAGAAGAAGAATGAGAAGAAGAAGAATGAGAAGAAGAAGAATGAGAAGAAGAAAAATGAGAAGAATAAGAATGAGAAGAAGAAGTATGAGAAGAAGAAGAATGAGAAGAAGAACGAGAAGAAGAAGAATGAGAAAAAGATGAAAGAGAAGAATAATGAGAAGATGAAGAATGAGAAGAAGAAGAAAGAAGAAGAATGAGAGGAAGAATGAGAAGAAAAAGAATGAGAAGAAGAAGAATGAGAAGAAGAATGTGAATAAGAAGAATGAGAAGAAGAAGAATGAGAAGAAGAATGAAAGAAGAAGAAGAAGAAGAAGAAATGAGAAGAAGAAGAATAAGAAGAAGAAGAATGAGAAGAAGAAGAATAAGAAGAAGAAGAATGAGAAGAAGAATAAGAAGAAGAAGAATGAGAAGAAGAAGAATGAGAAGAAGAAGAATGAGAAGAAGAAGAAATGGAAGAAGAAGAATGAGAAGAAGAAGAATGAGAAGAAGAAATGAGAAGAAGAAGAAGAAGAAGAATGAGAAGAAGAAGAAGAATAAGAAGAAGAAGAAGAAGAATGAAGAAGAAGAATGAGAAGAAGAAAAATGAATAAGAAGAAGAATGAGAAGAAGAAGAATGAGAAGAAGAATGTGAAGAAGAAGAATGAGAAGAAAAATGAAAAGAAGAACAATTAGAAGAAGAATGTGAAGAAGAAGAATGAGAAGAAGAAGAATAAGAAGAAGAAGAATGAGAAGAAGAATGAGAAGAAGAAGAATGAAGAAGAAGAATGAGAAGAAAGAATGAGAAGAAGAAGAAGAGAAGAATGAGAATTAGAAAAAGAAGAAGAAGAAATGAAGAAGAAGAAGAAGAAAGAAGAAGAATGAGAAGAAGAAGAATGAGAAGAAAAGAATGAGACGAAGAAGAATGAGAAGAAGAAGAATGAAAGAAGAAGAATGAGAAGAAGAAGAATGAGAAGAAGAAGAATGAGAAGAAGAATTAGAAGAAGAAGAATGAGAAGAAGAAGAATGAGAAGAAGAAGAATGAGAAGAAGAAAATGAGAAGAAGAAGAATGAGAAGAAGAATGAAGAAGAAGAAAATGAGAAGAAGAAGAAGAATGAAGAAGAATGAAGAAGAAAAATGTGAAGAAGAAGAATGAGAAGAAGAAGAAGAAAAGAAAAATGTGAAGAAGAAGAATGAGAAGAAGAAGAAGAATGAGAAGAAGAAGAATGAGAAGAAGAAGAATGAGAAGCAGAAGAATGAGAAGAAGAATGTGAAGAAGAAGAATGAGAAGAAGATTGAGAAGAAGAATATGAAGAAGAAGAATGAGAATAAGAAGAATGAGAAGAAGAAGATTGAGAAGAAGAAACGAGAAGAAGAAAATGAATGAAGAGGAAAAATGAGATGAAGAAGAATGAGAAGAAGAAGATTGAGAAGAAGAAAAAGTAAAGAAGAAGAATGAGGAGAAGAAGAATTAGAAGAAGAAGAATGTGAAAAAGAAGAATGAGAAGAGGAAGAATTGATGAGGACATGACCAAGAGTGTGGCACTTGAAGGACAAGTGTTGGCAGCCCTTATTCAAGAAGAACTGAACCTAGAAGGATGCAAGCCCAAGTTGATCAATCTTTTAATCCAACTTGAGGAATGAAGCTTTTGGCCTGAATTGCATGACAAGCCCATAATATATTTAGTTTGTTTTTTCATATTAAATAAAAAAATACTAGGCTGCACTAATCCATAGGCCCAGAAAACATTTAGTTATTTTATTTTCTATAGTATGGGCTAACTTAGTGTTGGACCTTCACTAAACCTAGTGGTTAGGGTTGTGGCCACTATAAAAAGAGCTCAAATGAGAGCAAAGGGCAGAACATCAAAAATTTTCATTTGCTTGAGAGAGTGTTTTCTCCTGGGTTCTTGTAATCTAAAAATTGAGATTTATCAAAGGTTTTCACCCCTTTGTGTTTTCAATCTCCAGGCTTATCTTTCATCCTTGGAAGTGTGATGCTCACCAATTCCTTTTATCTTTTCTTTCTTATCACGTCCCAATTTATCATCGTGTTTTGTGTGAAACCCTAGCCCAGTTCTGTTCCCCATTTTCAGGCAAACTAAGTTTGGATCATATCTCGACCAATTCTCGGTATTTTTCGGTGATTCATAGGTTAATTTCACAATCAGAACGTCATCATCGCTTTCACGCTTTGGAATCACTCACTCGAGGTCTGTAGCTCGAGATCTAGCCATGCCCTAATTGTACCTAAACTTCAAAGTGTTGCTCACGAATTTCAACCTAGAAAAGAACGAAGGTGATTCGTGCCTTACCCTGTTCTGGTTCATATCATCTACCCTGACCTAATTCCACATCATTTGGCAATCAGAGCTTTGGTTTTAGGAATTGCAAGGCTGTACTTTTGGTATATTCTTTTCCTTTGATTTTATCATCTATAATATTACCTTATTACGTCATATCTGTTAGGTTGAACCATTGCAAAGTTATATCTGTTAGGCTGAACCATTGAAAAAGTTAGGCCTCAACACAATTGAGAATTCTGAAAAAAAAAAAACAAAAAGAAAAAAAAAAAACAAAAAAGAAATTGGTTGAATGGTTCATGCTATTTGAATTTTTTTTAAGTACAGCACCTTTTGTTTGTTTGAATTTCTGAGTTCTTGTTAGTAGTTGTGTTGGTGGAAATTTGGCGCACAAATACCTCTATCTTTGGCTGCACCTTGTTCAACATTCTGCTCAGGGCTGCATAGTGTCCTTAATTGTATGCCCAGTTTTGGCCTATTTTGCCGCATCCTTTGTTTTTCCTTTTGAGTCAAGTTCTTTCCTTTGTTGGTGTCCAATTCAGGTTGTTGTCGTAGTTGTTTGTTGTCCTAGTTGTTTGTTGCCTTCTTTTGTCTTCATTTGAGTCATTTTGTTAGCTTTTTTTCTTGAGTTAATTGGCTGCACAAAGGTTGGTGAAAGTTTTATTTTCTCTTCTTGGTTTGTTAAGAACTCAAGGAGAATAGAGAGGAAAAGGCAAGAGCGCTTCATTATAGTAAAAGCCAAATTGTGTGTGCAAACACTGAGAGGGTAAGGAAATTTTTCAAATACCAAATATATCTGTTCTTCATATCTTTGACCTGTTTGTTAATCAATGGCAGAAAGAAACATCAACAATGATATTCAATTCCAAATCACAGCTCTTACTCAACACTTGGACAGGTTGATGAAGCAACAACAAGATGAATTCCAATGAGAGGTTGGATCAGTTGAGAATAGAACCCCAAGAGGAAGGGGGAGGCAGTAAATGAGGGAAGAATTGAAGGAATCAATTTGAATGTACCACCTTCAATGGTAGAAGTGGATCCAGAGGCATATTTGAATGGAGCTCAAGATTGAACATGTCTTCTCTTGCAACAATTATAGTGAGGAGCAGAAAGTGAGACTTGCAGCCGCTGAGAGAGTGTTTCTCCTGGGTTCTTGTAATCCAAAAATTGAGATTTATCAAAGGTTTTCACCCCTTTGTGTGTTCAATCTCCGGGCTTATCTTCCATCCTGGAAGTGTGACACTCACAATTTCTTTCATCTTTTCTTTATTCTCGCCCCATTTTATCATCGCTTTGTATGAAAAACCCTAGAACAGCCAATGCTCCCAATTTTTCAGGCAAACTAAGTTTGGGTCATATATCGACCAATTCTCGGTAGTTTTCGGTGATTCATAGGTCAATTTCACACCAGACGCCATTGTTTCTCCTGCTTTGGAATCACCCAATTCCGAGGTACGTAGCCCGAGATCTAGTCGCGTTCCCCAATTTTACCTCAACTCTGGTGTAGTTCACGAATTCCAACCTAGAAAAGAACGAAGGTGATTCGTGGCCTTACCCTGTTCTGGTTCATATCATCTCACCCTGACCTAGTTTCACATCAAGAATGAGAAGAAGAAGATTGAGAAGAAGAATGAGAAGAAGAATGTGAAGAAGAAGAATGAGAAGAAGAAGAATGAGAAGAAGAATGAGAGGAAGAAGAATGAGAAATAAGAATGAGAGGAAGAAGAATGAGAAGAATAAGAATGAGAAGAAGAAGAATGAGAAGAAGAAGAATGAGAAGAAGAATGAGAAGAAGAAAATGAAGAAGAAGAATGAGAAGAAGAAGAATGAGAAGAAGAAGAATGAGAAGAAGAATTAGAAGAATGAGAAGAATGAGTAGAATTAGAAGAATGTGAAGAAGAAGAATCAAGAAGAAGAATGAGAGGAAGAAGAATGAGAAGAAGAAGAACGAGAAGAATGAGAAGAAGAAGAAAGGAGAAGAAGAATGAGAAGAAGAAGAATGAGAAGAAGAAGAATGTGAAGAAGAAGAATGAAAAGAAGAAGAATGAGAAGAAGAATGAGAAGAAGAATGAGAAGAAGAATAAAAAGAAGAATGAAGAAGAAATGTTAAGAAGAATGATAAGAAGAAGAATGAAAAGAAGAAGAATGAGAAGAAGAATGTGAAAAGAAGAATGAGAAGAAGAAGAATCAGAAGAAGAAGAATAAGAAGAAGAAGAATGAGAAGAATAATGAGAAGAAGAAGAATGAGAAGAATAATGAGAAGAAGAAGAATGAGAAGAAAAAGATTGAGATGAAGAATGTGAAGAAGAAGAATGAGAAGAAGAATGTGAAGAAGAAGAATGAGAAGAAGAATGAGAGGAAGAAGAATGAAAAGAAGAAGAAAATGACAAGAAGAAGAAACGAGAAGAAAAGTGAGAATAAGAAGAATGAGAAGAAGAAGAATGAGAAGAAGAAGAATGAGAAGAAGCATGTAAAGATGAATGATAAGAAGAATGTAAAGAAGAATGATAAGAAGAATGTAAAGGAGAAAGAGAAGAAGAATGAGAGGAAGAAGAATTTGAAGAAGAAGAATTTGAAGAAGAATGAGAAGAAGAAGAATGATAAGAAGAATGAGAGACGAAGAATGAGAAGAAGAAGAAAAGAAGAAGAAGAAGAAGAAGAAGAATAAGAAAAAGAAGAATGAGAAGAAGAATGTGAAGAAGAAGAATGAGAAGAAGATGAATGAGAAGAATGAAGAAGAAGAATGAGATGAAGAATGTGAAGAAGAAGAATGAGAAGAAGAAGAATGAGAACAAGAATGAGAGGAAGAAGAATGAGAGGAAGAAAAATGACAAGAAGAAGAATGAGAAGAAGAATGTAAAGAAGAATGATAAGAAAAATGTAAAGAAGAAAGAAGAAGAAGAATGAGAAGAAGAAAGAGAAGAAAAGAATGAGAGAAGAAGAATTTAAAGAAGAAGAATGAGAAGAAGAATGAGAAGAAGAAGAATTTGAAGAAGAAATGAGAAGAAGAAGAATGATAAGAAGAATGAGAAGAAGAAGAATGTGAGGAAGAAAAATGAGAAGAAGAAGAATGAGAAGAAGAATGAAAAGAAGAATGATAAGAAGAATGTAAAGAAGAATGGTAAGAAGAATTTAAAGAAGAATCAGAAGAAGAATGAGAGAAGAAGAATGAGAAGAAGAAGAATGAGAAGAAGAAAGAAGAATGAGAAGAAGAATGAGAAGAAGAAGAACGAAAAGAAGAATGAGAATAAGAATGAGAAGAAGAAGAATAAGAAGATTGAAAAGAAAAAAGAAGTGAGAAGAAGAAGAATGAGAAGAAGAAGAATGGGATAAAAAGAAAGAAGAAGAAGAATGAGAAGAAGGAAGAAGAAAGAAGAAGAAAGAAGAAGAAGAATGAGAAGAAGAAGAATGGGAAGAAGAAGAATTAGAGAAGAAGAAGATGAGAAGAAGAAGAATGAAAGGAAGAAGAATGAAAGAAGAAGAATGAGAAGAAGAAGAATGAGAAGAAGAAAAAATGAGAAGAAGAATTAGAAGAAGAAGAATGAGAAGAAGAAGGTTGAAAAGAAAAAGAAGAATGAGAAGAAGAAGAATGAAGAAGAAGAAATGAGAAGAAAGAGAATGAGAAGAAGAATGAGAAGAAGAATATAAAGAAGAATGTAAAGAAGAAGAAGAAGAAGAATGAGAAGAAGAAGAATGAAAGAAGAATGAGAAGAAGAATGAAAGAAGAAATGAGAAGAAGAATGTAAAGAAGAATGATAAGAAGAATGTAAAAGAAATGAGAAGAAGAAGAATGAGACGAAGAAGAATGAGAAGAAGAAGAATAAGAAGAAGAACAATGAGAAGAATAATGTGAAGAAGAAGAATGAGAAGAAGAAGAATGAGATGAAGAATGAAAGAATGAAAGAAGAAGAATGAGAAGAAGAATTTGAAGAAGAAGAATGAGAAGAAGAAGAATGAGAAGAAGAAGAATGAGAGGAAGAAAAATGACAAGAAGAAGAATGAGAAGAAGAGTGAGAATAAGAAGAATGAGAAGAAAAAGAATGAGAAGAAGAATGAGAGGAAGAAGAATTTGAAGAAGAAGAATGAGAATAAGAAGAATTTGAGGAAGAATGAGAAGAAGAAGAATGATAAGAAGAAGAAGAGGACGAAGAATGAGAAGAAGAAGAATGAGAAGAAGAAGAATAAGAAGAAGAAGAATGAGAAGAAGAATGTGAAGAAGAAGAATGAGAAAAAGAAGAATGATAAGAAGAATAAGAGGACGAAGAATGAGGAGAAGAAGAATGAGAAGAAGAAGAATGAGAAGAAGAAGAATAAGAAGAAGAAGAATGAGAAAAAGAATGTGAAGAAGAAGAATGAGAAAAAGATGAATGAGAAGAAGAAGATTGAGATGAAGAATGTGAAGAAGAAGAATGAAGAAGAAGAATGAGAACAAGAATGAGAAGAAGAATGAGAAGAAGAAGAATGAGAAGAAGAATTAGAAGAAGAAGAATGAGAAGAAGAATGAGAAGAAGAATGTAAAGAAGAAGAATGAGAAAGAAGAATGAGAAGAAGAATGTAAAGAAGAATGTAAAGAAGAATGAGAAGAAGAATGTAAAGAAGAATGTAAAGAAGAATGAGAAGAAGAATGTAAAGAAGAATGTAAAAAGAATGAGAAGAAGAAGAATGAGAAGAAGAATGAGGAGAAGAAGAATGAGACGAAGAAGAATGAGAAGAAGAAGAATAAGAAGAAGAACAATGAGAAGAATAATGAATGAAGAAGAATGAAGAAGAAGACGATCGAGATGAAGAATGTGAAGAAAAGAAAGAGAAGAAGAATTTAAGAAGAAGAATGAGAACAGAATGAGAAGAAGAAGAATGAGAAAAAGAAAATGAGAAGAAGAAGAATATAAGAATGTAAAGAAGAATGATAAGAAAAAAATGAAAAAGAATGAGAAGAAGAAGAATGAGAAGAAGAAGAATTTGAAGAAGAAGAATGAGAAGAAGAATGAGAAGAAGAAGAATTTGAAGAAGAATGAGAAGAAGAAGAATGAGAAGAAGAAGAATGAGAAGAAGAGAAGAAGAAGAATGAGAAGAAAAGAATGAGAAGAAGAAGAATAAGAAGAAGAAGAATGAGAAGAAGAATGAGAAGAAGAAAATGAGAAAGAAGAATGATAAGAAGAATAAGAGGAGAAGAATGAGGAGAAGAAGAATGAGAAGAAGAAGAAAGAGAAGAAGAAGAATGAAGAAGAAGAAGAATGAGAAAAAGAAGAATGAGAAGAAGAAGAATGAGAAAAGAAGAATGAGAAGAAGAAGAATGAGATGAAGAATTAATGAAGAAGAATGAGAAGAAGAATGAGAAGAAGAAATGAGAAGAAGAAGAATGAGAAGAAGAATTAGAAGAAGAAGAATGAGAAGAAGAAGAATAAGAAGAAGAAGAAGAAGAATGAAAGAAGAATGAAGAAGAATGAGAAGAAGAATGAAGAAATTTAAGAATGAAAGAAGAAGAATGAGAAGAAGAAATGTTAAGAAGAATGTAAAGAAGAAATGAAAGGTAAGTAAGAGAAGAATGAAGAAAAATGAGAAGAAGAAGAATGAGAAGAAGAATGAGAAGAAGAAGAATGAGAAGAAGAAGAATAAGAAGAAGAATGAGAGAAGAAGAATGAACAAGAAGAAGAAATGAGAAGAAGAAGATTGAGAAGAAGAATGAAGAAAAAGAAAGAGAAGAAGAATTTGAAAAAAGTGAAGAAGAATGGAAGAAGAATGAGAAGAGGACAAAAAAGAAGAAGAATGAGAAGAAGACGAAAAAGAAGAAAAATGAGAAGAAGAAGAATGAGAAGAAGAAAAATGAGAAGAAGTATCAAAAAAAGAAGAATGAAAAGAAGAAAAAGAATGAGAAGAAGAATGAGAGGAAGAAGAATAAGAAGAAGAAGAATGACAAGAAAAAGAATGAGAAGAAGAAGAATGAGAAGAAGAATGAGAGGAAGAAGAATGAGAAGAAGAAGAATGAGAAGAAGAAGAATGAGAAGAAGACGAATGAGAAGAAGAAGAATAAGAAGAAGAAGAATGAGAAGAAGAAGAAGAAGAAGAATGAGAAAAAGAAATGAAAGAAGAAGAATGAGAAGAAGAATGAGAAGAAGAAGAATGAAGAAGAAGAATGAGAAGAAGAAGAATGAGAACAAGAATGAATGGAAGAAGAATGAAAAGAAGAAAAAATGACAAGAAGAAGAATGAGAAGAAGAATGAAAGAAGAAATGATAAGAAAAAATGAAGAAGAATGAAAGAAGAATGTAAGAAGAAATGTGAGAAGAAGAATGAGAGAAGAAGAATTTGAAAGGAAGAAGAATGAGAAGAAGAAAAGAAGAAGAATGAGAAGAAGAATGAGAAGAAAAGAATGAGAAGAAGAAGAATAAACAAGAAGAAAAGAAGAAGAATGAGAAGAAGAAGAATGAAAGAAAGAATGAGAAGAAGAAGAATGAGAAGAAAAAGAATGAGAAGAAGAAGAATGACCAGAGGAAGAAAAATGGTAAGAAGAATCAAAAGAAGAATGAGAAGAAGAAGAATGAGAAGAAGAAGAATGAGAAGAAGAATGAGAAGAAGAAGAATGAGAAGAAAAAGAATGAGAAGAAGAATGAGCAATGAAGAAGAAGAATGGAAGAAGAAGAATGAGAAGAAGAAGAATGAGAAGAAGAATGAGAAGAAGAATGAGAAGAGAATGAACAAGAAATGAGAAGAAGAAGAATGAGAAGAAGAAGAATGAGAAGAAGAATGAGAAGAAGAAGAATGAGAAGAAGAAGAATGTAAAAGAAGAATGTAAGAAGAAGAATGAGAAGAAGAATGTAAAGAAGAACGTGAAAAAGAATGAGAAGAAGAATGTAAGAAGAAGAATGAAAAAAGAAGAATGATAAAGAAGAATGAATGAAGAATGAAAAGAAGAATGATAAGAAGAATGAGAAGAAAAAGAATGAGAAGATGAAGAATGAGAAGAAGAATGAGAAGAAGAAGAATGAGAAGAAGAAGAATAAGAAGAAGAATAATGAGAATAATAATGAGAAAAAAGAATGAGAAGAAGAAGAATTAGAAGAAGAATGAAAGAAGAAGAATGAGAAGAAGAATTTGAAGAAGAATGAGAAAAGAAGAATGAGAAAAAGAATGAGAGGAAGAAGAATGAGAAGAAGAAGAATGAGAAGAAGAAGAATGAGAAGAAGAATAAAAATGTGAAGAAGAAGAATAAGAAGAAGAAGAATGAGAAGAAGAATGAAAGATGAATGATAAGAAGAATATAAAGAAGAATGATAAGAAGAATGTAAAAAAGAATGAGAAGAAGAAGAATGAGAAGAATTTGAAGAAGAAGAATGAGAAGAAGAATGAGAATAAGAAGAATGTGAAGAAGAAGAATGAGAAGAAGAAGAATGAGAAGAAGAATGAGAGGATGAAGAATGAGAAGAAGAAGAATGAGAAGAAGAAGAATGAGAAGAAGAAGAATAAGAAGAAGAAGAACGAGAAGAAGAAGAATGAAGAAGAAGAATGATAAGAAGAATATGAAGAAGAAGAATGAGAAGAAGAATGAAGAAGAAGAATGAGAAAAAGAAGAATGAGAAGAAGAAGATTGAGATGAAGAATGAGAAGAGGAAGAATGAAAAGAAGAATGAGAACAAGAATGAAGAAGAAGAATGAGAGGATGAAAATGAGAAGAAGAAGAATAAGAAGAAGAATGTAAGAAGAATGATAAGAAAAAATGAAAGAAGAATGAGAAGAAGAATGTAAAGAAGAATGAGAAGAAGAATGAGAGGAAGAAGAATGTGAAGAAGAAGAATGAGAAGAAGAAAATGAGAAGAAGAATGAAGAAGAAGAATGAGAAGATGAAGAATGAGAAGAAGAAGAATGAGAAGAAGAATGAGAATAAGAAGAATGAGAAGAAGAAGAATGAAAAGAAAAATGAGAAAAAGAAGAATGAGAAGAAGAAGAAAGAGAAGAAAAAGAATGAGAAGAAGAAGAATGAGAAGAAGAAGAATGAGAAGAAGAAGAATGAGAAGAAGAAGAATTAGAAGAAGAAGAATGAGAAGAAAAATGAGAAGAAGAAGAATGAGAAGAAGAATGAGAAGAAGAAGAATGAGAAGAAGAAGAATGAGAAGAAGAATTAGAAGAAGAAGAATGAGAAAAGAAGGTGAAAAGAAGAAGAATGAGAAGAAGAAGAATGAGAAGAAAGAATGAGAAGAAGAATGTAAAGAAGAATGAAGAAGAAGAATGAGAAGAGAAGAATGAAAGAAGAAGAATGAGAAGAAGAATGTTAAAAGAAGAAAAATGGGAAGAAGAAGAAAACGAGAAGAAGAAGAATGGAAGAATGAAAGAAGAATGTAAAATAAATGAAGAAGAAGAAGAAAACGAGAAGAAGAATGAGAAGAAGAAGAAACGAAGAAGAAAAATGAGAAGAAGAAGAATGAAGAAAAGAATAAAAAGAAGAAGAATGAGAAGAATAATGAAGAAGAAGATTGAGAATGAAGAATGAAGAAGAAGAATGAGAAGAAGAAAAAGAAGAAGAATGAGAAAAGAAGAAGAATGAGAACAAGAATGAGAAAGAAGAATGAGAAGAAGAAGAATGACAAGAAGAATGAGAAGAAGAAGAGAAGAAGAAGAATGAGAAGAAGAAGAATGAGAAGAAGAAGAATTTGAAGAAGAAGAATGAAGAAGAAGAATGAGAAGAAGAAGAATGATAAGAAAGAATGAGAAGAAGAATGAGAAGAAGAAGAATGAGAAGAAGAAGAATGAGAAGAAGAAGAATAAGAAGAAGAAGAATGAGAAGAAGAATGAAAAGAAGAAGAATGAGAAGAAGAAGAATGAGAAGAAGAAGATGAGAAAAAGAATGAGAAGAAGAATGAGAAGGAAGAAGAATGAGAAGAAGAATGAAAGAAGAAGAATGATAAGAAAAATGAAAAGAAGAATGATAAGAAGAATGTAAAGAAGAATGAGAAGAAGAATGAATGAGGAAGAAGAATGAGAAGAAGAAGAATGAAGAAGAAGAATGAGAAGAAGAAGAATGAGAAGAAGAATAAGAGGAAGAAGAATGAAGAAGAAGAACGAGAAGAAGAATGGGAATAAGAATGAGAAGAAGAAGATTGAAAAAGAAAAAAAGAAGAAGAAGAATGAGAAGAAGAAGAATGAGAAGAAGAAGATTGAGAAGAAGAATGTGAAGAAGAAGAATCAAAAGAAGAATGAGAAGAAGAAGAATGAAAAGAAGAAGAATGAGAAAGAAATAAGAAGAAGAAGAAGAAATGAAAGAAGAACGAGAAGAAGAATGTAAAAAAGAAATGATAAGAAGAATGTAAAGAAGAATGAGAAGAAGAAGAATGAGAAGAAGAATGAGAGGAAGAAGAATTTCAAGAAGAAGAATGAGAAGAAGAATGAGAAGAAGAAGAATGAGAAGAAGAAGAATGATAAGAAGAATGAGAATAAAAAGAACGAGAATAAGAATGAGAAGAAGAAGATTGAAAAGAAGAATGAGAAGAAGAAGAATGAGAAGAAGAAGAAATGAAGAAGAAGAAGAAAAGAATGAGAAGAAGAAGAATGAGAAGAAGAAGAATGAGAAGAAGAAGAATGAGAAGAAGAAGAATGAGAAGAAGAATGAATAAGAAGAAAAGAACGAGAAGAAGAATGAAGAACGAAGAAAAGAATGAGAAGAAAATGAGAAGAAGAATTAAAGAAGAAAAATGAGAAGAAGAATTGAGAAGAAGAAGAATGAGAAGAAGAATGTAAAGAAGAAGAATGAAAAGAAGAATTAGAAGAAGAAGAATGAGAAAAGAAGAAGAAGAAGAAATGAAGAAAAATGAATGAATGGAAGAAGAATGAAAGAAGAAGAAAAGAAAAGAAGAATGAGAAGAAGAAGAATGAGAAGAAGAAGAATGAGAAGAAGAAGAAAGAAGAAGAAGAATGAGAAGAAGAAGAAAAGAAAAGAAGAAGAATGAGAAGCAAGAAGAATGAAAAAGAAAAAGATCGGTGAAGAAAGAATGGGTTAAAGAAGAAGAAATGAGAAGAAGAAGAATTGAAGAAGAAGAATGAGAAGAAGAAGAATTGAAGAAAAGAATGTGAAGAAGAAGAATGAGAAGAAGAAGAATGAGAAAGAAATGAATGAAGAAAAGAAGAATGAGAAGAAGAAGAATAATAAGAAGAAATGAAAAAGAATGAGAAGAAGAAGAATGAAGAAGAAGAATGAGAAGAAGAAAATGAGAAGAAGAAGAAAAAGATGAAGAAGAAAATGAGAAGAAAAAAGATTGAGAAGAAGAAAGTGAAGAAGAAGAATGAGAAGAAGAAGAATGAGAAGAAGAAGAATGAGAAGAAGAAGATCGAGAAGAAGAATGAACGGTAAGAAGAAGAATGAGAAAAATTAGAATGAAGAAAAAGAATGAGAAAAGAACGAGAAGAAGAAGAATGAAGGAGAAGAATGTTCAGAAGAAGAAAAGAGGAAGAAGAGAAGAAGAAGAATGAGAAGAAGAATGTGAATAATAAGAATATGAAGAAGAACGACAACAAGAAGATTGAGAAGAAGAATGAAGAAGAAAAATGAGAAAGAAGAATGAGAAGAATAAGAATGAGAAGAAGAAAGTGAAGAAGAAGGAATGAGAAGAAAAGAAATGAGAAGAAGAAAGAAAGAAGAAATGAGAAGAAGAAGAATGACAAGAATGTGAAGAAAAGAACGAGAAGAAGAATGAGAAAAAAAAATGGAGGAAGAAGAGAATGAGAAGAAGAAATATGAGAAGAGGAAGAAATGAGAGAAGAAGAATGAGAAGAAGAAGAAATGAGAAGAAGAAGATTGAGAAGAAGAAAAAGAAGAAGAAGAATGAGAAGAAGAAAGAAGAAGAAGAATGAGAAGAAGAAGAATGAGAAGAAGAATGTTATGAAGAAGAATGAGAGAAGAAGAATGACAAGAAAAGAATGAGAGGAAGAACGAGAAGAAGAAGAATCAGAAGAAGAAGAATGTTCAAGAAGAAGAAAAGGAGAAGAACAATGAATGAAGAAGAAGAAAAGAATGAGAAGAAGAATGAGAAAAAGAATCAGAAGAAGAATGACAAAAGAAGATTGAGAAGAAGAATGAAGAAGAAAAATGAGATGAAGAAGAATGAGAAGAATAAGATTGGAAAAGAAGAATGAAGAAGAAAGAGAAGAAGAAGAATGAGAAGAAGAAGAATGAGAAGAAGAAAGAAGAAGAATGAGAAGAAGAATGAAGAAAAAAGAATAAGAAGAAGAAGAATGAGAAAAAAATGAGAAAGAAAAATGAGAAGAAGAAGAATGAGAAGAACAAGATTGAGAAGAAGAAAGTGAAGAAGAAGAAAGAAATCGAGAAGAAGAATGAGAGGTTAATAAGAAGAAGAATGAGAAGAAGAAAGAGGAAGAAGAATGAGAAGAGGAAGAATGAGAAGAAGAAGAATGAGATGAAGAAGAATGAGAAAGAAGAAATTGAGAAGAATGAAAATAAGAAGAATGAAGAAGAAAAGAATGGAAAAAAGAATGAGAAGGAAGAAGAATGAGAAGAAGAAGAATGAGAAGAGAAGAATGAGAGGAAGAATGAGAAGAAGAAATGAGAAGAAGAATGTGAAAAAGAATGGTAAGAAGAAGAATTTAATGAGAAGAAGAACGAGAAAAAAAAGAATGAAGAAAAAGATCGGTAAGAAAAAATGAGAAGAAGTAAGAATGAGAAGAAGAAATGACAAGAAGAAGAAGAAAAAAGAATGAGAAAGAAGAATGAGAAAAAAGAATGAGAAGAAGAAGAATGAGAAGAAGAAGAATGAGAAGAAGAATGAAGAAAGAAGAATTAGAAGAAGAAGAATTAAGAATGAGAAAAGAATGAGAAAGAAGAAGAAGAAGATTGAAAAGAAGAATGTGAAGAAGAAGAATGAAAAGAAGAAGAATGAGAAGAAGAATGAGAATAATAAGAATAAGAAGAAGAGGAGAACAAGAAGATTGAGAAGAATGTGAAGAAGAAAAAATGAGATGAAGAAGAATGAGAAGAAGAAGATTGAGAAGAAGAAAGAGAAGAAGAAGAATGAGAAGAAGAATAAGAAGAAGAAGAATGAGAAGAAGAAGAATGAGAAGAAAAGAATGAGAAAAGAATCAGAGGTAGTAAGAATGAGAAGAAGAAGAATGGGAAGGGAAGAATGAGCGAAGAAGAATGAGAAACAAAGAAGAATGAGAAGAAGAAGATTGAGAAGAAGAATGTGAAAAGAAGAATGAGAAGAAATGAAGAAGAAGAAGAATGAGAAGAGGAAATATGAGGGAAGAAAATGAGAAGAAGAAGAAATGAGAAGAAAAGAATGTGAAGAAGAAGAATGATGAAGAAGAAGAAGAAGAAGAATAGAAGAAGAAGAATGAGAAGAAAAGGAAGAATGAGAGAAGTAGAATGAGAAGAAGAAGAATGACAAGAGGAAGAAAATGAGAAGAAGAAGAATGTGAAGAAGAAGAATGGGAAAAAAGAAGAATGAAGAAAAAGAATGGAAGAAGAAGAATGAAAAGAAGAATGAGAAGAAGAATGTAAAGAAAAAAGAATAAGAAGAAGAACAATGAGAAGAAGAATGAGAAGATGAAGAATGAGAAGATGAAGAATGAGAAGAAGTAGGTTGAGAAGAAGAAGAATGGAAGAAAAAGAATGGCGAAGAATGAACGAAGAAAAATGTGGAAGAAACAGAATGAGAAGAAGAATGAAGAAGAAATGAGAAGAAGAATGCGGGGCAAGGTTAAGAATGAAAAGAAGAAGAAATGTGAATTGAAAACTAGGTCAGGTAAGATGATATGAACCAGAACAGGGTGAGGCACGAATTCACCTTCGTTTTTCTAGGTTGGAATTCGTGAACTACACCAGAAGTTGAGGCAAAATTAGGGCACGACCAGATCTCGAGCTACGCACCGGAACTGAGTGATTCCAAAAACGAGAGAAACAATGACGTCCGAATTGCGAAATTGACTTATGAATCACCGAAAATACCGAAATTGGTCGAGATATGACCCAAACTTAGTTTGCCTGAAAATTGGGAACGTATCGTTCTAGGTTTCATACAAAACGCGCGATAAATTGACGAGAATAAAGAAAAGATGAAAGGAAATGCGTGACGCCACACTTCCATGATGGAAGATAAGCCCGAGATTGAACACACAAAGGGTGAAACCTTTGATAAATTTCAATTTTGATTACAAGAACCCCGAGAAACACTCAAACAAAATGAAAATTTTTGATGTTTGTTTTGCTCATTTGAGCTCTTTTATTGCGCCACAAACCCTAACCACTAGGTTTGAATATTCAACACTAAGTTAGCCAATACCATAGAAAAATAAAATAACTAAAATGTTTTTGGGCCTATGGATTAGCAGCCTAGCATTTTTATTTAATACGAAAAACAAACTAAATATTATGGGTCCGTCATGCAATCCAGGCCAAACGCTTCATTCCTCGTTGATGGAAAGATTGACCAACTCGTACTTGCATCCTTCCAGGTTTAGTTCTTTTTTGAATATGGCTGCCAAATACTTGTTATATAGCTTCCTTAGCTCTTTGTCCTCGCTTCTTTCATAGGCCCTAATCTCGGGCGCTACACTCTGGTCATGTCTCATTATTCCCCCTGAAGAGGATTTGCCTCAAATCAAAAGCATCATTATCGCACAAAGAGTTAAATCAGATACATTAAAAGAAGCCCTAATATTATACTCACCAGGCAGATCAATTCCAGGCATTGTCATTGATCTTTCTGTCGCCCGAAAAGGACCATTCTCGCGGTTGAAGTTTTGACTTCCTTTGTTTAGGAAACCTCCTAATCATGTGCACCATGCCCAATCACCAGGTTGGAACACCATTTTCTTTTTTACCTTTATTAGCTTTCCGGCATAGCTCTATTTTTTTTTCAATTTGAGCCCTGACTGCCTGGTAGCTTTTGATGTATTCAGTTTAGCCTGAGCTTTGATGCTGAAACAGGCAGCAAATCAAGAGGGGCCAAAGACATTATAACAATTCTCAAAGGTGAACAATTAGTTGCGGTATGACAAATAGCTTATTATGGGGGGTTCAACATGAGGCAAACATGCTTCCTAAGACTTGAGATTTTTCCTTAAAATAAACCGGCTTAGGTGTCTAAAGTCCATTGACTACCTCAATTTGACCATCAGTTTGTGGGTGACAAGAGTAGAAAATAAATAATTTAGCACCAATCTTACCCCACACCGCCTCCGATTGCGACCAGGAATTTTGGCATCCCTATCACTTACAATGCTCCTATATGCCCGATTGGGCAAAGAAGCTCCTGAATGAGATCAATGTGATGTTCAATCTCAAAGCGTATCTGCCATCGGCACACTTGCCGAAACACATTTTCAACATTCCGGCAAAAGAGATGTAATAAAAAGGAAAATTCAAACTTATCAAATTGCTAGTACACAAAAATGGTGACTTGACGAAAACAAAAGTAGAGGGGCTGTTGCAGTAAAGCACTTCTCCTTATTCCCTTTCTTGCTAAACAAAGTTGTTTGCCCTCGTGTTTTACCTTTTTCCTTCAGGTGTTTTACTCTTCCTCCTGTGTATTTCACCCGTACCATTTCGCTTATCTTTTCTCATTTTGATTGATCCTCACACACCTCTTTTAGACTCAAGGCTTGAGAACCAACTTCTTTTCCTGATACATAAAAAGAAATTTATTAGTGAGCTTCATCACGAATGGCTTTGGTGTCACACGCCACTCCCCCAAAGGATATGACTGGCCTCCATTGAACTACATCACATAACACCTTTATCTTGATATCTCTCAACGGAAAGGACACTTCCACTTGTTCACTTATACTTTCTCCTTCACTAAGCCATTGAAGCTTGTATGGCCTAGATGGGTGGCCCAAGTTCAGTTTTGACACTACCCAGAATTTACCATTTTGTTCAGCTTCTATCACGATCACCAAACAAATTTACTATTGATTGAACATCTTGTATGAAAATGTTCTCCTTGAGATGCATCACAACCTTTAATTTGCTCCAAGCAAATTCCTCCTAATCATGCACAACTGTCCTCATTAGCTACCACTTCATTTCTCTTTCTCCACCACTAACATCAGATTGGCTTGTGTATTCCCCACCATCCCTTGAGAAGAATTGTGTCTTTGTAGACACTATAGTTACAATGACCCATGCCTAAACACTTGAAGCACTTCACTTCTAGTCCTTTTGGTGATGTTCAATTTGCCTTTCAGGTGTTTTTCTGATGGTTTGAAAGCACTGCATTGCTAGAAGAGAGACCTACTTTTCTGACTTATCCTTTCCAATTTGAAGGACTATAGCTAGTAGAATCCTTTTCTGCTGTACCTTTGTTTTTGATTGTTGTTCTACTTGATGCTTTTGCGCAAAAGGTCTCATTTCACAACTCCTGCAACTCAACAACATCTCCAATATCATGATTTAAAACACTACGAAGCATTACAAGTCACCTCAAGATCTTCTTCAACATTTGCTCGATGATAAGTCGCCCATCCTCTATAGCACCTCTCCACTCCCTTGCTTCCTTGAGACAATTTCTGCAGTCTGACTCAGTCCCTATGAAAGCCAGATGGCATATAGCGCCTCATGATCCTTCATTTCAGCCCAAGCGCATACCATAGGCCTCCTATTTCTGTAGTCCTCGCAACTCTGCTCCACCAAATCAAAGCACAATCAGTAAAACTCCTGCCAGCTTGCAAGTCTCACTTCTGCTCTCACCAGCAATTGTTGCAAGAGAAGACATGTTCAATTCTGACCTACTCCAAATATACCTCTACATCACTTACCCTGAAAGGTGGTACATTCAATTTCGATTTCTTCTATTCTTCCTCATTCCTTTACACTGCCTTTCCCTCCTCAGGTGGGGGTTCTATTCTTCCAACTGATCCAACCTCTCATTGAATTCATCTTGTTGTTGTTTCATCAACCTCTCCAAGTGTTGAGTAAGAGCTGGATTTGGAATTGAATATCATTGTTGATGTTTTTTCGCCATTGATTAACAAACAGGCAAAGATAATAAGAACAAATATTTGGTGTTTGAAAATTTTCACACACTCGTGTTTGCACACACAATTTGGCTTTACTATAATGAGCACTCTGCCTTTTTTCCTTCTATTCCCTCCTTGAGTTCTTAACAAAACCAAGAAGAGAAAAATACAGAAATTTCACCAACTTTTGTGCAGCCAATTAACTCAAGAAAAGCTTAACAAATGACTCAAATGAAGACAAAAGAAGGCAAAAACAAATAGACAACAAATCAGAATTAGACACCAACAAAGCGAAAGAACTGACTAAACGAAAAACAGGATGCAGCAACAGGCCAAAAGCATACAATTATGACACTATAACCACAAGCAGAACGCACACACAATTAAGGCGCAGCCAAGATAGGAATTTAGTGCATACACCAACACAACTGCAGCAAGGACTCAGAAATTCACAAACAAGGTATTGTATTTCTTCATCCATCAACCACAAATATTACCTTAAAGGATGAGCTTGATCTACAGCAGAAGAACCATTCGAGCCAATGTCTTTTGTTTTGCGTTTTCTTTTAGAATTTCCTAACTGTCTTAGAGGCTCAACTTTTACAATGGTTCAGCGTAACAGATATAACTTTTGCAAATGGTTCAACTCTAACAGATATGACAGTACAGGTAATATTATAGATGACAAAATCAAGGAAAGAAGGCAATTACCAAATGTGCAGCCTTGCAAATTCCTAGAAACCAAATGCTCTGATTACCAAATGATGCGAAACTAGGTCAGTAAAAGATGATATGGAACCAGAATGTGCAGGCACCTAATCACCTTTCGTCTTTCTATAGGTTGGAATTCGTGAACTACACCAGAAGTTAAGGTAAAATGAGGGCACGACTAGATCTCGAGCTACAGACCTCGGAATTGAGTGATTCCAAAAACGAGAGAAAACGATGACGCTCCTGAATTGCGAAATGACCCATGAATCACCGAAAAATACTGAGAATTGGCCGATGATACGATGACCCACTTAGCTCGCTTCGGAAAAATCGGAACGGACGTCGTTACAGGTTTCATAGCAAAACGCAATGATAAACTCGACGCGAGAAGAAAAGAAAAGATGAAAGGAAATGTGTGAGCATCACACTTCCAAGGGATGGAAGATAAGCCTGAGATTGAACACAAAAAGGGTGAAAAACCGATAAATCCAATTTGGATTACAAGAAACCAGAAACACCTCAAACAAACAAAAATTTTGATGTTCTGTTCTTTGCTCTCATTCATTTTCATAAAGGAACACAACCCTAACCACCACGTATAAGAAAGGTCAAACACTAAGTTAGCCCATACCAGAAAATAAAAACCAAGCTTTCTGGGCCTGTTGGATTAAATAAACCTAATATTTTTATTTAATAAAAACAAAACAAAAAATATGGCCCACATGCAATTCAAAGCAACATTCACTCAAGCCTGGATGGAAAGATTGATCAACCGGAACTCTAAATCATAGGTTAGATCCTTGAATAAGCGGTTAACAAACACGCAATATAACTCTTCATATCTCATTCTTGCCCGCTTCATATGCCCCCAATCCATGAAATGCCACACTTGGTCATATCTCATCGGAAGAAGAATGTAAGAAGAAGAAATTAAAGAAGAAGAATGAACAAGAATGAGAGAAGAAGAATGCAAGAATAAGGTAAGAAAGAATGATAAGAGAAAACTGAGTAAAGAAATGAGGAAATAAGAATAATTAAGAAGAATGAGAAGAAGAATAAAGACAAGCAAAAAGAATGAGAAGGAAGAAAATGAGAAGGCTAAAGAATGAGAAGAACAAGAAGAATGAGAAGAACAAGAAGTTAATTTGGTACAATGTTAAGAATGGTATAAATAAATGGTAAGATGAATGAGGGTGTTAAGAATAAGACGTAAGAAGAAATGAGAACAAGAAGAATGAGAAGAGGAACAGGAAGAAGAAGAAACGAGATGAAGAAATGAATGGAAGCAAAATGAGATGAAGAATGAAAAGAAAAGAATGAGATGAAATAAGAAGAAGAATGAGAAAAGAAGAAATCTGGTAAGAACGGTGCTGCAAGAATTTTAAAAAAGTGGAAGATCATAGTTAAGAATGTGAAGAAAAGAATGAGACGCAAGAAGAATGACATTAAGAAGAATGAGAGAAGAATGAGTAAAGAAGGATGAGAAGAAGAATGAGAAGAAGAAGAATAACAAGAAGAAGAATGATAAGAAGAATTATGAGAAGATGGATGAAATAGAAATGGCAAAGAAAAAGAATGAGCAACAAGAAGAATGAGACGGTTGAAGAATGAGAAGAAAAATGCATTAATGAAAACAGAAGAAGAAATGAGAAAAAGAAGAAATGAGAAGATGAAATGAGAAGAAGAAATGAGAAGAAGAAGAATGAGAAGAAGAAGAATGATAAAATGAAGAAGATCGGAAGAAAAAATTTGGCGGTAAAAATGGTAAGATGAAGAAATTTGGTTAAGAAGAAATGAAAGAAGAAGAATTGTGAAGAAGAAAACGTGAAGAAGTAGAATGAAGAAGAAATGAGAAGAAGAACGAGAATAAGAACTAGAAGAACAAATGACAAGAAGAAAAACGAGAAGAAGAAGAATGAGAAGAAGAATGATAAGAAAAAAATGAGAAGAAGAAATGATGTTAAGAAGAAGAATGAGTAGAAGAAGAACGAGAAAATGCAGAATGAGAAGAAGAAAAACGAGAAGAAGAAATGATAAGAAGAAAATGAAAAAAATGAACTAAGAAAAAGAAATGGTTAAGAATGAGAAGAAGAACGGTGTGAAAAAGAAATATAAAGCAAGAATGAAGTCAAGAAGATGACATGAAGAAAATAATAAGTTATAATGAGAAGAAGAAGAATGAGAAGAAGAAAATGGAAGAAGAAGAATGAGAAGAGATGAATGAGAAAAAGAAGAATGAGAATAAGAAGAATGAAAAGAAAGAAAAAGAAGAAATGGAAGAAGAAGATCGGTGAAGAATGGTAAGGCAATAATGCAGCAAAGAATAATGACAGAAGAATGGTAAAGAAGAAATGAGAAGAATGAGAAGAAGATGAATGAGAAGAAGAAGAAATGAGAGCGTTGAAGAAATGAGAAGAAGAAACGAGAAAAGAACGGGAAGAAAAATGAAAACAGGTTAAGTCTTGTCGGTAAAAACGAGAAGAAGAAATTTGAAGCAGAATGAACAAATGGTTAAAGAAAACGATTGCGAAGAAGAATAAGAGAAGAAGAATGAGAAGAAGAACGAAGAAGAAGAAAAGAAGAAAATAGAAGATGAAATGAGATGAAGAAAGAAGAATGAAGGGAAGAATGAAAGGAAAAAAAGAATGAGAAGAAGAAGAATGAGAAGAAAATGGTAATGAGAAGAAGCGAGATGAGAAGAATAATGAGAATAAGAAGAATGAGAAGAAGAAGAATGAGAAGAAGAATAATAAGAACAAAATGAGAAGAAGAAGAATGAGCGTATAACGAGAAGAAGAAGGATGAGAAGAAGTTAAGAATGGCATAATAAAGAATTTGCAGTTAAGAATCAAAGAACAAGAAGAAAAGATCGGTAGTTAAGAATGCTAAGAAGAAGAATGGTATGAAGAAGAATGAGAAGAAGAAGAACGAGAAAAAAAGAAACGAGGAAGAAAATAAAAATGAAGAAGAAATGAGAAGCGTAATTGCAAAAAGAAATAAGATCGGTAATGAGAAGAACGAGAAATGAAAACAAGATGAATGGTATTATGAATAACGGCAAAGAATAATGAAAAAGAATGAAAAGAACAATGAGAAGAGAATGAGAAGAAGAAGAATGAGATGAAGAAAAAAGAAGAAGAACGACAAGAAGAAATTAAGAAAGAACGAGAAGAAAAAGAATGAGAAGAAAATGAGAAAAGAAGAATGAGAAGAAAAATGAATGAGAAGGTGAAGAAGAATGAGAAGAAAATGTTAAGAATGAGAAGAAGAAATGAGAGGAAGAAATGAGAGAAGAAGAATTAGACGAAAAAGAAGAATGAGAAAAAGAATGAGAAAAAAATAAATGGTAAGAAGAATGAGAAGAAGAATGAATACAGAAAAGAATAAGACAAGAATGAAAAGAAGAAGAATGAGAACAAGATGATTGAGAAGAAAAAGAATGAGAAGAAGAAATTAAAAAAGAAGAATGAAAGAAGAATGAGAAAGAAGAAACGAGAAGATGTAAGAAAAATAATAGGAAGAAATTGGCAAGGAACGGTGTAAAAAACGGTAAAGAATTTGTTAAGAATGGTAAAAAGAATTTGGTAAGAATGAGAAATAAAGAATGAGAAGAAGAAAATGAGAAGAAGAAAAGAAGAAGAAGAAGAATTTAGAAGAAAAATGAGAACAAGAAATGGAAGAAGAAACGGTGAAGAATTTAAAGAAGAATGGAAGAACAGGCTAATAAAGAATGGCGGGCAAAGAATGTAAAAAGTTAAGAAATGGTTAAGAAGAATGAGTTAATGAGAAGAAGAAAAAAGAATGAGAAGAAGAAATGAAAAAAGAAGAAATGAGAAGGCAAGAATGCTAAAGAAGAAATGAGAAGGAAGAAAAGGTTAAGAATGAAGAAAGAGAATGGTATAAAGAAGAAATGCTAAGAAAGAAAGATAAGAAATGGCAAGAAGCATGTTAAGAAGAAGAAGCGACGTATTAAGAAGAACGATACGGCTAAAGAAATGAAGAATGAGAAGAAATGGCAGCACGGTCGAGAAGAAGAAACGCCACGACGTTTAAATTCCAGAACATTTAAAGAGACGAAGAAGGTGTTTATGTGCAAAAGAAGAATGAGAGAGAAGAATAAGTAAGAAGAATGAGAAGAAGAAATGACCAAAGAACGTGGAAGAAGAAGAATCGACGGCGTAACGGTGGCAAGAAGAACTGTTAAAGAAGAATGGCATAAGCCAAGAACGGTAATAAAGGCTACAAAGAATGGAAGCAAGAACAGAGAACGAGAAACGAAAGAGTTATGAACGACAAGAAGAAGAATGAGAAGAAGAAAGAAATGAGAAGAAGAAATAATGAGAGGAAGAAGAAATGGTAAGAAGCAAGAAAAAAGAATGAGCAGAAAACGAAGAAAAGAGAAGAGTAAAGAATGAAAAATGAAGAATTATGGGCAAACAATGAATGAGGAAGAAAAGAACGAAGAAAAAGAAGAAATGAGAAGAAGAAGAATGAAAAAGAAGAAATGTGAAGAAGAAAGAATGAAAAAATGAGAGGAAGAATGAGGAAGATGAATGGAAGAACGGTAAGAAGAATGAAAAGAAAAAATGGTAAGAAGAAGAAACGGAAGAAGAAGAAATTGAAGAAGAATATAAGAAGAATTTAAAGAAGAATGAGAAGAAGAATTAAAGAAGAATGAGAAGAAGAATTAAAGAAGAATGAAAAAGAAGAATCGGTGAAGAAAAGAATGAGAAAAGAAAATGAGAAAGTTAAGAAACGGTATTGGTACATGAATGGTGAAAAGAATGCAAGGGCTAAGAAGAATGAAAACGAGAACGGTAAGAGAAAGTCGCAAAGAGATCGGTACACATGAGAAGAAGAATGAAGGAAGTGTTCAGAGCTACAAGAAATAGCAGATCAAGATCGAGAAGAAGAAATGGCGACAGCTAATGAGTACGAAACGGTGTGGCACAAGGCTAATGCTGCTAAGAAATGCAGAGAGTTGATGAGTGACAAGAAGAATGAAAGGAAGAAGAATGAGCAGTATAGACGAAAATGAAAGAAGAATAGAGGTGAAGAATGAGATGTGTGAAGAACGGCGCAGAAATGACAATGAAGAACGGTAAGAAAACGAGAAATGGTATAAGATGGTATAGAGCATGGTAAGCTAGGCATGATACAAGAATCGAGAATGTCAAGAAACTGAGAACAAGAAGAATCGAGAAGAACAAGAAGACGAGAAGAAGAAGAATGAGAAGAAGAAAATGGTGGAGGAAGGAAGAATGAGAGATAGCAAGAACGAGAAGACAAAGAAAATGAAAGAGAATATAAAGAATCGTAAGTAATAAGTTAATAAGAATGAATACCAAATCAGTAAGAAAAATACGAATAAATGCAAAATAAGAAGAATAAGGTAACAAGAATGGTAAAAATTAAAGAATAAAAAACGAGAAGAAGAATATATAAAAGAACAATGAGAAGAAGAAAGACAAGAAGAAGAAATTAGAACAAAATCGGTAAAAAGAATAACAATTTAAGAAACTAGAAGAAGAATTTAAAGAATGAGAATAAAATTTAAAGAAGAATTATAAGAAGAAATTAAAGAAGAAATAAGAATAATTAAAAAAGAAATTTAAAGAAAATTTAAAGAAAGAATGAGAAGCTAAGAAAATCATAAACAAGAATGGTAAGGTTAAACGATAAGACGGAATAAGGCTAAAATGTAAGAAAATATGAATGAATAAGAAGAAGAAAAGAAGAAATGATAAGAAGAATGAGAAGAAGAAAAGAAGAAGAATGAGAAGAAGAATGAGGAAGAGTGAAATGATAGAAGAAGAATGAGAAGAAGATGAATGAGAGGGGAAGAATGGTAAGAAGAAAAATTAGAAGTACAGATCACAAGCAGTTAAGAAACGGTAAGTTAAGAAGAACGAGGAAGAAGAATGAGAAGAAAATGTAATGAAGAAGAAATGAGAAGAAGAAGAACAGAAGAACAAACGCGAAAGGCTAAGAATGGTACAAGAACGTAAAGTTAAGATGTATAAGAATTTAAAAGCAAGAACGGTAAGAGGAAATATAAGAGAAGAAAATGAAGAACAAGAAATAAGAATGGTAAGGTTAAGAATGCCAAGAAAAGAACAGAAGAAGAAGAAGAACAAGAATAGAGAAGTAAAAAGAAAGAAGAAGAATGAGAAGAGGAAATATGAGAGAAGAAAAATAAAAAGAAGAACAATGGTAGTACAATATCGGTGATAATGGTATGAAAAAGCTTGAAAGGAGGAAGAATGAGTAAGAAGAAGAATGAGGGAAGAAATGACAGAAGAAGAATGAGAAGAAGAAGAATGAAAAAGAAGAAGAAATGAGAAGAAGAAGATTGACAAGAAGAATGTGAAGGTTAAGAATGTAAAGATTGGTAACAAAGACGCGGGGTTAAATATAAGAATGACGGTTGGCGATTTAAGAAGAAGACGAGAAATAAGAAGAACAGAAGAAGAAGAATGAGAAGAAGAAGAATGAGAAGAAGAACGAGGAAGAAAAAGAATGAAAAGAATGGTGTTAAGATAAATGGAGAAGAAGAACGAGAAGAACAAGAAGAACGAGAAGAACAAGAAGAAGGAGAAATAAGAAATCTATCAAGAATAAGACTTAAGAAGAACGAGAAATAAGAAGAATGAGAAGAGAAATGAGAACAAGAAGAATGAGATGAAGAATGAATACAGAATGATATGAAGAATGAAAAAGAAAAAAATGAGATTTAAGAGAATGAGAAGAAGAAGAATGACAAGAACAAGAACGAGAAGAAGAATAAGGTAAGAATGCAGACATAAGAGCAGGGCAAGAATAAGAAGAAGAAGAATGAGAAGGTGTTAAGTTTCGAGAAGTAAGAAATTTATAAGAAGAAGAATGAGAAGAAGAAGAATAACGTATAATGACAAGATGAAGAACGGAAGAAGAATGAGAGGTAAGGTTAACGAAGAGAGCGAAGAAATGAGAAGAAGGTTGTTCAGAAGAAGAATGAGGAAGAACGGTAGAGGAAGAAGAATTAGACGAAAAAGAATGAGCGAGAAGAATGAAGAGGAATCGAAGAAGAAGAATGATAACAATGAATAGAGGAAGAATAAGATAAAGAATGAAAAGAAGAAGAACGAGAAGAAAAAGAAACAATAAGAACGATAAGAAGAAGAATTATAAATAAGAAACGATAAATAAGAACGAAAATAAGATGAACACAATAAGAAGAATGAAAAGAAGAATGAGAAGAAAAAAAGAACAAGAAGAATGAGAAAAAGAATTAAAGAAGAAATTAAGAATAAGAAGAAATGAAAGAAGAATAAATAAGAAATGGTAAGAAAATAAAGAAGAATGACAAATAATGTAAAAAGAATGAGAAGAAGAAAACAACAAGAAGAACAGAAAAAGACAAACAAAAAAGAATGAGAAGAAAAAAATTATAAAGAAGAATTATAAGAATCAGAAAGAAAATAAGAAAAATGGACAAGAAGAAAAAAACGACAAGAATAAGAACGGAATTAAAGTTAAGAAAGGAAAAGAAGAGAAAAGAAGAAAAGAATTAGAAGAATAATAAAAAGAATAAATAAAGAAAATACTAGAAGAACAATATAAAACAGAATTAAATAATAAAGAAAGAAGAAGAAACTATTAAGAATGAAGAAGAAGAATGCGGTTAAGAAGAATGATAAATATCAAGCGTAAGAATAATGACAAGAAGAATGGGGAGGAAGAAGAATGAGTAGAAGAGGAATGAGAAGAAGAAGAACATATGAAGAATGAAAAGAAGAAGAACGACAAGAAGAATGGTATAAGACCAGAGAAAAAGAATGGAAGAAGAAACGAGAAAAGAAGAAATTTATAAGAATGGTAAAGGTTAAGAATGAGAAGAATGAAGAATGAGAAGAAGAATGAGAGGAAGAATGAGAAGAAGAAGAATTAGCCGAAAAAGAATGAGAGGGACAAGAATGAGAAGAGGAATGAGAAGAAGAAGAATGAGATGAACAATGAATGAGGAAGAAATAAGATTTAAGAATGAAAGTAAGAAGAATAAGTTAAGAAGAAGAATGTAAAAGAAGAATTAGAAGAAGAAAAATGACAAGAAGAATGAGAAGAAGAATAAGAAGAAGATCGAGAGGAAGATGAATGACAAGAAGAAGAATGCAGACAAAGAATGAGTGCCGTTAATATACTATAAAGCAAGAATGAGCAAATAAGCCACATTTGATGGTTAAGAACAACGGCAGTCTAAGAACATTGAAAACAGGCGATACCACGTCGCACAGAAAGCAGTAATGAGCAGAATGATCAGATCTGGAGAAATGATAGCTGAACGTGAAGAAGACAATGAGAAGAATGAGTTAAGAATGAGTTTAAGCAGAAGAATGAGAAGGAAGATGAACGGTGATACAAGACTGGTAGCTGTCAATGGAAGTTAATAACAATAACGACGAAGAATGACTGTACAAGAAGCACGAGAAACGCTACGACGACAAGAACGAGAAGACAGAAAGAACGACAGACATCAAGAATTTGCAAGGTTAATCATGAGCGTAAATAAGAAGAACGCGAAGACGAAATGACGAGAGCGAAGCAGTTAATGAGTGTAAGAATATCGAGTAAGCTGTTAATGGTCATTAAGAATGAGAAGGTGAGATGTGAGGAAAGTAAGAAAATGCATAAGCACAAGGCTAAGATCGGTAAGGTTAATGAAGAAGAATGAGAAGAAGAAGATTGTCAGCAGTGAAGAATGATAAACAAGTAAGAACGACAAAGAACAATGAGAAAAGAATGGTTTGAGAAGAAATAGAAAAGAAGTTTAAAGAAGTTTGAGAAGAAGTTTGAGAATGAGAAGAAGAAGAATGAGACTAAGAAGATGAGAAGAAAAGAATGAGAGGAAGAAGATTGAGAAATAAGAATGTGAAGAAGAAGAAAAGAAGAAGAACAATGAGAAAAAGAATGAGAAGAAGTAGAATGTGAAGAAGAATACCTATATCAAAACGGTAAGAAAAGAACGAGCGTAATGAAGAATGGCGAGAAGAATGCGAGGAAGAAGAATGAAGAAGCAAGAATGGTAAGCAATGCAAGAACGGTAAGAATGAGAATTTAAAAAATAATGATAAGAAGAATGAGAAGAAAAGAATGGGCGTAAGAATGGTATGCTAAGATAAAGGTTAAGAATGGTAAAAGAACGTGGGAAAGAAAATGGAAAAAAAAGAAGAATGAGAAGATGAAGAATGAGAAGAAGAAGGTTGAGAAGAAGAAGAATGAGAAGAAGAAGAACGAGAAGAAGAATGAGAAGAAGAAGAATGGGAAGAAGAAGATTGAGAAGAATGTGAAGAATAAGAACAGACGAACAAGAATGACGAAGAATAAGAATTTGCAGTTAAGAATAATATAAGAAGAATAATGAGAAGAAGAATGAGAAGAAGAAGAATGAGCGTAAGAACGGTAATAGTTGTATGATGAAAAGATTAAGAATGAGAAGAAGAAGATTGAAGAAGAAGAACGAGAAGAAGAAGAACAGAAAGAACGAGATAGAAGAAGAACGGCAGTTAAGAACGAGAAATAAGAACTAGGTGTTAAGAAGAAACGAGAAGAAAAAAATGAGAAGAAAAAGAACGAGCGTAAGAAGAAATGAGGTATAAGAATTATAAAGAAACGGAGGGTGTTAAGAATGATAAGAAGAAATTTTAAGAAGAAGAACAGACGAAAAATAATGAGAAGAAAAAAGAAATGAGCGTAAGAATGGCGTTAAGAAGATCGGTAAGAAGAATGAGAAAAAGAAGATTGAAAAGAAGAATGTGAAGAAGTGGAATGAGAAGAAGAAGAGTGAGAAGAAGTGATTGAGAATAAGAATGTGAAGAATAGGAATGACAAGAAGATGAATGAGAAGAAGAAGAATGAGAAGAAGAAGAATGAGAAGAAGAAGAATGAGAAAAGAAAAATGGAAAGAAGAAACGGTAAGATTTAAGATCGGTATGAAGAAAGTTTAAGGTTGAAGAAGAATGAGAAGAAGAAGAACGAGAAATATGAATGGTAGAAGCAGCGTTAAGAACGGGAAGAAGAAGATTGACAAGAAGAATGAAGAATAAGAACGAGACGAAGTTAAGAATTAACGAAGAAGAATGGTGTTAAGAATAATGAGAAAAGAATAAAGAAGAAGAATGCAAATAAGAAGAATGAGCGAGAAGAATGAGAAGAAGAAGGATGAAAAGGTTAAGAAATGAAATAAGAAAATCGGTGAAGAATAAAATGAGAAGAAGAAGAATGGTGAAGAAGATTATAAGAAGAATGCGAAGAAGAAGAATGAGAAGGTTAAGATCGAGAACAAGAACGTGAAATGGGCAGAACGGCACAAGAATAATGAAAAGAAGAAGAATGAGAAGAATAGTTCGAGAAGGTTAAGAATGGTATAGAAGAAGTTCGGTACAAAGAAGAATGAGAAGAAGAAGAATGAGAAGAAGAAGATCGAGAAGAATGCATAGTTGTGAACGAGGTGTTAAGAACAATGAGAAGAAGAGATCGAGAAGAGAATGTGGAAGAAGAAGAATAAGAAGAAGAAGAATGAGAAGAAAATGAGAAGAAGAAGAACGAGTTTAAGAAGAATTTGTTAAGAAGAATGAGGAGAAGAATAAGAGGGAAGTTAAGGAATGAGAGAAGAAGAAATGGCGGTTAAGAAGAAATGAGAAGAAGAATGAGACGAAAAATAATGAGAAGAAGAATGAGAAGAAAGAATGAGCGTAAGAATGAGAAGAAGAAGATATAGAAGAAGAAGAACATAAATAAGAAGAATGTAGAGGAATAAAAATAAGAAAAGAAGAATAAAAGAAGAATGAAAAAGAATGAAAAAGAAATGGTAAGAAGAATGAGAAGAATGATAGAAGAAGAATGAAGAAGAAGAATAAGGAGAATGACAAGATGAGAATGAGAAGAAGAATGAGAAGAACAAGAATGAGTAAGAAGAAGAACGAAGGTTAAGAATGAGAAAGTAGTAGAACGGTAAGTTAAGAACACCTAGAAGGTTAATGAAGAAGAAGAATGAGAAGAAGAATAGGAAGAAGAAGATAGAGAAGAAGAAGAATGAGAAGAAGAAGAATGAAAAAAAGAAGAAAGAGAAGAAGAAGAATGAAAAAAAGAAGAAGGAGAAGAAGAAGAATGAAAAGAAGAAGATCGGTGTTAAGAAGAAATGGTGAAGGTGTTAAGAATGAGGAAGAAGAAGAATATAATGAAGAATGAGAAGAAGAACGGTTAAAGAAGAAGAATATACGAAGAATGAGAAGAAGAATGAGAAGAAGAAGAATATAATGAAGAATGAGAAGAAGAAATGTATAAGAATGGTAGTTGAAGAATAAGAATGGTGGTGTTAAGAATAGAAATGATAAGAAGAATGTTTGTGTTCAAGAATAAGAAGAAGAAGAAGAATGAGGAGAAGAAGAACACAAGAAAAAGAATGAGAAGAAGTTAAGTTGTCGAGAAGAAGAATGAGAAGATGATGAATGAGAAGAAATTAAGAATGAGAGAAATAAAAATAAGAAAAAGAAGAATAAAAAGAAGAAAACGAAAAAGAAATTTGCAGTTAAGAAGAATGAGAAGAAGAAGAAATGAGAAGAAGAATGATAGAAGAAAAATGTAAGAAGAATAAGAAGGAGAATGACAAGAAGGAGAATGACAAGAAGAAAGAAGAATGCTAACGGTAAGGCAAGAATGGTAAGAAAAAGTACTGTTAAGAAACGAGAAAAGAAAAATAAGAAGAATAAGAATGGTATAGTTAAGAGAATGAGAAGAAGAATAATGTGAAGAAGAACAACAAGAAGAAGCAATGGGAAGAAGAAGAATGCAGAAGAAAAGTTAAGTTAAGAAACGGTAAGAAAATGAAGAAAAATGAAGAAGCGGTAACAAATGGTACAGCGTTCAAGCAAGAATGAGAAGAAGAAGAATGGTTAAGAAGATTGAGAATAAGAATTTGAAGAAGAAGAATCGGCAGCGAGAATGGCAAGAAGAATACCAACAAGAATAAGGTTAAGATTGGTATAAGACACAAGAGGGAAGAAGAATGTGAAGAAGAAGAATGAGAATAAGAAGAATGAGAAGAAGAAGATCGAGAAGAAGAATGCGAAGGCAATTTGAGAAGAATGTGAAGAAGAGGAATGAAACAAGAAGAATGAGAATAAGAAGATTGAGACTAAGAATGCGTTAAGAAGAATGAGAAGAAAAAGATTAAGAAGAAGAATGCTGAGAAGAAGAATGAGAAGAAAATATGAAGAAGAGGAATGAGAAGGAAAAGAAATATAAGAAGAAAGACGAAAATAAGAAATTTTAATAGGTAGAATGAGTAAGAAGAAGAAACGAAGAATAAGAACGGTAAGAAGAAGAATGACAAGAAGAAGGTTGTGAAGAAGAAGAATGAGAAGAAGAATAAGAAGAATGAATGAAGAAGAAGATTGAGAAGAAATAATGTGAGGAAGAAGAATAAGAAGAAGAATATCGGTAGCGAGTAATGTCAAGAGAAGAACGGTATAATAAGAACGGTAGCGTTAATATCGGTAAGGTTAAGAATGAAGAAGAATATTTTATAGTTAATAAAATGAAGAAGTTAGCAATGAGAAGAAGAAGAATGAGAAGAAGAAGAGTCGGGCTAAGAATGCGGCAAAGAAGAATAAGAAAGAAGAAATGACAAGTTAAGATTTGTAAGAAGAATGCGAGTAAAGACGATAAGAAATGCGGCAAGAGGAACGGTAAGGTTAAGAAAGCAATACGTACCGAACGAGCATACCGA
>JAENHJ010000455.1:66143-125549 GCA_025330945.1 Mucuna pruriens | reverse complement strand
GTTACGTATTGCTCCAAGTCACTGCCTGTCATCTCTGCCCAAGTCATCTCGCCCAAGTCATCTCGGCCTAAGCCATCTCGGCCTAAGTCATTCCTTACCAAGCCGAGAACATAATGGCCAGTCCAGCGCTCCTGGTCAAGCCAACATCAATGACAAAGTCTTTCCTAAAATCACCCCAGCAAGATGCAGATAAGAATTTGGTTAAGATGCAGATATGATTTAATATGTAGATATGATTTGCTAAGATCAAGGAATTGCAATGCATATAATGATTTATTAAGATGCAAATATGATTTGTTAAGATGCAGATATGATTTGGTAAGATCAAGAATCTGTAATGCGCTTATGACTTGCTAAAGATGAAGGAATTTTGTAATTCGGTAACTAGGAATGCAGATATGATTCTGCTAGAAATTAGAAACTGAAACTCCTAAGATTGAGGAGACATTGTAATGTGTAATTCGATGGAATCTTTTAGGATTTGAATTTCTATTATCGAATTGTCAGGACACATTGTTGTGGGTAGATCACGTTAGACTAGGGTCGGTCAGAACTAGCTAATAATCTGATTAGGTAGAGAACCCAAACTCAACTAAGTACATACTCTCGCCAACCGATGAGGTGAAATGTCAGTAAAATCCCTCGCATGGCAAATCTGACAAACGCTCTGCGGTCGTCGTAGAAGAATCTAAGTGTTGATTCTGAATACAATTCTAAGTAAGAATAGTAATTTGTCGATTTTGAGTCCCAAATTGATACAGTAGAGTTAGTATAGAGTAGTTTAGCGTAGTATAGTTTACTTTCAAAGACTTAGTTTATTTTCTGCACTTAAACACAAAACCCCCTATTTATCTGCTTTCCAGAGTCCGAGACCGAGTCAGTCCTGCCTCTCCGCCGCTGTCTAAATCACTTTTTTGGTGAAACCATACAGCTCCCTGCTAGCCGAGACTGAGATTGCCGAGAGCGAGCTGACCTTAGCGTTGTCGAGGCCAAGTCGGAATTTTCCTAGTCAAGTCAAGTCTGCATTCCACAACACTTAGCGTTTCTCAGCAACACTCTTATTTTTACACTTAAGACAATTTGAACACACCGCGGCCCTTGGAGAATCACCCAGGTTAGCTAATAACATAGTTAGCTTTAGTTTTATTTGATGCACGTGAAGACTACTAAACCCTCTTATCAACATGATCAATGCACATCCGCACTTTACACATCTTCACATGTTGGCAAATAATCCGACTCCATCGTTATCCAAGAATACCCTTGCCAGATTTTCGAGCATGAAGATAGCCATTTGCATGGGTGCCAAATGTCCCTCATGCACCTCCTCTAGTATTTCTTTTGGCCTCTTTTTCACTTTACGCATCGCAGCAGAGTCATATCTAGGTTTCATTTGTACAACGCTTCTCCATCTAAGAAGAAACCTGATGTCAGCCTTCGTAGTACTCTCTTTTATCATTTTTCCGAGGCATCCGGTGGTTGATACCTCTTGCTAAGATAGGCCCTTATGTCATGGACCCAAGGTTTCGTCTCCCTGACAACCCTTCTCCCGAGGTGGTGGCAATGAGCCACTTTCCCTTTGACGCTCTACTGTATCACCCGCCACCTCTTCATTTACCTAGACCATTGCTGCACCATTTGTTTTCCTCTCAAGGTACATGTTGAAAGTCAATGATTCAAAAGCTGCCAACAATTCCATAATGTATCCATAAGTAGGGACCGCTAATCCTCAGGCTTCCCATTCTCCTTGAGTTGGTATATGACCAAGGCCTAGTCCCCAAAGTCCTGGAGTTTCTACACCGGGTATTCTAGTGCCACCGTGATTCCATGGCACAGCCTCGTATTCTGCCATGTTGTTAGTGCACAAAACCAGGCGCGTAGAAAAAATGGAAGCATTGATTCATCTGTGGGATGCTAATACTCGCTCTAATACCATTACCCAATAGGATTGATGCTCCATCAAACCACATTGTCCATTCATCCAGAGGGACTCAGCTCCACCAATGCTCACGATATGCTCATCTAGGAACTCGTGCAGTAAAGGCTGATAATCATCAAGAGGTGGTACGCCAGTGGTTTGCCACCACCCTCCCTTTGATAGCCCGAAAGTAGTATAGACTATATGAAACTCTAAGAGCACCATTTCCACATCGAGCTATCCTTCCAAGAAGGGCAAGCTTCAAAGATGTACTTGATAGGGTCCATCCTAGCTATCAGCCAAAGTGGTGTGAGCCAGCATATATTGCCTTAACCTTCTTCTGTTGCCAAAGGGGTAACAAGTCCACTCTAGTGCTGAGTACCTCCTTTCACATTTTGTGAATTTCTTATTGAGGTAATATATTGCTTGCCTTTTCTTTCCGTGTCATCTTGCTGCCCTAGTATGCACCCCATTAACTCTTCTAGTACTGTTAAGTACAATATCAATGGTTTCCTTAGTTTCCTGACTAAAATCTGGCTTTTCGAGTATCTTTTAATCTCCTCAAAGGCTTTCTCGTAGTCGGGATTCCACTTTTCCTCCGATTTTCTTCAAAAGTTTGAGAATGGGGCATGGCTGTGAGCTTTGATATATGACTATGTACTTAAGCCCTAAGAAGCCTCTTATCTCCCACAATAGCCTTGATTTTATCCCAGTCCACCTCTATACCCGCCTGCTTACCACAAATCCTAACAATTTTCCTGCATTGACACCGAATGCGCACTTAGCCGATTGAGCCTTTAGTTTAAATAAAGCGAGTCTTGAACAATTTTTACAAGTCTTCCACGTGTTTTTCTGTGGTCCTTGATTTAGCTATCATCATCCATGTACACCTCCAACTCTTGTGTATCATGTCGTGCAACAAAGCTATCATGGCCCTTTGATATGTGGCGCCATGCTTTTTCAACCGAGGGGCATAACTTGGCAAATGAAAAGTCCCCTATGCAGTGATAAATGTGGTTTTTCTCTATCTTCCTGAGCCATCCGACTTGATTGTAACCTGAGAACCCATCCATGAAGGAGAATATTTGATGTCGCATAGTATTGTCTACCAGTATGCCTATGTATGGCAAAGGGAAATTGTCTTTGGGGCTAGCCCTATTCAAATCCCTATAGTCCATGCACATGCAGACCTTCCCATCCTTCTTTTTGGAACCCAGACTATGTTGTCCACCCATTGGGGGTATTCAACTACAGCTGAAGTCGGGTTCCATTGCTTTTCTACCTCTTCCTTTTATTTTCAACGCCACCGGGTTTCATTCTTCTTAACTGTTGTCAATCGGGGTTGTCCCTAATGATGGGCAGTTTGTGTTCCACAATGTTAGTGTCTAGTCCCGCATGTCGGGTATGACCACACGAATATGTCATATACTCATTCAATAACTCTATTATTAGGGTTCTTATTTCAGATGACATGTGTTTTCCTATCTTGACTTCTTTCCTTGTTTCTCCCATCCCGATATCTACTTAATTTGGTGCTTTCCTCCTCCAGTGGTTTGTCCATCGGGCTTGGATGTTCAAGTCTTTTCTAGTTCTGCTAAAGCCTGGACCTTTCGTCCGACCTTGATCTTGATTATTTGCTCACTAGACTCAATGCCAAGTCCTAGGATTGCGTTATCATTATGAGTGGAAGGTGATGTTCTATTTTATTACATTTTTAGACAAGAAAGAAAATGTATGAGATGATGGAAGGATGGTTGCAAATACACGAGTAAATAGATTGAAAAGGATAGACATCATGCATTGAAAATTCATAAATTGAACGGCCACTGTGGCTAGGTACACCCAATTTCTTTCTAAATTTGGATTCGACGAAGACGGGAGCGGGGAGTGTGTTAGACCTCAGTTGGCTAACTCTTCAGGAGGAGAGATATATCCATTCTTGTTTGCTTCGGATCTTTAGTCCACAATCATGGCTACCTGGTCTGATGAGACTATCCCTCCCTGCTGAACCATTGATACAGGTCCAAGTGATCTTGATCGCTTCTGGCTTTCAAGTGACCTTGGCTGTAGAAGAGACCAGCCTTTCTAGGATTTTCTCCTGTAAGGTTATAGGTTCTGCTATCCTATCCATGATTTCCTTAAAACCTCTTCCCCTGGGTATCCTACTTCATCAATACTTACCATCGCTAACATGGCCTTAGTAGTCTTCGAAGTCTCCTTTTTATGTTTCGCCCCCGATTGGAAAGGAAGTCTCCGAGGCTTCTCATTTCCTTCTATGTATTCGAGACGCTGGGGTACTTATCATCAGGTCTTCCTCTCCTTGACATTGATCAACCTTTGATCAGTTATAAATTTCACTTTTTGACGGGCGATGAATGAATGGCTCTCGCCTCAGGATTCGTAGGTCTTCCGAGCAGGCAGCTATATAGGATTTATATCCATCACTTGAAAATTTAATATTAAACGTCGTCAACTTATCCAGATTGGGATCATGATTTCCCCATGGCCTCGTCAATTCCAAAACCTTTGACAATTATAGGCTTGCAGCTATGCCCCAATGGAACAAAGCTTAAGAAGTGTGGTCTGCATTATGTTGAGGGAAGACCCATTGTCAATCAGACTTGCCATCACATAGTCCCCACATCTAACTGCTATGTAATGGCAGGTTGTGGTTCCTCCTCCTAAACCTCATCTCTAGAGAACGATATATGGTTAGTAAGACTTCCCACAATGCCTCGAACTTCCACCTGAATGTCCTTAGTCACATGGGCTTCCATTGAGTACCTTTAGTAGGAGTTGACGATGCCCTTCCAAGTTCACCAACAGGGATAAGAGCCAGATTCGCATCGTGGTCTTATTCAATTGATCCACCATTTCCACATCATATTCACTGCTGGATGAGCTTCGAGGAATTCGTCCTCTTTCTTTAGGAACATCTTGTGGTTCTTCCATTTTTCCTTTTTTCTTGTTTTGAGGTCGTCCTTTTCCACAACTCCTCTGGGCATAAATTTGGATTATCCTCCCATCCCAGCTATGCTGGTGATTTTGTTCTCATTTGGTCTGTGTCATTTCTTCATGTATCCAAGGAACTGTGATTGTTTATGTATTGCGGGTTCGAGCAACAGAATGACTAGGGCACTTTGCTTGGCTAGTAGGATTGTAACAGATAACTAACCATTTTGGTGAGGGATGTCCGTGTTCCCAATGGTGGCAACATCAGTAGTACTTGTTTCGATCCGACGGGCCCCTTCCTCCATCCCCAAGGTCATATGGAACACCTTTAATGGGTTTTCTCATTTCCTCGTCCTAGGCCTTTTACTAATTCACCCCAAGCTGCCCGTGTTTGATAAGTTAATAGAGCCCCATGCCTTCGTGTAGGGGGTTACTCTTTGATATTGGGTCCTTTTTCTAGAACACCAACCATCCTCATCAATAAGGTCCTCGATCGTTATGCTTAAGTCCCCAACACCTTCGACGTGTCCGATGCCTCCCCCATGGTACTCAAGCATCTTGTATTGGGGTATAGCTTTAGAGTATGGTGGTTCAGCTGGCTTGAGGGATGATGGAAATCAGCTTCTTCAGCAAAGTTCGAATAACTCAATGTACAGATGACAGATAGGGTCTAATACCCTTGAAATTTCTTTCTTCCGGGATCGATTGAGTTGGCATCGACATTCATCTTGTGGTGTCGACTGTCTGGGTATGTAAGGTATAATGGAGTCACTGGCTTATCCCGAGTCTTCCTTTACTAGCCTAGATGTGTAGAGGTTTTCCTTGTCCATACTCTTGACGTTGTGGTCAACGATGACGGCATTTGCTTCTCCTTTCTTCTTTCTCCTGTTGGCCTTCCTAGCGAAGCTCACTCCGGCCGCATCGAAGTGAACTTTCCCGCTTAAGTCCTATCCACTCTTTCACCGATGATTACTAGATTCAGAAGTTTGGTGACACACTTCCTATCACTATCTCGTAGAAAGGGACGGTAGTGTAACAATGAAAGTGGACACCATCTCCTTTCATTGGGGGTGGCTGACTTGGAGCAAATCCACACCATTTTGGGCATACTCCTTGAACCCTTCATGGTCTTTTTTTGGCCATGTTCTACAGTTGACCTATCCGAGCCATCTCTTCATTGTACTTGTACTATTTCAAGAAGGCTTCCACCAGTCCTTCCATGTCTTGATGCATCCTCTTTCTAGATTCATCGCATCAACTCAAGGCAGCTTGACAAGCTGTCTTGGAAGCAATGGACCAAGATTTTTTCATCTTGTACGTATGTATTCATCTTTTGGCAGTACATGGCAAGATGCATTCTTTGGCAGGGACTAATTTCTATTTGTCAAAGTTTAGACTTTGAAATCCATCGGCGGACAAATATCCGAGACTAGGCATAGATCGGGCAGCGCTATCCCATACCTATCGATCCCCTAACAACTCTCAATTTTCCTTAAGGAAATACCACCTCTCATTCCCTTCGATCCTCTGATTATGGGTTGTTGCTGCTCGCCTAACCCATTCTACCCCTAGGATCCTGCCCCGAAATTGGTTCAGGTCCGCTTTGGTTGTTCTCCTCGACGCTGGTCGCTCTTTCTCATGCTGCTCCAAACGGGAGGCGATGTATATCTAGGTGGGTAGTCCGTGGTGTTTTAGGTGTGAGGTGGTCCTCTAGCAAGAGATTTAAGATTGTGGACATTTGCTCTTCATTTGACCCATTTCGCTTCTCGCTTTCGCCTTTGCTCGAGTGCTTTCCACTCGCGTTTCCATTTGTCTAGTCTTGGCGCGAATTCCTAAGGGTGCGAGACCTGGTTCTGGTATCCAGTTTAATTGTTAAAGAAAAAGCGAGAAAGCAAATGTAATGTATGCAATGAATGTATGATTATGTGCCCAAAGCCAAATGTTCTTCTTATCATTCTTGTCACGCCTTTGGCCATGGCCAAGTAAAGAAAGGACCACTTCATTAATCAATCATTTGAGGAATACAATTGTCTATTATTTTATGGGACACAGATTCTAGCAGGTCATCATACATAGTCCTGCATTGGTTTACAAATTCAGAAATTTTGGGAGGTGTTGTCAGTGGTTTATCATAGCTGACGGCATCTGAGTCCCTCTTGGCTAATGCTTCTAGAGCCTGATTATTAGCCATACTATTTTATTATACTTATCCTTCCAATAATCTGTTTCTTCTTCGATTGACCGATTTTCATCTCGATCTGATAGATAATTCTTTGAAACTGGCTTTTCCAAGCAGTCAACCTCTTTCGAGTTCTACCCAGTGGCCCAAGTCTTTGCTTCCTTCCCTTCTACCCCGCTTGACGCCCCTCTACCAGCTCACATAGAGCCAAATTCTCCTAGCCTCAACCACTTCTGTGAGGTCGCCCCTAACAATTCCTCGTGGCGAGATCCAGTCGCTCACGCAATCCATAAAGCTGCCCTTTCAACTCCACTTCTTTCTCCCTCGGGCGTTTTGAGGATTTCCTTCGAGACTTTTCATTGGGTGGCTTGGCTTTTCTCTCTGAGGCATTTCACAGCCTGTTGCCTTCAGCATTCTCCTATCTTCAAATTCTAGTTCTCCCCTATGTGCCTCCTGAATTGCCTGCATGTGGAGCCTCCTTTCTTAAGTACCTCTTGGGTCTCAACTTGTAGGATATGGCGCTCGACAACTTCCCCCTTTTAACACCTTGCGCCGTCAACATTTCTCAACAGTCCTTCTAACTCCTTGACTATTGGTCTCGACATTTCACGTGAAGGCTTTTCGCTGTCCTATTGCATTTTTATGAAGGGTAACCCATTGATCCAACATGCTGCCTGAGCCAATCTTTTATAACTGCCGTGGGTTGGCAAATTTGGGTCTGCATTCGGGTCCTTCCACACCACTTGCCTGTGCTTGTCTTATTTTCCTAAACTATTCAATGTCTCGTATGCTCTTTCCATGCAGCTCGAGAGGTGTCGTAACTTCTCAAAATGGGGGGTCACCATGGGGTATCCGCTCGGCCTTAGAGTCACCATGGGTTGTAGCCAGAATAACCCGAGTTCCCATAAAGAGAACATTTGGAGATTTTTGACAACTTGCAATTGAATGTTTCTCTTTCGCTCCACTTAGGGTACCAATGGACTGACCTTTTGGATATTTCCATCAAGTGGTGGATCCACCCACACCTGCTATCCTTCCGATACACCCCATTTATAGTCTTCAGGGGCATTTCACCTCAGACCGCCTTATTGTACGCGGTCATCCACGTACAAGATATGGACGCAAATAATATCAAGCTCTTTTCCTTGCCTTCCTAATAGTTTAGTTGTATAGTAAGTGTCCCAGAACAAAGCTGGATGGGGTTTTCGTTTTTTCTTTGATTTTCATTTTCATGAAGACATCAATGGCTTCCAAATCTACATAGTTCTCCAAGTGTTGGAATAGGTTGATCCCATATATTAACAAGCCCAGCGTGTCCCATCACAACTTGCCAATTTCCAGCTTTTCTAGTGACGAGTCATTTCCTCTTCCGTGTAACTTTGTGGTAGTCCTTCCACTCCATTTCTTGCTCTCTTAGCCTTTTTCGCCCTCGACTTTTTGATTTCTAGAGCAACCTAGCCACCGCTGTCACCTAATGAGGTATCCTTGTGGAACAATCCCCAAAATGCTGGCTTCTATACAATGAATCACACCTCTATCTAGAATTATTGCGAATGTCAAATAAGGGTATCCTCAAAGGATCAACGCTACACATTACCAATTCTTTATCACACAAGCACTGGGAAGGCGACCTCCTCGTCATAGGACAACTGCAATACAATTTTCCCTAAATTCTACAAATGCAATTACGCTTACCCTAATGCTATCAAGTATTAACATTCATGTTTAGTTCCAATAATCAAGGTCTTTCTGGTTCAATCATCCGGGACATGCCTCCTCATCAGCTCCCCATCGTTTCTTATGGCACCGCCAAAGGTCCGCCCCTTACCATACCGAGGATTTACATTAACGCCACCTCATCAGCTTGGCAAAGATTAAGTTCAAACTGATTTTAGATTCTCAATCAACAATGTCGTTGTTGATTACTTCATCAATTAGCTAAACTACCCAATCGGCTTAGTTTAACATTGTTCTGTTACCAGGAATGCAATGCAGTGCAGAATTCAGAAAGCGCTTATAATATTGGAAAGCAAAATACAAACATTGGGCCTGGATTCGATGATTCCATCTTCCACGACGGTCATCATGGATGATCGGCGATGATTCACCTCACTAGCTAAGACGCCGAGGTTCAGTCCACCTCAGAGTGCGTTGGTGCTCCAATCGGTTCCTCTAATAACCTTCGCCTCTCGCTTAGCCTGCATTTCTCAATCGAGAAACGCCATTAACAGCACCGTGTACCACCGCAGCGGAGGAGAAGAGAACCAGAGAGTTCTGAATTATGAATCGGAAAGTTTGAATGCCAAAAGCCCCATTCGCTCGTAGTCCATCTATTTATACAAGAGTGGACACATCTAACGATGCTAACAGAATTACATGTACAATTCCTATTCTACCCTTTGCTGTGACTTGCGTTGCAAGCTACTCTAGGTGAGACGTGAGCCGAGCTGGACCCTAGGTGGCTCCGATTGGCCGACGAGGCTCCACCCGATCTACCTGACCGGGCTCCCCGCATGGGGTTGACTTCTGGCCTGGCCGGAGGCTCTACCCGGGCTTTCCCGATGGCATGGGCTGAGTTTGGCTGGACTCCGCAATGAAGAGAAAGTTATCTAAAAACCTTTGATTAAGCACAAATTGTGTTTTCTTTACTAAGTTTAGGCCATTAATCTGATCTTAGCTAACAGTCATCTTTTAAGCTCGTGAGTTGCTCAATGGTGCCTCTTCTTAGGTCCACTTAAGATGTACATTTTATGACTCATCAGCCAACTCGAATTCTTTTTCTCAAGATCTCACCGGGTCATGGAATCGCTTTGATTTTCTGCTTGTAGATCCTAGAGTTTTCATATGCTTCCAAGCGGAGTTCATCTAACTCTTGCAGCTGAAATTTTCTCTCTTCCTCCCCGCTTGGTCATAGGCCGATTGCACTACTTAACAACCTAGTATGCTCTGTGTTCTAGCTCCACAGAAGGTGACAGTTTTATCCAAAAACAATCCTATAGGGAGACATCCCTAAAGGTGTCCGGTATGCAGTTCTATGAGCCCAGAGAGCATCCTCAAGGAGGCGGCTCCAGTCCTTCCTTTGGGATTGGTCATCTTTTGCAATGTTTTCTTTGATTTCCCCTGGAAAACTTCTGCTTGGCCATTTGTTTGGGGTGGTAGGCGTAGCAATTTTGTTTGCTACCCATATTTTTGAAGAAGGAAGCATAGCCTTTCCTCGGTTATGTGTGACTGCCTTGGTCACTTATGAGTGCTTTTGGCACACCGAACCTCAGAGAAAATATTGACTTTAAAAGTCTGCAACCACTCTTGCATCATTTGTTCTGGTGGCAATGGCTTCTACCCATCTTGATACATAATCCACCCACCAGCAAAATGTATGAGTAGCCATTGAGATCGGGAATGCCCCATGAAGTCTATTCCCTGACATCAAAGATTTCACAGAATTGATGGGTCATTGGGCATTTCATGCCTTTTGCTCATGGCCACCCCTACCTTTGGCAATCTCGCAGTGGAGACAAATTCACGCGTGTCCTCAAGATAGTCACAAAGAGGCCACAGTCTAATACTTTCCTCGGGCAGTCCCGAAGGATCCATAGTGACCGCCTAGGTGCCGAGTGGCGAACTGAGAACCGAAAGGAACTCGGGCATCGTGAATGCACTCGCGATGACCTTGTCACTGCACAGTTCCAAAGGTAGGATCATCCTAAATGTAGTATTTGGCATCACTTTGAGTTTATCTTGTATGCCTCGAGATGCTTCTAGTGGAAACCGAGATGCTGCCACAAAATTACAAATGTCAGCAAACCATGGTGGAGAAGTTTTAATATGTAGTAAGTGCTCATCAGTGAACTCGCTCCCTTGATAGGCATCAGTTCGCTTTCTTTCCAATTCTACTCAGATGATCAGCTATAGAATTCTTAGCACTCTTTTTTCTCTCGATTTCCAGGTTGAATTCTTGAAGAAGAAGCATCCACCTAATCAGTCTTGGCTTAGCATCAGGCTTCTTCAAGAAGTACCTCAAGGCGCATGGTCGAGAACACAATTATCTTGAACCGAGAAGGTAGGAACGAAATTTGTCCACGGCAAAAACTATGGCCAAGAGCTCCTTCTCGCTTGTTGTATAGTTTTCCTGGCCGATCCATAGGGCTTCGGATGCATAGGCCACCACGTGCACTGCTGACCGGCTCGATCTTTTTGGCCGAGAACGGCTCCTAATGCCGAGTCGATGCATCACACATTAGTTCAAAGTAGGAGGTCCCACTTGGTGCTTGCAAAATAGGGTGGATGTGAGTCTTCTTCTTAGCTCCTGCAATGCTTCTACATAGGCCAGTGGGTCAAAGTGAAATTTACATCCTTCTATAGCAGCTTGGACGAGGCAGAGCAAGTTTACTAAAATTTTGATGAATCTTCCGTAAAACCTCCGCATGTCCTAGGAATGAGCAAACCTCCTCACTGTAAGTCAGGGTTTGGAAGGATGGATGATATCTATCTTAGCCTTATCCACTTCAATACCTTTGTTGGAGACCAGTGTCCCAACACTATTCCTTCAGTCACCATGAAGTGACATTTTTCAAAATTGAGCACAGATTTTGGTGTCAATGCATCTTCAACACTCTTTGATAGATTATTCTGCATGCTTCAAATGAATCGCATATACCATGAAATCATCCATGAATACCTCCATGTAGTCCCCCGCAGCAAGTCCGAATATGCTCAGTATGCAACGTTTGAAATGTGCTCTGGCATTGCAAAGGCTAAATGGCATGCATGTGTACGCAAAGGTACCAAACGGGCAGGTGAAGGTTGTTTTACGCTGATCTTGGGCTATATGAATTTGCATGTAGCCCGAGAATCCATCCAGAAAGCAAGAATGGGATTTCGCTAACTTCTCAAGCATTTGTCAATGAAAGGAAGAGGAAAGCTATCCTCATGAAAGTTGCTTGGTTTAATTTCTGTAGTCAATGCACACTCACCAACTGTTCCGAATCCTTGCTGTACCAGCTCATCATGCTGATTTTTCATGACTTGGCCATCCCTGACTTCTTTTGCACCACTTGCAATGTGGCTCACCCATTGGCTATCCGAGATGGGGTAGATGATCCCCAGCAAGGAGTTTGGTAACTTCTTTTGACCACGCCCGGGAGTGCCTGATCCGCCTTATGGCCGCCTTTACGGGCTTGATTTCTCCATTAATATTCTATGCATGCAAATGGGAGGGGTTTATGCCAGAAGGTTCTAAAGCTTCACCCTATTGCCTTCTTATGTTGCTCGAGAACCTCCAACAATTTGTCTTTGTTCTTACCGAGATTGCTAGCAATGATAACCGGAGTTGTTGGGTCCTTGTCCAAGTAGGCATATTTCGTGACTCCTAAGAATGTTTTTAATTCTATGGTGATGTGATGGAGATTTGTCAGTTTTCTAAGGTTGGATCCGACCGTCGAATTTGATCTTGATCAGGCACCGTGTGCCGACATGATTTCGGCCTCTCGCCCGTCTTCTCGAACGGCCGACTTCATGGTTTGGTTATGGTTTTAATGAGCTCAGATCGCTTTTGCTGCCTCTTTGAATCGGATCCAGATGGAAATTATTTTACATTAGTATGAGTTAGTCTTCAGGGTTTGAGATTCTCTCAAACGGATCGGGCCTTTGCCATTTGCCTTTGCCGAGTCGATTCTTTGATTTCTTTCTTTGACTCGGCCTCCTTGGCCGACTCATTCTGGGCCGTGAAAAATTGTCGCTAAGTGTGCAATGGAAGACTTTTCAGCTTCAGTGACTTTGTTTTCTCAGATCATTTGAATACTGGAAGTTTTGTGCTGTAGACTTGGTCTAATAATTTGGACAGCCCACTTCAAAGGCTAAGTCAGCAACATCACTCACTGTGATTGTCCCTCGAGTCGAGAGGTCTTGTACTTCTTTCATAGTCGGCCTCTCAGATCTGTAACTCCCGGGCAACTGCTTTCATCATCATTCTCAGCAGATTCCTCAATGTTTTCACCATTGCCATTTAGTTGAAGATATTCTTCAACTAGTTCATCAAGTATATCAATGCCAAAGAGAGAGGTCTTCTGGGTCAAGTGCTTCATTGCTTTGAAAATATTGAATTGCACCAAGGCGCCACCGAATTCCATGGAGAAATGGCCCCCGCATACACATCAATCTTTGTTTTAGCTGTCATCAAAGAAGGGTCTTCCTGCACTAAGGTGATTCCTTCCTGATGTTTCCTCCTCCATGTCTAGCACGTAAAATCAGTTTGAAATATTAGTTCATCGACTTGGACGGAACATCCTCAAGAACTCCCAGGGGTTGGACAATACTCTGTTTGCCACCTGAATGGTCATCCCTGTGGTTCCAAGTCACCAAAATTCAGGGACCTGTAGATCGTGGGCATGACATTAATCGAGGCTCCCTGTGTCCAACATGGCATTAGGCAAAAGTGCATCACTGGACTATGCATGGGACCGAAAGACTCCAGGTCTCTGCATTTTTTGGGCAGAAAGTTAAGGCACTTTGTGGTGATTTCTCCATTCTGTGTCAGAGCCGACACCACACCTCCAGCCTCCCTTGCTCCCCTTTTATTTTCCCTTTTATGTACACATAACTCCTCGAGGAATTTTGCGTGCTTTGGGACCTGTTTAATAGCATCGAGGAGGGAATATTGATTTCCACCTCATGAACATCTTCAACAATTCTTCATCCGACTCGCTTCCTTGCTGAAGTGGTCCGAGATGGAAATGGCAATGGGACAAATTGTCTCCGGCGAGACTGTAAGCCCACATTTGACTCCTGAAATGGGCTTTGATCTCTGCACCTGCCCAATGTAGGTTGAGGTAGTTCTTTTCCACTTCAAGAGAGTGACTACACCATGCTACCTCTTGGATTTGGAATGGGTTGAGAGGAAGGTTGCTAGATCCTGCCGACCGTAATTGGCTTTCAAGGTTAGCGCTGTCCAATCTGCATTTTGAGGTCCCGATGGTGGCGTCATGTTCTGCTTGAGTTGTAAATTGCTGAGCCTCCAGATTGTTGAACCCAGTGTTGGTTGCAAGCTGCTACATCAAAGTCTTCAGAGATGGAGAAAGGCCTCGAGTAGGCATTCTCTACCGTTGTTGTTGCTGAAAGGTGGTGCTTGGTATATGGGAGTCGGCTGTTGATAACCTGCCTGCTTCTTGATAGGTGTTCTGTGGGATCCGAATTGTTGGCCGATATGGTCCTTGATTTGGTCCTCGGCCAAATGGGCTGTCTTCCCGTGCTGCTGGTTATCAAATGGCCGATTCTCGATACGATCGCTTCCCCGCATCGAAATCCACCTATGGTCCCAACATTTTCTGGCTGGTCCGACTGGTTTCTGGAGAGCGGGGCACATACGCTGGGGGTGCTCCACGGAAGTACATATTTTGTTGCCATGGCTGGTTGGTGTTGCCCAACAAAAACCGCCTCACCAATGATGTTAACTTGGCCACCTTTTTCTCCAACCCGATTGAAGCTGGACCGATTTCATTCACCATCTATGGTTGATTTGGCCCTCCTGATCCCAAACTGTTGTGTATTGTTTGGCCATATTGGAAATCGGGCCATGCCGCGTTGTCGGGTGTTTCGTTCAAATCGTAGTTCCGCCAATTAGGGCACGTCATCATACTCTGTCCATCAGCGATAATCCTTCATAAAATACCGGATCAGCAACTCGCTGATTCGATGATGTGGACAGGTGGCACAGCAGTTTGTTGAACCCTCCAAGCACTCGGTAGTGTTTCTCCCTCTATGCTGCCTTTATCCCACATATTTCTTTCTAATGGACGAAAAGGGATGCCTTTAAAAGAACTTCCAAGAAGGCGCCTATGTCTCCCCTGTGTATTGAAAATACTGGCTGAAGATACAGCCAATCCCTGCTGCTCCATCCAGGAAAATGGAAATGCCTTCATTTTGATGTAGTCTTCCCGATATCCCTTGGCCTCATTGTGAGAACAAACCACATGGAATTCTTTAAAATGTTTGTGGGGTCTTCTCCTGCAAGACCATGAAACTTTGCAACAGTATAAGACCAGATTTTAACTCATATGTTTGAAATGGTTCCCAGCCGTTGGGGTATTGGATGCACCAAGGTTGATACACCACGCCTGGAGTGGCTAATTCCTTCAACCCTATCGTTATTCTCCATTCGCTCTGATTCTGCAAAGATGTTAGAACTAGAAACAAAATTGTTAGTGTAAAATGGGTTAGAGTCAAACGCATCTATATTGATACTAGTATTTACTGGCAGCGTTCCTTAATTTTGGCGCAATCTACGAAAGTTAATTCTATTTCTGGTCAAAACATGCAATGGGTCAGTACTACTTCTAGTCATGCGTTGTACATGTTATGCAGAAAATTCAGAATTAGAAATAGTATTTGAAATAGTAAATGCAGAATTAGAAACTACAACTATCAGTTAACTAACCAATGGAACTACGGAATGGCATATGGAAAGAATGCAATTAAACTAGCATGAATGCAAAACAGAAAAACTAGCTGAATGCAAGAATGTAATGCAGGAAAGAAAGATGCAAGTGAATACAAAACAGAATGCTAATTCTAAAATGAATGCTATTTTTTTTTAAGTGAATTTACGAGAGAAACAAATAATAGTCAACATGCTTTTTATTTAGATCCATAAACAAAACAAGCAGACATAGACAAGTTCAAAAAGACTCAAGACCGATTTGACAGACACACTTTTACAGACTCGGAGATTCGACCTCACTTATCTTGGCACATAAAGACACAAAAGAACTTGTGTCCCCCAAGAACGGCGCAATTTGATGACGGGCGCTTAGTCGCTTTCAACGCTTATCAAATAACTAAAGCTAACTATAGCATAGCTAACCCTAGGTCATTCTTCCTCAAGGACATAGTGTGCCTTAGTTAGAATTGGTGTAAAGTGAAGTGGAGAATCAGATGTAAAGTATCGACTATCTCTGCAATGGCCGAGTTGCTCTCAACAGATCGAGATCGAGTCGACCTCAATGGGAGACGATCCCGCTTGATCTCCTACGCCGAGTGCATGACGCTACGAGGTGGACTACTGTTTCTAATTGACACGCGCGAAAATGCCGGCTAGAGTCAATCTTTATCTCAGTCCGAGAGGATTTTAGCTTTTGTTGACGATTTCTCTTTGAGTCGGCCATGCCAAGTTGTTTTGGCTAGGTCGGTTTTGACTCGATCTCGGTTTCAATTTGAGACTTTTTGATTCTAGTTTTGGACCAGAATACGAGATTAATCCAATTGTTAGCTAAAGTCAACCTTTTGTAAGGATTTGTATTTCCTTCTTGTATTTTAGGAAACCAGAATCTTTAGCTAAGAAGAGGTTTTTAACCATAATTTAGAGTCTTAGTCTACCCATATTAAGATCTTATTAGAGGGTATAACTATGTATTATCACACCCCCACACTTACTTTTTGCACTCCTAGGCAAAAACCACGCTTTTAAGTTAGAAAGTGTGTGAAACAAAAACAAAACAAAACAAATAGACAAACAGGTTATTAGAAGGATTTGTAAACATAATTTCATTGGGAGATAAAGCAGTTCAAGCATACACTTGTCCTTGCCCAAATTCCATCAACTAGTTATGAAACTCTATTCTTCATATTCAATTCAAATAATATCAAAATTTTTCAAGCTCAACCTGATTCTTGATGAGGTTCTCACTAGATATTTTCTCTTCCCCTCAAGTGTTTGAGCTTGTCTTTATACTCAAAATATCCTATGTACCAGCACTTCTAGGTTTTGACTAGCCTCTCTAATGCTACCATTTTAAACATGCATGCTTTGACGATCATTAGGACTTTTCAGGGTGGTAATGTGGTCAGGTGAAAAGGGATATAAGGCGAATGTGGTCAGGAGCAATGAGAAGTAAGCCATATAAGTATGGAGAATTAACTCCTAAGATACTACAAGTTTTTGTGTTATGATACCCATCCTACTCTTCACTTTTTTTCTCACTTTTGAACTCTTTCTTCTGACCTTTATGGCATGTTGAGTTTTTTTTTGAGGAACCCTTATACTTTTAATGCCGTATTCAATTTATCCATTATATTTTCCTTTTTCTTTTCTTTTTCGACCTTTCTTTTATTTTCACAATCCATTTCTTTCCTCTCCCTACCATGGGCCTTATTTCGCACGACATTTTCATACTTGGTTACCTATAAATTCCCTTTGGTCTGATGAGTCATGGATTATGCATCTTTTATGGTCCTAAGAAGGATGTTTTCAGGACAATCTTAAAGCTTAAGAATTGAGTGTTAGCTGAGATTCATATTATGGACCCAAGAATAAAGAAAACACTAATATGTGATAATTCGAGGTTCTTAGCTAACTCTTTAATCTTGCAGGATGTTTCAGATGTTCTAAGGACCATCATAAGGAGACTTAGCCGAGATGAAGTCGCCTCGGCCAAGACCGACCCATCTTGGCCAAACCAGATCAGCTTGATGACCCATCAGCCCAAGTAGGTGCAGACCAAAAAAGGGAGCAGCCCCAAGATGTGATCCACATCAGCTATCCAAATTGGGGCCACCTCGACTCCAGCTCACCGCCACGTCACTCCTGGAGAAGCTACGCAAGGGTAGAATAGGCAATTCATGTTGTATTTCATAGGAATCATTAGGGCATGATAGGTCATAGCTCGTGGTATATATAGGAGGAGCTGTGCACTTTTTAGTGGTCTTTGAATTCATTATCAATACGCCTCATTATAACCATTTCTCGCCTCGCTTTCTCTCCATTCACTTGGTGCACGATGCTGCATTGGTGTTTCTCTCGACGAGGAAATGAAGGTTTGAGACTGGGGAAGTCGGGTTTGCCGTAGGGACTGATTGTGATTGCCAACACACTCGTGAATCTGATCCTCACCGCTCAAGCTATTGAGGTGAACCATCGCCATCAACCATGGCGATCGCCGTGGAAGATGGATCCACTTGAATTTAGACCACTGTGTTTATACTGCTTTTTCTATTAATCCATTTCATTATGCATTTCTCATCTCCGCCCTTCCTCTCCTTTAATTCATGATTTAACCGTGATTGCAATTGAATCATGAACGATGTTAAGCTTGCCGATTGAACTGGTTTAACTAATTCAGTAGGTAATCATTTAACTATTGTTAATCGAGAACCTAAAATCAGCTATGAACTTAATCTCCACGCCAATTGATGAGGTAGCGATTGCGTAATTCCTGGTGTATGGCAATGGATGAACCTTTGACGATTGCCATAAGAATTCTCAAGGCCGATATGGATCGAGAACCGGAGCGGAAATTGACTCGACTTGACCGACGAACAACATGAACATAGTTATATCATAATAATACTAATAGTAAACCAGTAGCGTTAGTATATGTTCATTGCATTCATAGTTTAGTTTATTTTCTGCATTACTTGCAAGTCAAACCCCTTGTTTACTACTTTTTTCACCGAGATGTAGATAGTCCACCTTTGTAGCGCCTATCCGCACTTAGCCGAAACCAAGCCGAATTGATCTCTACCGAGATCATCTCGGCTCAGTCTCTGCCGAGAACGACTTGGCCATTGCCGAGGAAAGTCAATACTCTACACCTCAGATTCTACGTCATTTTGCTTCATACCGAATCACAATCGTTAAATCGTGTCCTCGAGAAGAATGACCTAGGGTTGACTATACTATAGTTAGCTTTAGTTATTTGATGCTTGTTAAAACGACTAAAAACGAGCTTTATCAAATTGGTGTCGTTGTCGAGGACACAAGTCCTTTTGTGTTTTCGCGGTGCCAAGCACAAATGACGCCGAATCCCGAAATCCGTAGAAAGGTCCGTCAAGTCATTTTATTGAGTCTTATGTGTCTGTCTTTTAGACTTTTGATCTTAAAATAAACAACATGTTGATTGTCTTTAATTTTTCTGCTTGAATTCACCGCAAAAAAAAAACAAAAACCCGTACAACACATTTGTTTCTGTAGTACATAGCGTTAACCTTTTTGCACTTATCTCTGCATTTTACAGTTTACTTGCATTCTTTTTTTTTACAATTGCATCCTTTTGTACTACATTCTTGTAAGTACTATTAGGTAGTTGATTGATAGAATAGTTTAGTATTATTTGAAATCTAGTTTTCCGCCTAATATGTACAATGCATGACTAGGAGTAGTACTGACTCATTGTATGCTTTTGCCCAAAGATAGAATTAGCTTTACGTAGATTACGAAAAATTAGAAATACTATAGTAGATACTAGTAGAGTTCAGATTATACCATTAATTCTAACCTGTCTTCCACTAATGCACTTGTTTCTAGTTCTAACATTTTTATAGAGCCAGGACAGTTGGAGAATACTGACAGAACATTGAAAGAATTGGCCACTCTAGACGTGGTGTATCAACCTTGGTGCATCCAATACCCACAGTTGGAGCCGGCACAAACATATGAATTGAAGTCTGGTCTTATACACTTGTTGCCTAAGTTTCATGGTCTTGCAGGAGAAGACCCCCACAAGCATCTGAAGGAATTCCATGTGGTTTGCTCCACAATGAGGTCGCAGGAGATATCGGAAGACTAGATCAAAATGAAGGTGTTCCCATTCTCCTTGGATGGAGCAGCGAAGGATTGGTTGTATCTTCAGCTAGTACTTTTCAACACTTGGGGAGAAATGAAGCGCACATTCCTAGAGAAGTTCTTTCCAGCATCCAGAACTGCGTCCATTAGGAAGGAGATATGTGGGATAAGGCAACATACAGGAGAGACTTTGCACGAGTACTGGGAAAGGTTCAACAAACTTTGTGCTACCTGTCCACACCATCAGATCAGCGAACAGTTGCTGATCCAGTACTTCTATGAGGGACTACTAATGATGGACAAAAGCATGATAGACGCAGCCAGTGGAGGAGCCTTGATGGATAAAACGCCAGCAGCAGCAAGGCATCTAATCTCTAATATGGCAAGCAACATACAATAGTTTGGGATTAGAGGGCCAAGTCAAACTAGGATGGAGAATGAAATCGGTGCATCTTCCAATTAGAGACTGGAAAATCAACTGACCGAATTGACATCATTGGTGAGACAACTTGCAGTTGGACAACACCAACCAGCCATGGCAGCAAAAGTATGTGGCATATGTACTTTCATGGAGCACCCCACTGATATGTGCCCCACCCTTCAAGAAACCGAGTTGGACCAAACAGAGAACGTTGGAGCTATAAGTGGATTTCAGTACGGGAAACAGTCGTATCAGAATCGGCCATTTGATAACCAACAACAGGGGAGGCAGCCATTTCGGCCCGGACCGAATCAGGGGCCATACGCAGCTCAACAATTCGGATCCACACCGAGTACTTATCAAAGGCAAGCAGGTTATTAACAACTGACTCCGCAATACCAAGCACCACCTTTCCAATAGCAATAGCAGAGAGTGCCCTCCCAAGGCACCTCTCCATCTCTGGAAGACCTGATGAAGCAGCTTGCAACCAGCAACCTGGAGTTCCAACAATCTGTGAGCTTCAGCAATATGCAGTTCCAGCAGAACATGACCGCCACCATCCAAGACCTCAAAACGCAATTTGGACAGTTAGCTAATATTGTGAGTCAATTACAGTCGGCAGGATCCAGCAATCTCCCCTCTCAAACCCTTCCAAATCCGAGAGAAAATGCTAGTGTAGGCACTCTACGAAGCGGAAAAGAATTACCTCAACCTACACTGCAACAGTTACCGAGATCAGCTAAAGCCGACTCTGAGCCAACTGCCAACTTGCAGTCTCGGCCAGATACAACTGTCCTATTACCATTCACATCTTAAACCATCTCAGCAAGGAAGCTAGAATCAGATGAAGAATTGTTGAAGATGTTTCGAAATGTGGAAATCAATATTCCACTCCTCGATGCTATTAAACAGGTCCCTAAGTATGCAAAATTCCTCAAGGAATTGTGTGTACACAAAAGGAGAAAAATGAAGTGGAGCAAGGAAATTGGAGGTGTGGTGTCGGCCCTGACAAGAAATGAAGCAATCATTACAGGTGCTCCAACTTTGCCAAAGAAATGCAGAGACCCTAGAATCTTTTCCGTCCCATGCACCATCGGCGAATGCACCTTTACTGATGCCATGTTGGACTTGGGAGCCTCAATCAATGTCATGCCAGCATCAGTCTACAAGTCCCTAAATTTTGGTGACTTAGAACCCACGGGGATGACCATTCAGCTAGCAAATAGGAGTATTGTCCAACCCCTGGGAGTTCTTGAGGATGTTCTCGTCCAAGTCAACGAACTAATATTTCCAGCTGATTTTTATGTGCTTGACATGGAGGACGAAGCATCTGGGAAGGAATCCACCTTAATTTTGGGAAGACCTTTCTTGATGACAGCTAGAACAAAGATTGATATGGATGCAGGGATGCTCTCGATGGAATTCAGTGATACCTTGGTGCAATTTAACATTTTCGAAGCTATGAAGCACCCAACCGAAGACCACTTTCTCTTTGGCATTGATTTACTTGATGAGATAGTTGAGGAATACCTTCAACTAAATAGCAGCAACGAAGACATTGAGAAGTTTGCTGAGAATGCTGATAAGAGCAGCTGCCTAGGGGTCGCAGATAAAGAGGCCGACCATGAGGAAGCACAAGACCTTTCCAACTTTGAGAACAACCATAGTGATATTGTCGACTTGAGCTCTAAAAAGGAATTGCCTGAATCACTACACCAAGTCTGCAACCAAGAACACTCAGAGTGTACAAACGATGCAAAAGCAGAAGTTGTCGAGACCAAAAAGCCCTTACTTGCACAACTGTCAACCATTTTTACGATCGAGATCGAGCCTGCCAGAGAAGACCGAGTCAAGGAAGAGATGAAAGTCAACTCAGCCAAAGAGTCAAATAGCCAGGCCAACATGCTTGCCGAGACTATCTCGGCCAATGAAAAACAGACTCAGGCTAAGGTAGAATTCAATGTTCCATCCGGATCCGACTCCGAAGAGGCGCAAGAGACCAATGCTGGCTCCAATCTGACAAGGAACAAAGTCACCAAGTCGAGCCGGCCAAAGCAGCCAAAGGTCGAAATCATGTCGGCACACCTGGTGCCGAGACAAGATCAAGTCGGCCAGACGGATCCAAGCTCAGTAACTGAAAAATCTCCATTACTGCCACCACCCTTGGAACTGAAAACATTGCCGAGTCACTTGAAGTATGCCTACCTGGACAGGGAACATCAACTCCCAGTTATCATTGCCAACAATCTCCACCAGGAGCAAGAAGACAAGTTGCTGGAGGTCCTCAGGCAACATAAGAAGGCAATAGGTTGATGGAGGAGGAAATCAAGCCCATCAGGCAGCAGCAAAGAAGGCTGAATCCAACACTCATGGACGTGGTCAAAAAGGAGGCCACCAAACTCCTTACTGCAGGGATCATCTACCCCATTTTGGATAGCCAATGGGTGAGCCCTGTGCAAGTGGTGTCAAAGAAGTCCGGGATGACCGTCATGAAAAACCAACAAGACGAGTTGGTGCCTACGAGGATTCAGAATAGTTGCCGAGTCTGCATCGACTACAGGAGATTAAACCTGGCAACTCGCAAGGATCACTTCCCTTTGCCTTTCATTGACCAGATGCTTGAAAAACTAGCAGGGAAATCCCATTATTGCTTTCTTGACGGATTCTCAGGCTATATACAGATTCATATTACACTTGAAGACTAGCATAAAACGACCTTCACTTGCCCATTTGGTACCTTTGCGTATACACGCATGCCATTTGGCCTCTACAATGCTCCGAGTACATTTCAACATTGCATGATGAGTATCTTCTCGGACCTGCTGCAAGACTGCATGAAGGTATTCATGGATGACTTCACGGTGTATGCCGACTCATTTGAAGCATGCCTGAATAATCTGTCTAAGGTGTTGAAGAGATGCATTGACACAAATCTCGTGCTCAATTTCGAAAAATGTCATTTCATGGTGACTGAGGGAATAGTGTTGGGACATCTGGTCTCCAACAAAGGCATCAAGGTAGATAAAGCCAAGGTAGACATTATCACCTCCCTTCCAAACCCCACTTCTGTGCGGGAAGTTCGCTCATTCCTAGGACATGTAGGCTTTTATAGAAGATTTATTAAGAACTTCAGCAAGCTAGCCTTGCCCTTGTCCAAACTGCTACAAAAGGATGTGGAATTCAACTTTGATCAGCCTTGTATTGAAGCATTGCACGAGTTGAAGAGCAGATTCATATCCTCCCCTATCTTGCAAGCACCAATTTGGGACCTGGCATTCGAATTGATGTGTGATGCATCCAATTCTGCGTTGGGAGCCGTTCTCGGCCAGAAAGCCGGAGTCGGCCAACCAGCGCATGTGATTGCCTATGCATCCAGAACTATGGATCCGGCCCAGCAAAACTACACAACAACTGAGAAGGAGCTCTTGGCAATTGTCTTTTCCCTGGATAAATTCCACCCCTACCTTCTCGGTTCGAAGATAATTGTGTTCTCTTACCACGCTGCTTTAAGATACTTGATGAATAAGCCTGACGCCAAGCTAAGATTGATTAGGTGGATGCTTCTTCTCCAAGAATTTGACTTAGAAATCATAGATAAGAAGGGTGCTGAAAACTCTGTGCTAGATCATTTGAGCAGAATTGAAAAAGAAAGTGAACCAACGCCGATCCGAGATGAATTCCCTGATGAGCAGCTCTTGCACATCAAGACGGCCACACCATGGTTTGCCAACATATGCATTTACGTGGCAACATCTCATTTTCCACCAGAGGCGTCTCGGACCCTTAAGGATAAAATCCGAAGCGATGCCAAGCACTACATCTGGGATGATCCCTACCTTTGGAGACTGTGCAGTGACAAGGTCATCCACAGGTGCATTCTTGATGCCGAGATCACTTCGGCCCTCCAGTTCTACCACTCAGCACCTGGAGGCGGCCATTGTGGATCAACTCGGACTGCTAGGAAAGTATTGGACTGTGGCCTTTATTGGCCAACTATCTTTAGAGACGCGCATAAATTCGTCTCCACCCGCGAGAAGTGCCAAAAAGCAGGAGTGGCCATGAACTGAAGGCATGAAATGCCCCAACAACCCATCCAGTTCTGTGAAATTTTTTATGTCTGGCGTATAGACTTCATGGGACCATTCCCAGTCTCCAATGGTTACTCATACATTCTGCTGGCCGTAGATTATGTATCAAGGTGGGTAGAGGCCATTGCCACCAGAACCAATGACGCAAGAGTGGTTGTGGACTTCCTGAAGTCCAATATTTTCTGCAGGTTCGGTGTGCCAAAAGCGCTCATAAGTGACCAAGGTAGTCACTTCTGTAATAGAGCCATGGCTTCTCTTCTTCATAAATATGGGGTCGCACACAGAATTGCTACTTCCTACCACCCCAGACAAATGCCCAAGAAGAAGTGTTCAATAGGGAAATCAAGAAAACACTACAAAAGATGACCAATCCCAACAAGAAGGAATGGAGCCGCCTCCTTAAGGATGCTCTTTGGGCACATAGAACTGCTTACTGAACGCCGTTCAGGATGTCCCCCTATCAGATTATCTTCGGTAAGACCTGCCATCTTCCTGTAGAACTAGAGCACAAAGCCTACTGGGCTATCAAGCAGTGCAATTTGGCCTACGACCAAGCGGGTGAGCAACGAAAATTTCAACTACAAGAACTTGACGAACTCCGCTTGGAAGCATATGAAAACTCCAGGATATACAAACAAAAAGTCAAGAATTTTCATGACGAGAAGATCCCGAGGAAAGATTTTAATGTTGGCCAAAAAGTCTTGTTGTTCAACTCAAGACTCAAGCTCATATCAGGTAAACTTCGTTCTAGATGGGATGGACCTTTTGTCATCACTAACATATTTCCCAATGGTGCAGTACAATTGCAAGATGAACATAGCAGTAGCACCTTCCAGGTCAATAGGCATCAGATCAAGCCATTCCATGAAGGTCCAGCACCAATTACTCATGACATGGAGACTATCTCGTTGATGGAACCAGCCCCACCAGATGGCATTACCTTAGCCGACCCTGTCCTGCATTAAGGATAATGCAAATTTTAAGTGTGTGTGTGGGGGGGGGGATACTGTTACAATCATGTTCTATACTCCCATCCTGAACTCTTCTTTGTTTGATTGCTTTAATTTCTTTGTTTTGTTTTGTTTCGTTTTGCTTTAACCTGGTTTTCAATAAAAGTTGTCCAAGTCGAATCCATTCCGGCTCTGTGCCATCTTGGCCGAGTCCGGATTGACTTCAGCCTGGCAGGATTTCAATTCTGACATTTTAATTATGTTGAATTCCTCCTAGTAGAATTCCAAAAGTAGATTGTCGAAAAAAAAGTTGTTTTGAAAAGAATCCATAACTGACTTCTGGAAGTTTGAAAAAGACAGTAAAAGTAATTCTACAACTCTGGCAAGAGATTTCTCTAGCTTAAGGGAATGAAACTTTTGTGCTCTAGACAGTGTTCGACTGAAAAACTGAAAAGGAAAATCTTTGGTGACAAAGCATACTAACCCATGTGAGACTTTGAGCCTTTGTAAATATTCATGGCTTGCATCTTGCCATTTTCTTGTGTGATTTTTGCATTCATGATTAACTGTGTATTCGATGTTTTTCCTTAACTCTCTGGATACATCTGTTCTCACATGCAGGAATGACATGATCTAGGCCATGTTTCTAATTACCTCCGAGCCAAATAAAGCTTACCTGAATAAAGTTCTCTCCCTTATTTACCCCCCTTGAGCCTAACTCGACCATCCTTTCTTACAGCTCATTACAAGCCAAAGCCAGAAAAACCATGATTTAACCTCACCCTCAAGAAGCAGAGGAGCTCTGGAATTGTTTTGGGAGTAAGTCATAATCAAGTGCGGGGGATCCCAGAAAGTAGAATCTGTTCAGCATCCCATAAGGCTCGAAAATACAAAGAAAGAAAAGAAGTGAGTAAAGGAAAGAAAAAGACAAAAGTGGAGGCAGCAGCCGAAAAATCTAAGCTGAATCAAACAAAGAAAGGAAACAGCAAAGCTGCATGAGCATAAGAAAATATACATATGAAAAGAAAAAGAAAGGAGGTGAGATGGAAATTGAAAAAGGAGGAAATGACAGCATTCTGGGCTTTCCCTCATGCTAATTAAGCTCACTCCCCATTGCTCCTCTTTTTCCATGAGTCCTGAAGCCATTTTCTATATTTTATCCTACCCGTGACCCCAGCCTCGCTGCAAGCCGAAAAAGAAGTCCTAGTGATCATAACTGCGTGTGTTTTTGCAGGTGTAGAGAAGAGAGCTTTGTCAAAGTATGGTAATATCAGTTCCATGAATGTTGAGTGTAAATACAAACCCAAACACGTGAGAAGTGAGGGAGTTGTTTGCCTAAATTAGAGCTTTGTCACTCTTGGTTACTTTCTTCTGTTTGCAGATCATGAATTTGCCTAGAGCATGGAAGAAGTAATTTTTCAGACGGATTTGAGTATCTTGACCCCAGGGTGAATGAGTGTCGATTATGTCTCGGTTAAACTTAAGGAAGCCGATCGGAAAATTCTTTTCTACCTTTAAAAATCTCTCTTGTGTATTTCATTTTATTTTGCCCAGGAGTGCAAAAGGTTAAGTGTGGGGGTCTGATGAGTCATGGATTATGCTTCTTTTATGGTCCTAAGAAGGATGTTTTCAGGACTATCTTGTGCTTAAGAATTGAGTGTAGCTGAGATTCATATTATGGACCTAAGAATAAAGAAAACACTAATATGTGATAATTCGAGGTTCTTAGCTAACTCTTCTAATCTTGCAGGATAAGCCGAGATGTTCTAAGGACCATCATAAGGAGACTTAGCCAAGATGAAGTCGTCTCGACCAAGACCGACGCCATCTTGGCCAAACCAGATCAGGCCAGGCTTGATGGTCTATCAGCCCAAGTAGGTGCAGACCAATAAGGAGCAGCCCCAAGATGTGATCCAAGTCAACTATCCAGCTCAAGGCCACCTCAAGTCCAGCTCAACTGCCACGTCACTCTTGGAGTAGCTTACTACGCAAGGGTAGAATAGGCAATTCATGTGGTAATTCTATTAGGAATCATTAGGCACGACAGGTCATAGCTCGTGTATATATAGGAGGAGCTGTGCACTTTTTAGGGGTCTTTGAATTCATTATCAATACGCTCTCATTATAACCATTTCCCCGCTCTCGTTTCTCTCCATTCACAGTGGTGCACGATGCTGGATTGGTGTTTCTCTCGATCGAGAAAATGAAGGTTTGAGACTAGGAAGCCGAAGTTTGCTAGAGGGGACTGATTGGGATTGCCAACACACTCTGGTGAATTTGATCCTCAACGTTCAAGCTATTGGAGGTGAACCATCGCCATCAACCATGGTGATCATCATGGAAGATGGATCCACTTGAATTCAGACTACTGTGTTTATACTCTGTTTTCTATTAATCCATTTCATTCTGCATTTCTCATCTCCGTTCCCTTCCTCTCCTTTAATTCATGATTTAATCCGCGATTGGAATTGAATTGTGAACGATGTTAAGCTAAGCCGATTGGAATTGGTTTAACTAATTCAGTAGGTAATCATTTAACGATTGTTAATCGAGAACCTAAAATCAGCTTTGAACTTAATCCCTGCCAATTGATAAGGTAGCGATTGCGTAATTCCTCGATATGGCAATGGACGAACCTTTGGCGATTGCCATAAGAATTCCCAAGGCTGATATGAACTGAGAACTGGAGTGCGAAAATTGGACTGGACTTGGACTGACGGAACTGAACATGAACACAGTTATATCATAATAATACTAATAGTAAACCAGTAGCGTTAGTATATGTTCATTGCATTCATAGTTTAGTTTATTTTCTGCATTACTTGCAATTCAAACCCCCCATGTTTACTACTTTTTAGTCTGAGATAGAGATAGTCCACCTCTGTAGCGTCTGTCTGCACTCAGCCGAAACCAAGCCAGATTGATCTCTGCCGAGATCATCTCGGCTCAGTCTCTATCGAGAACGACTTGGCCATTGCCGAGGAAAGTCAATACTCTACATCTCAGATTCTACTCTATTTTGCTTCATACCGAATCACAATTGAGCACACTGTGTCCTTGAGAAGAATGACCTAGGGTTGACTATACTATAGTTAGCTTTAGTTATTTGATACTTGTTAAAACGACTAAAAACAAGCTTTATCAGTGCCCCTCCCCCGCACTTATTGTGGATCTTACTACCAAAAAAATTCTAATGCTCCTTAAAATAAACCCCTAAGGTAAGGGTGAATCATGGGTTTTTCGGCTATTTGGCTTGTAATGAGTTACTAATCCAATAAGAAGGTTATAGGCTCAACGGGGTTAACAAGGAATGTACGTGCAAGGTGGTCTATTTTTGGCTAGTGGCTTATAAGAAAGAAGGCCTAGATCATTTCATCATTTCACGCAAGTTAAACAGTATATAAAGAGTCAAGGGAAAATCTAGAGTAATCAGATAACACAAATACATATTCATACCAGAAGGAAAGAAATGGCAAAAAATTGAAACCATTTTTGTATATTCGGCTCAAAAACTCACTAGGGTTTTTTCTCCCATCACCTTTCAGTTTTTATCTTAGAATAATTTCAATTACTTATTCTCTAAAGATACAAAGGTTCTCTTTTCATATCCAGTTGAATGTTTCTTTCACCTAAGACTACGTATGGCTTAATCATGTTTTATTCTCCTAAAGAAATTTATCTAAGCTTTTTAAGAACTGCCTATTGCTATCAAATAATAGAAAATAGAAAAATATAAACAAACGACAGAAAAACAAACAAGATGATAGATCGAGATGGAGTTGGCACAAACCCGATTTCTCAAGGAATCAGAGTCGGCTCAGACTTGGTCAAAACACAAAGTTAGTTTTGTGGCAAAACAAAGCGAACTTAGATTTATATTTCATTCCCGTCCCCGTCCCACTGCCCCCCCTTTAAATCTGCATTGCCCTCAATGTAGTTATGCATTCAAAGAGTTGGGGACTTCTGGTGGGTCGTCGGGAATGACTGGTTCCACCATAGTGATGATATCCATCTCACCCAAGGTCGAACTAAGATTCGGACCTTCATGATATGGTTTCAGTTGTTGACCATTGACTTTGAATGTGTGATTACTAGCTATGTCTCTTACTTCGACTACACCATAAAGAAAAATATCAGTTACAACAAACGGTCCGTCCCACATGGAACGAAGCTTTTCGGCTGAGTTTTAACCAAGAATTGAACAGAAGTACGTTTTGACCGACTGTGAATTCCTTTCTCAAGATCCTACTATCATGGAAATGTTTTACCTTTTCCTTGTAGATCGAGAGTTCTCGTATGCCTCTAAACATAGCTCCTCTAGCTCTTGTAATTGCAATTTCTACTCATGGTCGACTTGGTCGTATGCCATGTTGCACTTCTTGATCACCCAATACGCTCGGTGTTCAATCTCGACCGGTAAGTGACAAGCTTTACCGAAGACAATCTGGTAGGGTGACATTCCTAGTGGAGTTCAGTAAGCTGTTCTATATGCCCATAGAGCATCCTCTAAGAGGCGGCTCCAATCATTCTAGTTAGGATTGGCCATTTTTTGTAGTAACTTCTTAATTTCCCTATTGAAAACTTTAGCTTGCCCATTGGTTTGCGGATGATATGCAGTGGCGACTCTATGCAGAAGCGTGGCCATGGTGCAGTTGCAAAAGTGACTTCCTTGGTCACTAATCAACGCCTTTGACACACCAAACATGCAGAAAATGTTAGACTTTACAAATTCCACAACAATTTTAGCATCATTAGTTTTGGTGGTTGATAAGTGGGTTTTTAGTTATCTTACGTGCCTCAAATAAATACTAAAGCTAACTATAGTATAGCTAACCCTAGGTCGATTCTCTCAAGGACACAATGTGTTAAATTGTGACTAAGTGTGGAAATCAGAGTCTGTGCAGAAATCGCTAAATGTTGTGAAATGTCGACTTACTATTGGTTGGCTTAAGTACAACTGAGTTGATCTTGATGGGAGACCGACTAGAACTGTCGATGTGATTCCAGCTTTAGACAGACGCACCAAAGTCGGACTAGACTCGATCTCAGATCGGGAAGAACAGTAAATAGGGGGGTTTGTGTTTAAGTGAAGAAAAATAAACTAAGTATTGAAAGTAAACTAAACTACGACGATCGCCTTGAAGGACGCCCGATGGTGCACCGTTGATGGCCAGACATTGAGGTTTCCATCCATCGGAGTGCGTCAGCTAATCCTACAAAATTGTTGATTCCTTGATCCCAGCAGATTTCTTGCTCAGTTACCTAAATTACATATTTTCCTGATCCTAATAGATTACAAATTTGAATTACAGATTTCTCAATCCTAGGAGATTACAAATTCCTTGATCCTAGGAGATTACAAATTCCTTGATTCTAGCATAATCATATTTGCATTATAGATTCCTTAATTCTAGTATAATCAAATCTGCATTACAGATTCCTTAATTTTAGCATAATCATATCTACATTCTTACTAGAGTGATTTTGGCCACTGAAGTCGGCTTGGGCCGGGATGCTCTCAGCTTCCTGGCTTTCTCCACTAGGTCGAGATGCTGCCTTTGGGCCGAGATGCTCCTTTTGGGCTGAGATGCTCTCGGCTTTCAGGCCTACAAAACAAGTTCAGTCTTTTATCAGTCAAAAATCCTTATTTTAGCACATATTTATATTTTTCCTATTTCTAGGCCCATAATTCGAATCTTAACTAGGACAAGAGTCTTACACTAAACAATCTTAATAGTACCCATCTTAAGCCCTTGTGAGGTGTATAAAATATGACTTATCAGTGGCCTTAGCCTCCACCCATTTTGAAACATAATCAACGGCTAATAGTATGTAAGAGTTTCCATAGGAGACTGGGAATGGCCCCATGAAATTGATACCCCATACATCAAAAATTTCACAAAATACCATAGGTTGTTGAGGCATTTCATTCTTCCCGCTTAGAGCCACTCCAGTTTTCTGGCACTGCTTGCAGGCTAAGACGAATTTAGGCACGTCTCTGAAGATAGAGGGCTTGTATAGCCCACAGTCAAGGACTTTCCGGGCTGTCTGCATTGATCCATAGTGGCCTCCTTCGGCCGCTAAGTGATAGAAGTGGAGGCCCGACTTGATCTCGGATTCTGGAAGGCACCTACGTGTGACTTAATCATTACACAATCTCCATAAGTAAGGATCATCCCAAATGTAGTACCTGGCCTCGCTCTCCAGTCATTCTTTGACAGCTTTTGATGCTCCAGCAGGATATGAAGACGCAACTAAGTAATTGCAAATATCTGCATACCAAGGTGCTGCATGAGTTACTCACAATATTTGCTCATCTGGGAACTCATCTCGAATTGGTATGGCATCTCTCTCTAATCGGCTCAAGTGGTCGGCTACAACATTCTCTGCACCCTTCTTGTCTCTAATCTCAATATCAAATTCTTGGAGAAGCAGCATCCACCGGATCAATCTCGACTTTGCATCAGGCTTCTTCAAGAGGTACCTCAATGTTGCATGATCAGGAAAGACTACAATTTTGGAGCCAAGTAAGTATGATCTAAACTTGTCTAAGGCAAATACTATTGCCAAAAGCTCCTTTTCAGTGGTTGTGTAGTTAACTTAGGTTGCATCCATCGTTCGAGAGGCATAAACAATAACGTGCGGCTGCTTGCTGACTCGTTGGCCTAGGACTACTTCTAGCACAGAGTTAGAGGCGTCACACATCAATTCGAACAGGAGTTCCTAATTTGGTGTTTGGTGTATGGGTGCGGATGTGAGTCTTTTCTTCAATTCTTGAAATGCGTCCACACCAGATTGATCAAAGATGAAATCAGGCATCCTCCTCTAGCAAGATTTTGTGCATGCAAATGGAGTGGTTGATCTCGAGAAGGTCGGCTAGCATCCAGCCAATTGCTTTGTTGTGCTTCCTAAGTACCTCAAGTAGTTTTTCTTCTTGATCTCTGTGGAGATTGTTGGCTTCAGAAATTGCTAGTTGTCTCCCAGGTAAGCATACTTGAGGTGTTCGGGCAATGGCTGCAACTTAGTTGCTTGGGGTTGAGGTGAAACATATTCTTGGTTTGGTGGAGTCGGTTGGCTGGCTTTGTCCAAAAGTGTCCTGGAGTCGGACACGCCCTTTGTTTTCTTGGACGAATCGGATGGGGCCTCTTGTCGGCTACTAGGCGCGATAGTGGCTCTATCCAGGTTTATCGAGTCGGTGTTAGCCGACTCTCGCATGATGAAGTCGAACTCGGTCCTTTTGTCTTCTCGGAAACCAATCCTAGAATCAGACTTGGCTCTCACCAAAGTTACTATTACCGATACTCCCAGCTTGCTATTGTTAAACGTATGCAATTCAGGATATTGGGAGGGTCTAGGACATTTAGAAATAACATCCCCAAAATACGAGAAAGGAAGTGTGTGAGGTAGTATTTCAGAATTGGTCGTTGTCGGCTCAACACAGAATTCATTAATTACATCAATTTTGTCAATAAAACCAATTAAACTAGCAATGCCAATGCCTAATCGGAAGTACTCTTCCATGAGTCCATCAATAGCGTCCAAACTGAAGGTTGAATGATCTTCAGCGGGGTACTTAAGTGCTTCAAAGATATTGAACTCTATGTAAGTATCTCCAAACTCCATTGAAAGGGTCTTAGCATGAACGTCGATCTTGGTCTTTGTTGTCATAAAAAAGGGTTGTCCCAAAATCAATGCAAAACCGCCTTTAGACGCATTGTCTTCCATATCCAGCACGTAAAAATCTGCTGGGAAAATCAATTTGTTGACCTGGACGAGTACGTCTTCGAGGACGCCGAGGGGTCGCACAACACTCTAGTTGGCGAGTTGGACCTCCATCACGGTTGGCTCCAAATCCCCAAGGTTGAGCGACTTGTAAATTGATGTTGGCATCACGTTGATCGAGGCTCCAAGGTCCAACATGGCATCGGTGAATGTCCTTCCGCCTATGATGCATGTGACCGCGAATATGCCCAGATTTGGACACTTCTTGGACAGAATATATTGAATCCCGACTCTAGTATCTTCATGTTGTACCAACGACGATACAACTCCTCTCGTCTCGGTAGTTCCCTTCATCTTTCTCCTCTTATGAACATAGAGTTCCTTGAGGAACTTAGCGTATTTCGAATCTAATTTATTGCATCGAGTAACGGAATGTTAATCTCCACCTTCCTGAATAGATTTAGCAAGTCTTCATTTATCTCAAATCTCTTTGCTACAACTGCCCGGTTGGGGAATGGCAGTGGAACATCCTTAGCTCCCGGCTCAGCTTTGGTTGTGATTGGTCGTGGAGTCGGTAGTGGTGCGATCGATTGTGGCAACTCCCTACCACTTCGAAGTCGTGTCATGCCAACTCCTCCTCCCATCAGATTCGGAATCGTTTGGGAAGGAATCGTTCTGAAACTGGCCGACTGGATTTGACTCACCGTGTCGTTCAGTTGTCCCATATGTATTTTTAAGTCTTGTACAGTTGCGGTTATGCTTAGTTGGAACTGTAGAATCAAGTACTCCATTGCAGGATTATTCTCCCACAACGACATTTGTTGGTGTTGTTGTGGGCGGAATGGTGGTGCCTGGTATCTTGGTCCCTACAGTTAATAATTCGCTTGACTTGTACCTGACATAGTCCCAACTGGCCTAAACCTTGATGTTGTATGTTGCACCAGATTCGGATTCGGTTGGTGTCTGCCTCCAAAATTGTTGATTATCAAATGGACAATTCGGATACAGCTGCCTCCCATATTGGTGTTCGCCTCCTAATGCTCCTACATACTTTGTACTCTCGGTTTCCGACTCTTGTAACGTAGGGCACATATCAGGCAGGTGCTCCACCGAGGTGCAAATTCCACACATACGTTGCACGGCCTATTGATGCTGGCCGACGGCGAGCTGCCTCACTAAGGATGTGAGTTTTGCCAACTAGTTTTCCAATCTTTGACCATCAAACGTGCTAACTTCACTTACGTTTCTTGAGGTTCCGGCTCCTCCTCTAACTCCAAACTGTTGTGTGTTACTTGCCATGTTCAAAATCAAGAGCCTTGCTACCATTGGGGTCTTGTCCATCGGGTGCCCCCCACTTGCTGCATCAATCATGCTACGATCCATCATCAGCAGCCTTTCGTAGAAGTATTGTAGTAGCAGCTGCTCGCTGATCTGGTCGTGCGAGCATGTGGTGCACAACTTATTAAATTGCTCCCAATATTCGTGCAGAGTTTCTCTAGAATGTTGATGAATTTCATATATCTCCTTTCGAATGGCCGCTGTCTTGGACACCGGGAAGAACTTCTCAAGGAACATTCGCTTCATATCTCCCCATGGGGTGCACATAACCGGCTGTAGGTATAGCTAATCCTTCACTGCCCCATCGAGGGAGAACGAAAGCCTTTATCTTGATATAGTCCTCCTGTATCCCTTGCAGTCTCATCGTGGAGCAAACCACGTGGAACTCCTTCAAGTGTTTATGTGGGTCCTCACCTACAAGACCGTGGAATTTCGGTAACAAGTGTACAAGTCCAAACTTCAACTCGTACGTTTGAGCCGGGTCCAGCTGTGGATATTGTATGCACCATGGCTGGTACAATACATCTGGTGTCGCCATCTCCTTCAACATCCTATTGTTATTGTTTTCCATTTGGTCCGGCTCATTTAGTGGATTATCTGAAAAAGCAGGCTTCATTTCAAAATTGTCAGTCTCGGTTATAGAGTGAATCCTATCACCAGTATGTTCTATATGCATCTTTTTGGTTTTCCTGATCCTGTTCAAGGTTTTCTCTATCACTGGATCAAGAGGATACAAACTACCAGAACTCCTTTTCCTAGTCATGTCTGCTTCTATCTGACGTACAATGGTTAAATGCAGTCAGAATGCAAATGGATCGCATGCATTGAACAAGAAAAAGAACAAATTTTCACTAAAACGCAATCACAACCTACAATATTGAGATATATGCAACTGTTAATTACAGGTTTGCAAAGGAAAATTTATGTGGAGCTCTGCCTTAGTGGCTAACATGACCAGTATACAAAAAGACACATACATGCTTAACAAAGGAAAGAAACCCAAGAATTCATGGAACATGATGTACAACGTCAAGAATACAAAGAAATTTATTTACATGATATTATTAAAGAAAAGTGCATGAAACTTCGAAAATTACAAAGTAAAAGTACAGCAAAATTGGAACTCAAAGATGCCGGTTGCACAAATTGTGATAGATTCAGACTTGGCTAACATGCAAATTAGACTTGGCCTAAACTGACCTTATACAAGCGGATCCTAGCGTATGCACAATTCAGTCTAAATAGTCTCAGGGCAATTAGCAGCTATTACAATGTAACAGGAAATCATAATACGCATGCATACAGACTCGGACTTAACATACATCAGACTCAGCATGCGTAAGAATTCAGCTATATTAAAAGCAAAATGCAAACTTAGTAACTAAACAAGAAAGATTTACAGTAAAAACATAATTAGTCAATCAAGACAGATAAAATAAATTTGGTATACCTATAGACAATCATCCTACCGCCTCAGGTTCGATCTCTAATTAGACTCGGCACACTTAGGAACACCGAACGTGTGTCCCCAACAACGACGCCAATTTGATAGTCTTTTATGAGTCTCTCATAAGCCATATTTTATACACCTTATAGGGACCTAAGATGAGTGCTTTTTAGATCATTTGGTGCTTAAGAATTAAGTCTTAGCTAAGATTCACATTATGGGCCCAGAAATAAAGGAAGTACAAATCTGTGCTTACTTGCATGTCTTAGCTAATTAAAGATTCACTTCATTTTGCAGGAACCATTGATCTCGGCCCATCAAGAGAGTCTCAGCCCAGGAGCGTAATCCCGGCCAGATTGACTCGTTCCTGGATCGATCGAATGTGCGGTCCAACAGCTCAATAGGAGCGTCCCATTGGCACTGTCCACGTAGGTAACCCAGCTCAACTACCATGTCACCCTGGAGAAGCTTGCAGCGCAAGGAGAAATCGCACAAGAGTAGATTAGGAAATGCAATTTGTAATTCTGTTAGGAAGTCGTAGTAGTGTGCATCGTAAGGAATCCTAGCTCGTGTATATATAGGAAGAGCTGGGTGCATCATAGTTGTTGTTGAATTCATACCTAAATTCCATTCACCTTGCATTCCATTTTCTCTCACTCACGCCTCCATCTTCATGGTAGTGCACGGTGCATTCAATGGTGTTTCTCTCGATTGAGGAAGAGCAGGTCAAGAACTGAGAGGCCAAAAGTTGTTAGAGGGGACTACTTGGCTTGCCTTCGTATTCTGGTGGACCTAATCCTCAGCGTCCTAATTAACAATGGTGAATCATCACCGTTCGACCATGGCGATTGTCGTAGAAGACGAATTCATCGAACTCACACCCTATGTTTGTACTTTGTTCTCAACAATATAAGTAGTTTCTGATTCCAATATCTTGTTTATGAATCCTACATTATAATCTACTTGCTATGTCACGATCACATATAGCTAAGTGGTCAAATGTTAGACTAGGCCGATCGGAATCGGTTTAACAACTTCAGTAGGTAATTGATTAGAGAACCTAAAATCAACTCTAAACTTAATCCCTGCCAATTGATAAAGTAGCGATTGTATAAATCCTCAATATGGCAATGTATGAACGTTTGGCGATTTTCATAAGAAAACCCTAGGCTGATATGGAGCGTAATCTTGAGTGAAGGAACTAGAATCAACTTGATTGTTGATACTTAGCATGAATACAGCAGTAGCAGTAGAGGTAGTTTAGTTTAGCTTGTATTCACATTCTTACATAGTTTAGATTATGTCCTACTTTACCTGCAAAAAAACCCCCTTATTTTTTGCATTTTACTCCGAGACTGAGTCAGTCTGACTTTGTTGAGTCAGTTTGCACTTAGTTGAGAACGTGTCGGATAAGTCTCTGCTGGGACCATATGATGAGTCACAATTTATACATCTTTTAGACACCTAAGAAGGAGGTTTGCAAGACTATTCTGTGCTTAAGAATGGATTGTTAGCTAAGATTCATTCTATGGGTTTGAATACAGAAAAAATACAAATCTGTGTTAATTCAGATTTCTTAGCTAATAAAAGTGTCACTCCTTCTTCTGCAGGTCAAGCCGAGTTGACCAGGGTCAACAAAAGGAGTCTCAGCCGAGATGAAGTCATCTGGTCAGTCCGACTCCATCTCGGCAGGACCAGAGTCGTCTCGACAACCCATGCCTTGCAGCCCAGCAGCCCAGTAGAGAGGCCCAATTGTATTGACCACATCAGCTATCCAACTCGGAGGCCATCTTAGCGTCAGATGCCATGTCACTCCTAGGAAATCTGCCACGTCACGTTAGAAGATCTGCATAGGGGTAGAATAGGATCTTCACAGTGTAATTCTGTTAGGATTCGTTAGGATTAGCATATCACAGCTCATGTATATATAGGAAGAGCTGTGCACTTTTTACACGTTCTGTCTTTGAATTCACTCTTAATACACCTCATTTACTCCATCTCCTCGCCGTCATCCTTCCATTCCTGGTGGTGCACGGTGCTGCATTGGCATTTCTCTCGATTGAGGAAGTGCAGGTCTAAGACTGGGAAGCCGAAGTCTGCCAGAGGGGACCGATCAGATTACTGACGCACTCTGGTGGAGCTGATCCTCAGCGTTCAGGCTAACGGAGGTGAACCACCACCATCAACCATGGAGATCGTCGTGGAAGATGGATTCACCTGAAGTTAGGGCCACTGTATTTGTATTCTGTTTCTGTTAATCAATTTCATTCTGCATTTCATATCTCCTTTCTCTTTCCTCTTCTTTAATTCACGAATTGAATCGCGATTGCATTTGAGACGTGAACAATGTTAAGCTAAGCCGATTGGAACTGGTTTAACTAATATAGTAGGTAATCATTTAACAATTGTTAATAGAGAACCTAAAATCAGCTCTAAACTTAATCCCTACCAACTGATGAGGTAGCGATTGCATAAATCCTCGGTATGGCAATGGACGAACCTTTGGCGATTGTCATAAGACTTCCCAAGGCTGATATGGACTGAGAACTGGAGTGTGGAAATTGGACTGGATCTGGACATACAGGACTGGACACGAACACAGTTATATAATAATAATAATAGATAACTAGTAACAGTAGTATATGTTTACTGCATTCATAGTCTTAGTTTACTTTCTGCTTTACTTGTACTCCAACCCCCCTATTCACTGCTTTCTAAGTCTGATACAGAGATAGTCCATCTCTGTAGTGTCTGTCTGCTCAGTCTCTGCCAGAGATACTCGGCCAGTGCCGAGGGGAGTCAGCACTTTGCATCTTAGATTCTACGTCACTTCACTTAACACCAATTCACAACTGAACACACTGTGTCCTTGAGAAGAATGACCTAGGGTTAGCTATACTATAGTTAGCTTTAGTTATTTGATAAGCGCGTAAAACGACTGTAAAAACGCCCATCATCACCATATCAGACCGATCTCTGCCAAGAGCAACTCGACACCTAGCCGAGAGTGAGTCTACACTCTACACTTGAGAGTTTCTGCACTGCTTAGTTTTAATACAAAAGTCATAATCGAGCGTATTGTGTCCTTAAGAGAATTCGACCTAGGGTTGACTATGCTATAGTTAGCTTTAGATTATTTGATGTGCTTAAAGATGACTAAATATAGAGTTATCAAATTGGCGTCGTTGTCGGGGACACAAGTTCTTTTGTGTCTTTGTGTGCCAAACATGAGTTAAACCAAATCCCGAGTCTGTAAAGTGTTGTGTCAGTCGAGTCATAAAGTCTAATTTGAGTCTGTGTTTGTTTTGATTTGAATTCTGGAATAATATAGCATGCTGAGTATATGTTAATTTTTGTGAGTGATTTCCACTGCTAAAAAAATCAAAAATGAAGTCAATGTTGCATTCATTCTCTTTACTGCATATTTGATTTTGTATTCTGATAATTACTTGTTTTCTGTAACTGACTCTAACTTTTCTACATAACTGATTTCTATTTATTGTTGCTGACTTGTATAGCTAACAATAACCTTTCTGCATGAGCAACTTGCATTTTTTGCATGATTTTGTATTATGCATGACTAGGAGTAGTTCTAACCTATTATATGATTTAGATCGTGAGATAAAAATAACTTTGTGTAGGTTGAGAAAAGCTAGGAATATAGTAGTAAGTAATAGTTCTAATTCTATTTCTAGTTCTGACAATAGTAGTCATGTTACTAACACTTCTGATTCTGTTGAATATAATAGCATTAATAATTTTGTAGAGCTAGAATAGATGGAGAACAATGATCGAACTCTAAAGGAGCTAGCTACACCAGACGTGGCGTACCAACCTTGGTGCACCCAACATCCACAGCTGGAACCAGCTCAAACATATGAATTGAAATCTGGTCTTATACATCTGTTGCCAAAATTTCATGGTCTTGCAGAAGAAGATCCCCAAAAGCACTTGAAGGAATTCCATATGGTTTGCTCCACAATGAGGCAGGGGATACTGGAGGATTACATCAAAATAAAGGTGTTCCCATTCTCCCTGGACGAAGCTGCAAAGGATTGGTTGTACCTTCAGCCGGTTCTCTTCAACACTTGGGGAGACATGAAGCGCATGTTCTTGGAGAAATTCATTCTAGCATCCAGAACTGCAACCATTAGGAAGGAAATATGTGGGATAAGGCAACATTCTAGAGAAACTCTACATGAATACTGGGAAAGATTCAACAAGCTTTGTGCCACATGTCCACACCATTAGATTAGTGAGCAATTATTGATCTAGTATTTCTATGAAGGTTTGATAATGATGGACCGAAGCATGATTGATGCTGCTAGTGGAGGAGCATTGATGGACAAGACGCCAACAGCAGCAAGGCACTTGATCTCCAATATGGCAAGCAATACACAACAGTTTGGGATCAGAGGAGCCAGCCTACCCCGAATGGTGAGTGAAATTGGTGTAGTTGATAACTTGAGATTGGAGAACCAACTAACCGAGTTGACATCATTAGCGAGGCAACTTGCTGTTGGACAACACCAACCAAACATAGCAGCCAAAGTCTGTGGCATATATGTACTTCTGTGGAGCACCCTACTGATATGTGCCCAACATTGCAAGAAATTGAGTCGGACTATCCAAAGAGTGTTGGAGCAATAGGTGGTTACCAGTACAGGAAGCAGTCGTATTAGAGTTGGCCATTTGATAATCAATAGTTGGGAAAGCAACCATTTCGGCCAGGGCCAAGTCAAGGGCCATATGCAGCTCAACGATTCGGACTTGCCCCGAATGCACCTCAAGGTCCAATAGGTTATCGACAACTGACTCTGCAATATCAAGCACCACCGTTCCAACAAGAACAATAATAGAGAATGCCAACTCAAGGTAACTCACCATCTTTGGAGGACCTGATGAAGTAATTAGCAGCAAGCAACTTGGAGTTCCAACAAAATATGAACTCCAGTAATATGCAGTTCCAGCAAAATATGAACACCACCATTCAAGACCTCAAAACACAAATAGGGCAGTTAGCCAATACTGTGAGCCATTTACAGTCGGCCAGATCTAGCAACCTACCCTCACAAACAATTCCAAATCCGAGTGGGAATGCGAGTGCAGTTACTCTGAGAAGTGGAAAAGAATTGCCATAGCTAACACCGCAACAATTGTCGAGATCGACTGATGCCAACTCTAAGCAAGATACCGACTCACAGGTACCTCAGCAAGATAAAACTGTCCCATTGCCATTTCCAACTCGAACCGGCCTAGTAAGAAAGCTTGAATCTGATGAAGAGCTATTGTAATGTTTCGGAAGGTTGAAATCAACATCCCACTCCTTGATGCGATAAAGCAAATTCCCAAGTACACAAAGTTTCTCAAGGAATTGTGTTGTGCACAAGAGGAAGAAGATGAGAGGAGGTATGGAAGTAGGAGGTATAGTGTCGGCGTTGACCAGAAGCGAAGACTTCATTGTAGGAGCATAACAAGCACTGCCAAAGAAATGTCAAGATCCCAAAATTTTCTCTGTCACATGCACTAATGGTGATTGCACCTTTGTCGATGCCATGATGGACTTAGGAGCTTCAATTAATGTCATGCCAACATCAATCTACAAATCCTTGAATTTTGGCGACCTCGAACCCACTAGGATGACAATACAACTAGCAAATAGAAGTGTTGTTCAACCCTGAGGCATTCTCAAAGATGTACTTGTCCAAGTTAATGAGTTGATTTTCCCAGCTGATTTCTATGTGTTGGATATGGAGGACGAGACATCAGGGAAGGGATCCACCTTAATTTTGGGGCGACCATTCCTCATGTCTGCCAGAACAAAGATTGATGTGCATGTCGGGACACTCTCGATGGAATTTGGTGATACCTTGGTGTAGTTTAATACTTTCAAAGCCATGAAACATCCCACCAAAGACCATTCACTCTTTGACATAGATTTGATTGATGAAATGGTTGAGTAGTGTCTTTAATTAGGCAGCAGTAGTGAAGATATTTCAGATTTTGCTAGAGATACTGATTCATTTGATTGCTTAGGGTCCATAACAAAAGAAGCCGACTATGATGAACTATTGGAAGTACACAATCTTTCTAACTCCAAGGGTGATAATACTAACCTTGCCAACTTGAGTCAGGAAGCTGAGTTAATCAAATTATTAGACCAAGTGTGCAAGCATGAGAAACTGGAGTGTTCGAACAAGGCAAAAATTGAAGTTGTCAAGAATAAAAAGCTATTCCCAACACAAGTGGCAACAATGTTCATAGCCGAGTACGAGTCGGCCAAAGGAGGCTAAGATCGAGAGAAGACCGAAGTCAACTCGGCCAAAAAGATAAGCGTCGAGGCTGACTCGTCTTTGCATATACAAGTTGAGACAAGATTGGCCAATGAAGACCGGAAGCAAGCAAGAGTTGATTCTATCCCGGCCAAAAGGAGTCGGCCACAATAGCCAAAGGCCGAGATCATGTCGGCACACCTAGTGTAGAGTCCAACTCAAGTTGGCCAGTCGGATCCGAAAGTATCTAATGATAACTCCTCATCTCCGCCACCACCCATGGAATTAAAGTCATTGCCAAGTCATTTGAAATATGCCTATTTGGATATTGAACAACAACTTCCAGTCATCATTACTAGTAATCTCCACCAGGAGCAGGAAGATAAATTGTTGCGTGTTCTAAGGCAAAATAAGAAGGCACCATTTGCATGCATAGAATTTTAATGGAGGAGGAAGCCAAGCCCATAAGGCAACAATAAAGAAGGTTGAATCTGACCATCCTAGACGTGGTCAAGAAGGAAGTCACAAAACTGCTTTTCGCAGGAATCATCTACCCCATCTCCGACAGCCAATGGGTTAGTCTTGTACAAATAGTACCTAAGAAGTCTGGGATGACCGTCATGAAAAATCAATATGACGAGCTGGTACCTATGCAAATTCAGAATAACTGGCGAGTTTGTATTGACTATAGAAGATTAAATCAGGTGACTCGCAAGGATCACTTTCCTTTTCCCTTCATTGATCAAGTCTTGGAGAAATTAGTAGGAAAATCCCATTACTACTTTCTGGATGGTTTCTTTGGATATATCCAAATCCACATTGCACCTAAAGATCAACATAAGACTATCTTCACCTGCCTATTTGGTACATTTGCATACACTCGCATGCCATTTGGCCTATGCAACGCATCGAGTACATTTCAACATTGCATGACAAACATCATCTCGGACTTGCTACAGGATTGCATGGAGGTATTTATGGACGACTTCACGGTGTACGTTGATTCATTTGATGCATGTCTGGAAAATCTATCCAAGGTGTTAACGAGATGCATTGATACGAATTTGGTTCTCAATTTTGAAAAATGCCACTTTATGGTGACTGAGGGAATTGTGTTAGGTCATCTAGTATCCAACAGAGGAATTGAGGTTGACAAATCAAAGGTTGACATCATCATCTCTCTTCCAAACCCTGCTTTTGTGCGAGAGGTTCGCTCATTTTTGGGACATGCAAGATTTTATAGAAGATTTATCAAGAATTTCAGCAAGATTGCCCTACCAATATCCAAATTGCTACAAAAGGATATGGAATTTAATTTTGACCAGCCTTGTATTGAAGCTTTTCGAGAGATGAAGAACTGACTCACGTTCGCCCCTATTCTTCAAGCACCTAACTAGGAGCTTCCATTTGAGCTTATGTGTGATGCATCCAATTTTGCATTGGGAGCCGTTTTAGGCCAGAGATCTGGAGTCGGAAAACCAGTGCATGTAATTGCTTATGCGTCTCGAACAATGGATCCAGCCCAGTTAAATTACACAAAAACTGAAAAGGAGCTGTTGGCAATTGTATTTTCCGGGGACAAATTTCGCTCATACTTACTGGGCTCAAAAATCGTTGTGTTGTTGCACTGAGATTCTTACTAAAGAAGCTAGGTGCGAAAGCGAGACTAATTCGGTGGATGCTTCTCCTCCAAGAGTTCAACATAGAAATCAGAGATAAGAAGGGTGCTAAGAATTCGGTAGCAAACCATTTGAGCCGGATTGAGAGGGAGAATGACCTAATGCCTATCAAAGACGAGTTCCCAGACGAGCAACTGTTGCACATCACCATGCCTACAGCATGGTTTGCAAACATCTGCAACTTTGTGGCAGCATCTCGACTATAGAAGGAAAGACTTCAAAGTGATGCCAAATACTACATATGGGATGATCCCTACCTATGGAGACTTTGTAATGATCAAGTTATTCGTAGGTGCATTCCTAATGCCGAGATCACATCGGTCCTCCAGTTTTGTCATGCGGCAGCTGGCAACCATTATGGATCAACTCGGACGACTAGGAAAATACTTGATTGCAAGTTCTATTGGCCCACCATTTTTAGAGACACCTATCAATTCATCTCCACCTGTGAAAAATGCCAAAAAGCTAGAATGGTCATTAGCAAAAGGCATGAAATGCCCCAACAACTCATCCTGTTCTACGAAGTTTTTGATTTTTGGGGTATTGACTTCATGGGGCCATTCTTAATCTCCAATAGTTATTCATACATTCTTCTGGCTACTATGTATCAAGATGGGTAGAGGCTATAGCCACCAAAACCATTGATGTCAAGGTTGTAGTGAATTTTCTGAAGTCCAATATCTTTTGCCAGTTTGTTGTGCCAAAAGTGCTCATAAGTGACCAAGGTAGTCACTTCTGCAACAGAGCCATGTCCTCCTTACTCCACAAGTATGGGGTGGTGCATAGAGTTGCCACAACATACCACCCCCAGACAAACGGCCAAGCTAAAGTTTTTAACATGGAAATAAAGAAAACACTACAAAAGACGACCAATCCTGGCCAGAAGGACTAGAGTTGACTCCTTGAGGACGCTCTTTGGGTGCATAGAACTGCATACCGAACTCCATTGGGGATGTCTCCTTATCGTATTATCTTTGGTAAAACCTGTCATCTCCCAGTGGAAATAGAACACAAAGCTTACTGGGCAGTTAAGCAATGCAATCTGGCCTATGACCAAGCAAGGAAGAAAAGAAAATTCCAGCTGTAAGAACTAGATGAAATCTGCTTGGAAGATTATGAGAACTCTCGAATCTATAAGCAGAAAGTCAAGCGATTTCATGATCAACAGATCCTGAGGAAAGAGTTCTGAGTCGGCCAGAAAGTATTCTTGTTCAACTCACGTTTAAAGCTCATAGTAGGTAAGCTCCACTCTATATGGGATGGACCTTTTGTTATCACTAATGTCTTTCCATATGGTGCAGTCGAATTAAAGGATGGTCGTACCAACAACACCTTCCAGGTCAATGGGCATCAAATTAAGCTATTGCATGAAAGTCCAACACCAATAGCAGGCGACATGGAGACCATCTCATTAATTAAACCAGCTCTGCTGGATGACGCACCCTGAGCTAGTCTCAGGAGATCCTCTGTATTCATGCCATGCATTGAGGACAATGCAACATTTATGTGTGGGAGGGGGGGAGTGTGGACATCCAAGGCTTGCTGAATTCTGTGCTGAAAATTTTCTGTTCTGTTCTTGAAAGTGCAAACTCCATGCCGACTCTATTCTGACTGTTTATACCTGTTTGTTTATAGTTGTTTTTGTTTTGTTAGCTTTAGTTTTGGTTTTCTTTTACGTCTTAGTTTTTTTTCGATTCCATTTCAGTCCAATTTTCCTTTTTCAAGTCATTTCCACTTGTTTCAAATAAAAAGTTGTCCAAGCCGAGTCTGTTCTAACTCTGGCTCCATCTCGGCTGGATTCGGACCAACTTCAGTTCAGCCTAGCCAATTTCAATTTTCGTTCTTAATTTTGATTTTATTTTTTCTGACTAAATTCTGAACTCTAATTGCTGAGAAAAATTCCTTGAAAAAGAGTTTGAATCAATTTCTTTAGTATTGGATGAAGCGGTAAGAAGCAATGCAGAACCCTAGAGGACAAATTCTTCAAGCTTGACAGGGAATGAAATTTTTCATCCTTAGGTAGTAGGTGATTGACAGAACAATTAGCCGCGTGAGAATTTTTGAGCCCGTGCACATATAAATGGCTTTGCACCTTACCATTCTCTCTTTTCTGGTGTGATTTTTGCATCCATGCTAGCTATGTATTCTAGATTTTGCCTTGACTCTCTAGACATATCTGGTTTCGCATGCAGGGATGAGATGATCTAAGACATGTTTCTAACAAGCCCCGAGCCAAATGGACCTACCTTGCAAATTTTATCCCTTATTTACCCTCTTTAAGCCTGAATAACCATTCTTTTCTGATAGGAAAGCTCATTACAAGCCAAAGCCGGAAAACCATGATCAACCTCAACCTTAGAGGATAGAGGAGCTTTAGAATTGTTTTGAGAGTAAGTCACGATCAAGTGTGGGGGAGACACCAAGGGACAAAGCGAGAGTAGTGTATTCAAAAGGGTTGAAAAAGGAAAGAAAGAAAGAAACAAGTGCACGGAAGCAAAGAAAAATAAGGAAGCAACCAAAAGTCATAAGCTGTAAACAAAAATACAGCACAAAGCTGCAAAATAAGAAGTGAGAAAAAGAAGAAAAGAAATATAGAAAAAAAAGGGGAAAAAAAGAAGTGAGGAAGAAATGTTCCAGAAAGAATCATAGTATCCTGGGGATGTCCTCCATACTGGAGAACTCACTCCCCATTGCTCCTTTATTCCCTGTGGTTAGAAAACTCACCTTTCCATCATGTACTCACCTTTTAACCGTGGCCATGCTACAAGCCGAGAAGAAAAGTCATTTTGATCATGACTGCATATGTTTTTGAAGGTGGGGAAGGAGAGGCCAGTCAAAGTCTGGTAATACTAGCTGTATAGGATGTTGAGTGTATATACAAACTCAAACACTTGAGAGACTGAGAAAATATTTTCCTAGAGAGAGCTCTGTCACTCTCGGCCACCCTTTGATGTTTGCAGGTCACTTAATTTCCTTCGATGTAGGCAAAGTAATTTTCACAAATTGCTTGAACATCTCAATCTTGGGGTGAATGAGTGTCGATTCTATTTTTATCTAAGCTTAAGAAGTTCATTGAAAATTCTTTTTCTCTGTTAAAAATTTCCCTTATTAATTGAAATCTGATTTTGCCCAAGAGTGCAAAAGTGTAAGTGTAGGGGTCTAATAAGCCATATTTTATACACCTTACTGGGACCTAAGATGAGTGCTTTTTAGATCATTTGGTGCTTAAGAATTAAGTCTTAGCTAATATTCACATTATGGGCCTAGAAATAAAAGAAGTACAAATCTGTGCTTACTTGCATGTCTTAGCTAATAAAAGATTCACTTCATTTTGTAGCAACCATTGATCTCGGCCCATCAAGAGAGTCTCGGCCCAGGAGAGTAATCCCAGCCAAACCGACTCATTCCTGTACCGGCTGGCTAACTATGCAATTTAGCAGCTCAATAGGAGCGGCTCATTGGCACTATCCATGTAGGCAACGCAGCTTAGCTGCCATGTCACCCTGGAGAAGCTTGCAACGCAAGGAGAAATCGCACAAGGGTAGATTAGGAAATGCAATCTATAATTCTGTTATGAAGTCGTAGTAGTGTTTTCCATAAGGAATCCCAGCTCGTGTATATATAGGAAGAGCTGGGCGCATTATAGTCGTTGTTGAATTCATACCTAAATTCCATTCACCTTGCATTCCATTTTCTCTCGCTCACGCCTTCATCTTCACGATGGTGCACAATGCATTCAATGGTGTTTCTCTCGATTGAGGAAGCGCAAGTTAAGAACTGAGAGGCCGAAGGTTGTTAGAGGGGACCGCTTGGCTTACCATCGCACTCTGGTGGACCTAATCCTCAGCGTCATGACTAATAGAAGTGAACCATCGTCGTTTGACCATGGCGATTGTCGTGAAAGACAAATTCATCGAATTCATACCCTATGTTTGTACTTTGTTCTCAATAATATAAGTAGTTTCTGATTCCAATCTTTTATTTATGAATCCTACATTATAATCTGCTTGCTGTGTCACGATCGCATATAGCTAAGTGGTAAAATGTTAGACTAGACTGATCAGAACTGGTTTAACAACTTCAATAGGTAATCGATTAGAGAACCTAAAATCAACTCTGAACTTAATCCTTACTAACTGATGAGGTAACGGTTGTGTAAATGCTCGGTATGGAAATGGACGAACATTTGGCGATTGTCATAAGAAAACCCCAAGTTGATATGGAGCGTAATCTTGAATGAAGGAACTAGAATCAAATTGATTATTGATGCTTAGCATGAATGCAGTAGTAGCAGTAGAGGTAATTTAGTTTAGCTTGTATTCACATTCTTAGTTTAAATTCTGTCCTACTTTACCTACAACAAAACCCCCATATTTCCTACATTTTAGTTCGAGACCGAGTCAGTCTGACTCTGTTGCGTCAATTTGCGCTTAGTTGAGAATGTGTCGGATAAGTCTTTGTCAAGACCATATCGGACCAGTCTCTATCGAGAGCAACTCGGCACCTAGTCGAGAGTGAGTCTGCACTCTACACTTAAGAGTTTCTATACTGCTTAGTTTTCAATCAAAGTCATAATTGAGCGCATTGTGTCCTTGAGAGAATTCGACCTAGGGTTGACTATGCTATAGTTAGCTGTAGATTATTTGATGCACGTAAAGACGACTAAATACAGAGTTATCAGTCTCTAAAGGAATAGTCGTCATTTTCCCTATCAAAATACTATATTTCCTAAGCTAACATAGTGTCATACCCAAAAATTGTCCGAGGCCAGGACCCTGTTACAGTCAAATTAACCCATCTCGGCCTGGCACTTCTGAAATTGGGCCAACCCCCCTCCCCCAAAATCTAAAATGGGCCAAAATCGAGCCCATCTTGGCCACTCCGACACATTGAGACTTAGTCTCCCCAGGAGTCACCCAAGACCAGGTCCAACTGTTGTGAGACCAACCAACTCACGTTACATGGGATCATGGGTGAGGGGGAGTCGACTCCCATTCCCCTGGTAACCTCCACCGCCATGAAGGGATCATGGAAACGTGGGGGAGTTTCATGGACCGGTTCCGAGGCCTATATAAAGCCTCCAAACGAAGAGGAGCGGGGGAAGTTTCTTTTGGTAACAAAGGGAGAGATAAAAAAATCCAGAGAGAAAGGGAGTGAGAAAGCTGGCCACAACATGCAGGGGACCAAGCAGACCATCCAAAACTAGCAAGAACAAAGGGCGGAAATACGAAAGGCTGAAGAGAAGGGACTAGACGCCTTTGGGGAACAGGTTAGTAAAGTAAGACGTTTATTATTTACTAAAAGAAAACTCCTTCTACCCTGCCTGGCCGGAACCAACCTAACCTAATTCTCTCCACCTCTTACCTACAGAGGCCGAAACCATCTCGGCATGGCCGAGAAGGGGCAACCTCCGTGTTAAATATATTACTGATTTCTTGTATCTTTTCTGATATGATTTTTATTTGGTCTGTATTTTCTTGATATAGTTTCCTTATTTCCTTTTTTAGGCTTAGATGTTTACCCTATAAAAGGGGATTAGAAATTGTATTATTTACACCACTCAGTTCAATATATTTTGTCCATTTAACTTGGTATCAGAGCAAAGCAAAGCTCTACCTGTGCCCACAACTGAGGCCTGTCGTCTGTGGTGTTGCCGCCACCGTCTGCCACCACTCGCCGCCGTCTGCTGCCACCTGCCGCCGCCGTCTGCCGCCCGCTGCCACTGTCTACCACTACTTGCCGCCGTCGTTCTGTTCGTCGGCCTCAGTCCTACCATAATGAAAGGTGATGGTATTGCTGCTGAAAACTCTGCTATGGTAGCCTCTCGTAGAGGAAGAAGTGATCATGGTACTAGAGGAATGTCACGAAATGGTAAAGGTGGTCGTGGTAAGCTTATCTGCTCACATTGTGGAAAAGAAGGACACCTACAAAATAGATGTTATGATTTGATTGGTTGGCCAAACAAAACTGCAAATATATCTTCGAGTGATATCCCTTCAAATGAAAGGACTGGTTTTCAATTAATCTCAGATGAAGAGTATCAAGAGTTCCTAAGGCTCAAGTCCAATAACCACGCCCAATCATCTGAATCACCAAGTGTTTCAACTACCTGCATTTCTCATTCCATGGGGAGTCAAGGTCCATGGATAATTAACTCAGGTGCTTCTGATCACATTTTTGGTAATGACTCTGTGTTCTCTTCTATCTCCTCACCTAAGTTTCCTCACTTCATTTCATTAGCCAATGGTTCCAAAATGGTATCTTAGGGAGTTGGTCAAGTTTCTCTATCCTCATCAATTAGTTTAAACTCTGTGTTGTACGTTCCTAAATATCCCTACAATCTGATTTCTTTGAGTCAATTGACTCGTTCTTTGAATTGTTCAGTAACCTTTTATGCTGATTCCTTTATTATACAGGACTGAAATACGGGCCAGCTGATTGGCAAAGGACATGAATCAAGAGGACTTTATTACTTATCCAACAACCCCTCTACGTTGTGTTTTGCGTCTGTATCTCCAAAGCTTTTGCATAATCGCTTAGGGCACCCTAGTCTTGCAAAGCTAAATTTAATGGTTCCTAGTCTCAATAAACTGTCTACCTTAGAATGTGAGTCATGTCAATTAGGCAAACATGTCAGATCCACCTTTCCAAACCATGTCAACAAAAGATGTAATTCGCCTTTCTCTATTGTCCATTCAGATATTTAGGGACCAAGTCGAGTAACATCTTTTGGATTTAACTACTTCGTCACATTCATTGATGAATACTCACAGTGTACTTGGGTCTATTTGATGAAAGAAAGATCTGAACTTTTGTCCATCCTAATGTCCTTCTCTAAAGAAGTGGAAAATCAATTTGGAAAAACCATTAAAATATTGAGAAGTGATAATGCAAAAGAAAAATTTTCTTCCGAACTAAACTCATATTTATCCTCAAAAGGAATCTTACATCAATCCACATGTCCTCATACTCCTCAACAGAATGGTATAGCTGAAAGGAAAAATAGGCATCTGATTGAAACTGCCCGCACCTTACTCTTAAGTGCAAATGTCCTTACTAATCATTGGGGTGAAACCATTCTTACTTCCTGTTTTTTAATAAATCGAATGCCATCTGCTTCACTTGAGAATCAAATCCCTTACTCAATTTTATTCCTTAACGATAAAATGTATCATGTGCCTCCTAAAGTCTTTGGTTGTGTATGTTTTGTTCATAATGTGTCTCCAGGTCGTGATAAACTCTTTGCAAGAGCAATCAAATGTGTGTTCCTTGGATATTCTTGTCTTCAAAAAGGGTACAGATGTTACTCTCCATCTACAAAAAGACATTATATGTCAGCTGATGTTACATTCTTTGAGGAAACTATGTTCTTCACCAAAGATGATTGTGACTCTATCCAACAGGCACTACCAATTCCATATCTTAGTCCACCAGAGTCGTCATCCCTTGAAACACATAATCAAGACATACTCCAACCTTCCTCTTCTGTTCATTCTCAAGTTGAACTATCTCCACCTTCAATGTCTACATATCAAAGCAGGACACAAGAGATGGGTACCCCAATATGTGAAGATTCACTTGATTCATGTCCTCTACCCTCAACTGACCCCACACCGGATCCTGTTCCATCCTCACCTTTCCATGATTCTAACATTGGTTTGCCCATTGCTCTTCGGAAAGGTATTCGCTCCACTCGTAATCCTCATCCTATTTACCTTAGTTATCATCATTTATCTCCTTCATATTTTTCTTTTGTTTCCTCTATCTCGTCCATTACTATTCCTAAATCTGTTTGTGAAGCACTTAATCATCCTGGATGGCGACAAGCCATGATAGTCGAAATGCAAGTGCTGGAACAAAGTGGTACTTGGGAGTTAGTTCCTCTTCCCTCAGGCAAGAAAGTAGTTGGTTGTAGGTAGGTATTTCCTATTAAAGTTGCACCTAACGGCACAGTTGATCGCCTCAAAGCCCGATTGGTGGCAAAAGGGTATACTCAAGTATATGGTCTTGATTATGGAGATATTTTCTCTCTTGTGGCTAAAATCACTACTATCTGCCTCTTACTTGCAATGGCTACTATTCGTCACTGGCCTCTTCATCAATTAGACATCAAAAATGCTTTTCTACATGGTGACTTGGATGAAGAAATATACATGGAGCAACCTCTTGGTTTTGTTGCTCAGGAGGAGTTTGGGTTAGTATGCAAGCTCCGTAGATCCTTGTATGGACTTAAACAGTCTCCGAGAGCTTGGTTTGGGAAGTTTAGCCAAGTTGTTCAAAACTTTGGGATGACAAGAAGTGAAGCAGATCACTCTATATTTTATTGTCATTCCTCTTCTGCTAAATGTGTGTATCTGGTTGTATATGTGGATGATATTGTCATAACAGGAAATGATGATATCAAAATTTCCCAGTTAAAGCAGTACTTATTCAGCCACTTTCAGACCAAAGATCTTGGCCACCTAAAGTACTTTCTTGGCATAAAGGTCGCTCAATCCAAGGAAGGCATTGTTATCTCTCAGACAAAATATGCTCTTGATATCTTACAAGAGACTAGTGTGAGTAATTGCAAGCCAGTTGACAATCCCATGGATCCAAATATGAAACTAATGGTAAAACAGGGTGAACCTTATTCTGATCCAGAGAGATATAGAAGACTAATGGGTAAACTCATTTACCTCACTATCACTAGACCTGATGTCTCCTTTGCAGTGGGAGTTGTAAGTCAGTTTATGCAGGCACCTTGCGTTGATATTGGACAGCAGTCCTCCGTATTCTTAAATATATCAAGAAGACACCTGGACAGGGTTTGCTATATGAGGATAAAGGAGACACCCATATATCATGTTATTGTGATGCCGATTGGGCAGGATCTATCATTGATAGACGATCTACTACAGGTTTTTGCATATCTATTGGGGGAAATATGGTCTCTTGGAAAAGTAAGAAGCAAAATACTGTTGCTCGTTCTAGTGCTGAAGCAGAATATAGGGCTATGGCTTCAGCCACTTGTGAATTGATATGGGTAAAACAACTTATTCAAGAATTGAAATTTACTGATGTCCAACCAATGAAACTGTATTGTGATAATCAAGCGGCTCTTCACATTGCTTCTAATCCTGTATTTCATGAGAGAACCAAACACATTGAGATTATTTGTCACTTTATACGGGAGAAGTTGTTGGCCAAAGAAATAAGTACAGAATTTGTCAACTCAAGTAATCAACTTGCGACATTTTCACTAAGTCTTTAAGGGGACCACAGATACAAGTTATATGTTCCCAAGCTTGGAGCATATAATTTATATGCTCCAAATTTTCGGGGAGTGTTAAATATATTACTGATTTCCTGTATCTTTTCTGATATGATTTTTATTTGGTTTGTATTTTCTTGATATAGTTTCCTTATTTCCTTTTTTAGGCTTAGATGTTTACCCTATAAAAGGGGATTAGAAATTGTATTATTTACACCACTCAGTTCAATATATTTTGTCCATTTAACTCTCCGAAAAGCCCCTTGTTAGGGCTGGGTTCATCTCGGCCACATATCAGCCAACCATCTCCCCACCTCCGTTACCTAAGGCCGAGTCCATGTTGGCCCGAACACCTTGAAGCTGGTATTGACTAGCTCCGTCCCTTTCCCAACCAATAACCTAGCCAGAACTACGTGGACTTTGATTCCTCTAAAGCCGAGGTATGTAGGCACAGAAGGCACACTCCTATGAGAAGAGAAAAGAAAGAGAGAGAAATCTCAACATATTTTCTCTCTCTCTACAACTTCAACACACTTTGAGAGAGAGAAAGAGAGAAAGGAAGGCTAGAAGAAGAGAAAAGTATAGTGTGATTGTGTTATGTGATTAATCATAGGCTCATTGCTTTTTTTTTCTAATGAAATTGAATGAGTAGTAAAATTGTGTTAACAAATAGGAAAAAAAATTTTAACTCACAATTTGTGGAGTTAATGTATGCATTAGAATTTATAATATTTTATGGTGGTTTATTGTGTCCTTCATAGATAAATTGTCACTAAAAATTATATTTTTATTATGACTAGTATATGATTATAATTTTAATATTATTAAACAAAATATATTCACTAAAATAATTTTAATTTATATTTTTAATGAAAATATTTTTTTTGTCTTTTTACTTCAATATCTGTTGGAGTAAATTTTTAACTTGTTAAAATAACTTTAATGATAGATTATTTATTTATCTATAAAATAAATTATTAATAGATTATTTTTCTTAAACAGATTATGAATAATTAAATTTTTAATAAAATTTTAATAATTAAATTTTTAAATAAAATTTTAATAATTAAATTTTTAAATAAAATTTTAATAATTAAATTTTTAAATAAAATTTTAATAAATATAAATAAATTAATGACTTGTCATTATAATTTGAATCACAATTTATTGGATCCACTTATCTCTCACCTGAAAACAAAAATTATCGTCAAATCTTACTCTTTACTTATTCAAGAAGAAATTATTTAATTTCTTCAAATATTTTTTTTGAAATTCTTTTAAAAATACTTTTTTGCAAGTAGCATTTTCTAAATACATTTTTTATTGATTGAAATTTATTAAAAATTATAAAATTATATACGAATTTATTAAATAAATTGAGACCTAAAAAAATTAATAACTTTTATTAAATTTCAATTTATAAAAAAAGTAGGTGAAAGAATGTGGTGAAGACATCTTTCATATTTGTTTATGTACTAGTCGACTACGACAACTAAGTGTTTGCCCACATGGTTGACTACGTCGCCGTTTGTACTATCCTGAGCCATGGGCTAGACGTGTCTAACATGTCAAAAGGTAGGCATTGCAATATCGTTTTGCGTCTGACATGTCTCTATACCATTGTTGGATAACATGGCTACCTTGTATATATACATATTTGAACATTAATGAAAGGAGAGGTGTTTTGGTTGAACAATCCATAACTTGAGCAAAAAACATTGGCGCCCAGCGTGGGACTCGGGAAAATTATTCTCAACGACTACTATGCAGAGAGGCATGGAAGGTAGTGGCTACTGGAGGTAGGGAAGCTCTGGAAACTGAGGTAGGAGGTGGTGAGGGGGAGAATCCACTCGGGTTTGTCCCCATCGTGAGCAAATTCGTTTGTGCCGTCTCGTGCCTGTACAGAGGGACGTCTTCTCCCATCCTCTGCCTAGCTCGACTCCAACACCGCAGATCCACCCCGCTGTAGATCCACCCCATCACAGATCCACCCTCGTTGTATGCAGATCTGTCAACACCTTTCCCTTGCTCGCATTGGAAGTCCTCGAAGCCGAGCTGAGTAACGCCAGCCTGTGACTCGTGAAGAAGTTACAAAACTACGCTAGAGCTTTTGGGGACGCCTTCAAGCAGGATCGTTTGTCGGCAAAGCGAAACCAAACTCCTAGATCCACCGATCAAACTCAATCTCTTCATCGATGATTTTATTTAGGCCTTTGGGGATCAAGAGCCGATTTTCATGGACAACGCATTTTGGCTGCTTTGATTTTTCTAATATGTCAATACCATTTTTATTTCCTCTTTTTCTCTCCTGGATGCATTTTCATTCTATGAAGTTTGTTTAGCAAGATGGTGGGACTCGAAGATCTAGGGAAGAGGACTAACGTAGCACTTATTTCTTTCACTCTAACAACACTGCACCTTTTGTCTCTGCTACGGAGATAACATTTTTACTCAACTCTTGTGTGTGGTGTGAGATTAAGATAGGGCGCTCTGCCTCCAAGGATTTCATTATATTTCCACAATCTTATTTGCAATGTCGAAAGATTACAAATTGGATGGGATTCTGTTATGAGAATGAGTGTAGACAAGCGGGATTTGTTCCCTTATGAAGCATTTTTGTATTTTAATCCTCTCTTACTAGTGGCTTTGGTGGTTTGGCTGTGGAGAATCAACTTATGATTTTTGCTCAGGATGGAGTCAATTATGAAAAAATATTTTATTGGGATCAAAGTCACCTAACTCAGAGAAATATGGAGTTGTGCTACATGGATGACAATCATTGTTCCAACCAGTATGACAGTAGACAACATACATTTATTCTCATGGAGAAATCTCATATGATGCATCACAACCAGGTAAGTCTGCAAAATATCTTTAGCAAAGTGAGTACTACTCATGTTACTAGGATGCAATTGCAATAATGCTCTGCATATGGTTGGTTCAATCATTTATTGTTAAGGTAAATGTCATTAGATTGAGACAGGAACCATAGTTTAGTAAAGAGAAAGAGAAAGAGAAACAAAGAAATTATAGTGTAGCATAGATTATGTTGCACATGAAAAGATCTACTTCAACTAGGATTTTAAGGATAAAAGTCTAGAACATTTCTTAAGGTTATTTTAAGTTACCGTAAGTAGGTATAAGTATGATACGTGTCCAAATTTTGGGCTTTACCCATTAAGAGTAGCTATTAAAATTATGTCACCTAAGCTATTTTGTTTAAATGTGTATTGGACTGGTGTGGAGCATTTTACCCGGGACTAAAGCCTCTGAGGCTATAACATTAAGATGTTATTTGAATTGTTTTAGGCTTTTAGCTTATTTGCACAAGCAACCTGTCCAGTGTAAGCCAATAATAATTGTTAAAGGAAATTGATGGATGGTAAAAGTCTTGATATTATACTTCATCTATTTATAACTTGCTTTGATGTTTATTCATCTAGAATGTTTATTCATCTATTTTTGTTGAAGTTAAACCAACCCCAAGTTAGAGGGGATATTCTCTTGTCCAATTTTTTTGTTGTTGTTTTTATAGAGATGGCATAACTTGAGTGAGGCCGGTCCAAAGACCCCCAAGACAGACTAAAGACCCATAGGAGGCCGGTCAAATCAAGGCTGGTCCAAGGCACTCGAAGACTAAAGACCTATAGAAGGTTGGCCAAATCAAGGCTGGTCTAGGGCACTAAAAGATTAAAGACTTGGGCATGGCTCCCATGCGAGATATTTAAATACCTGTCAGAGACGAGTCAGTCAAGGCTGTTTGGGGACCTGGGCGTGGCTCCCAGGTGAGATATTTAAAGACCTGTCAAAGACGAGCCAATTGAGGTTGTTCGGGGCACAAAAGACTTGGGCGTGTGACTCCTAAGCGAGATATTTGAAAACATATTAGAGATGAGTCGGTCGAGGCTGTCTGGGACACATAAGACCTGGGCGTGTCTCCCAGGCGAGATATCTAAAGACCTATAAGCGGCAAGCCAATCAAGGCTTGTCCATGGCACATAAGACTTGGGCGTGGCTCCTAGGCGAGATATTTAAAGACTTGTCAGAATTCGATAGATAACTCTTCTATAGAGTTCATTAATATCCGAGCTCATTAGTTTACCCCCATCTATTTGAATAATAGGTCTCAATTCGGGAGGAAGAACTGGTAAGAGACATAAAATCATCCATTCTGGTTCTATATTTGTTCGGATAAAATGCTTAGCCAATTCTATGCGTCGAACCAAAAAATTCTTTCTTCTTCCAACTTTTCGATCTTCCCATTCGTTTTCATTGTCCCTGGATCCCTCTTCCCCTAATTCTTTCCATTCTATCAACGAAGAATCTATAAGAATTCTCAAATCCAGATCGGCTAATTGACCTAGGCGTGGCTCCTAGGCGAGATATTTAAAGACCTACCAGAGACGAGCCAATTGAGGCTATCCGGGGCATATAAGACTTGGGTGTGGCTCCCAAACGAGATATTTAAAGACTTGTCAAAGACGGGGTGGTCGAGGTTGTCCAGGGCACAAAAGACTTGGGCGCGATTGGTCCATAGAACCCCCCCCCCCAAGGCTAAAATCAAAGGCCTGAAAGAGGCCAATCCATATGCCTAACACACCCGATGATACGCCAGTGGAGTTTCTTGAAGAAAATTGTGTGCAAAGTGAATCTGAAAGGTGGCAAATCAAAAACACCCATAACTCAACATAATCATGTCTCTCTCAACCTTCAGATTGCATCCCGGACAACCAAAACCCCCTCGGCCAATCGAATCTCATCCTGGCTGAATCTTCAAAGTGTCTATCGCTCCACTCGACACTTTAGAGGCTGTGTACCGGTCGACCAACTAATACGATCTGACTCCATCCCAGCTTGCCAAATCTCATCCCAGCTGAATCTTCAAAGTGTCTATCACTCCACCCAGTACTTTGGGGGCTGTGTACCAATCGACCCTCAGAGCCGTCCCGGCCAGCTGAGTCTACTCCCGGCCAGCTGAGTCTACTCCCAGCCAACTGAGTCCATTCTCGGCCAGCTGAGTCTGCCCTAGCCAGCTAAATCTGAGTGAACCATACACTAGCCTTTAATGTTCGGCAAAAGGACATTGGGCTAGGAGGAGAGTGAAAAAGGGAAAATGGCTTGTATATATATAGGTATATTTGTAAGGATGAAAGGGAGAAGTGGTTGGACTTGTACTCTATTTGCAGACCAGAACACCTAACAATTAAAGCAGCACAAAAACTTAACTGTCATGTCTAATGGAGAATAGATGAAACGACGTGCATTGATTGACAATTAAGGCGTAGAAGAGGAAAGGACGTACATGTGCCCCAAGGACTTGGTGTGCGAAACCAAGCATCACTAGGACTACCTCGCCAACAGGCCTCCCGGGAGTTGGAGTTCGACCGATTGAGGAGGGACCTGTCAAAGCCAGCCGAGTCAGCTTTTCGATCCTAGGAGGAGGAATTAAGCTTATGTCATATGGAAAAATCTTAAGGGATTGTGTACCGGTCGACCATGATGACCAAGCGCCCGTACGCGTATGCGACCACATAATGATTTGTACCATCCTATGCTAGGGGTGGATTGCATCTGACATGTTAGAATAAAGGTATTGAGATACCGTTTGGCCTTTGACAGGTCCTTGTACCATTGTCAGATGACGTGGTCATCTTATATATATATATATATATATATATATGTATGTACATTAATGAAAAGAAAAGGTGATTCTATTTTTGAGTAATCCTTACCTAGAGAACAGAACAACGAGGAACCTTAAAAATAATATCAAGCATAAAGAGTTGAAGGATGGCAATTTTACCTCGTCTCGTCATTGGAAATGGGATGAAAATGCTGAGGCTTAGTGAAGAAGGAAGAAGTCCAAAGCACCAGAGAGAGTAAGGGATGGAGAAAGTAAACTGAGAAAAGTCGAGGAGAAAGTAGGAGAGAATAAGGATTTCAAAGGCGAAGATTTGAGGAGATCTTTAGCAATTAAAGCAATGCAAAAATGTAATCATCACGTCCAACGGATAGTATGCGAAACAATATGCATTGATTAACAACTAAGGCATAGAAGAGGAAAAGACGCGCATGCGCCCTTGGGACTTAGTGCGCGAAACCAAGCATCACCACAACTGTCCTACCAGCAGGTCACCTAGGCAGCGAGCACGGCCGAGTCAAGGTTTAAACTTAAGTCTTGTGGACTAAGCTTGAAGGGCTGTGTACCGGTCGGCCACGATGATCGAGCGCCTGCCCACATGGATGACTACATAATGGTTTGTACTATCCTGAGGCAGGGACGAGATGTGTCAGACATTTTAGAAGGCAAGTACTGTAATACCGTTTTGCGTCTGACATGTCTCTGTATCATTGTCGAATGACGTGACTACCTTGTATATATACATATGAGAACCATTAATGAATGGAGAAGTTTTTTGGTTGAGCAATTCATACCTTAAGCAAAGAACAGTTTCCATGACCATGCACGGTTAGAACAGTACATAGGCAACTAGGCATCGAATATTAAGAAAAGGATAGGGTTAAAGTAGTCATTTATCCAAATTTATTATTTTATCATCATAGCACACATGAACAATACGTGAAAGACCATCTTTCTTCTATCAACAATGTGCTGCGAGTGAAAAACACAAAA
>JAENHJ010000455.1:12132-65929 GCA_025330945.1 Mucuna pruriens | reverse complement strand
CTGCAATTATTTCAATTTTGAAACAAATGTTAATTATACTAAATCCAGAACATTTTAGCTCATATAAAGGATTGAAATAGCTACTTGTTCCCTTCGTTGTCTTCTCAATTGAGTTAAAATTGGTTAAATTATTTATATAGTTCCTACAATTATATATTCTCGTTTTAAGGTGAAAAGGACTGTCACCATGTCTTTTAACCTACTTTTTAACATACATTTTTATATTCTGGTGAAAGAATTTAAATCTACTTAATCCTGAGCAAAAGAAAGGGAAATTATAAACACTGCAAGAATGGAAGGATATCATTAATAATAAAGAAGCACACCATTCTAGCAACACAGGCAAACAACCATACTCATGCCCTCTTGCTCGAATAGGACATAGTCGTTGAAAAACATCATGGAAAGCGTTTCACCAGAGATTGATGGACAAGTTTCCTTGATTGTGATAACCCAGAGTAGGTCCCATCAGCTTCTCAATGGATTTATTTGAAGAGTCCCCAACTGGAGATTTCATATAGGGAGTCAAAGCCTGGAAACAGCATGCTTCTCAACTTGTCAAAAAAGCTTTTAAAAATTATATTAGAGATTAGCTTTGTCAGTAACATCCAATGTACTTATAATATATCAAGTTTACAACATACCAAAATAAATATTATTGATGACACTTAAGTGAATAGCGTAGCATATAGTTGATGACAATCATTGCAAGCTTATTGATAAGTGGGTTTTTAGTCGTTTTACACGCCTCAAATAATTACTAAAGCTAACTATAGTATAGCTAACCTAGGTTGATTCTCTCAAGGACATAGTGTGTTCAAATTGTGCTAGGTGTAAAAATAAGAGTGTTCTAGAAACGCTAAGTGTTGTGGAATGTCGACTTGACTTCGGCTAGGAAAATGCCGACTTGGCCTCGGCAACGCTAAGGTCGACTCGCTCTCGGCAATCCAGTCTCGGCTAACAGGGAACCGATATGGTTTTAGCCAAAAGTGATTTAGACGTGACAGAGTCGGACTAACTCGATCTCGGACTTTGGAAAGCAGTAAATAAGGGGGGTTTTGTGTTTAAGTGCAGGAAATAAACTAAGTGCTGAAAGTAAACTAAACTATGCTAAACTACTCTATACTAACTATTGTATCAATTTGGGACTCAAAACACGACAATTTGCTATTCTTACTTAGAATTGTATTCCGAATCAACCTTAGATTCTTACGACAACCGTCAAATGTTTGTCCATTGTCATACCGAGGATTTACACAACCGCTACCTCATCAGTTGGCAGGGAGTATGTACTTGGTTGAGTTTAGGTTCTCTACCTAATCAGATTATTACACTAGTTCCGACCGGCCCTAGTCTAATGTGATCTACCCCTAACAATGTGTCACGGCAAAGTTAAAAGAAGATTTAAAGCATAGGAATTATAATCAAGAGATAGAATTGCAAACCAGTTATGTTATTGAAAACCAAATCGAATACAAAGGTGAGAATTTAGAGTTTCTAGAGAATCCGTCTTCCATGATGACCGCCAATGGAAGGACGGCAGTGATGCACTAATGGTGGCCAGATGTTGAGGTTTCCGTCCAACAGAGTGCGTCGACTATACCGAGCAATCACCTTTGAAGGCTTCCAGCTTCCCAAATCCTGGTCCTGTACCTCCTCGACCGAGAGAGACACCGTAGTGAAGCTTCGTGTACCACTATACTAGCTTGGAGTGTCTGCAATTGTTGACAGTGCTAGCTCTGGATTCTGCTGAAAAGTCCACACCTCAAGGCATGGCCTGGTGTGCTTATTTATACACAAGCTGGATAAATCTAAATCTAATCCTAATAACAGAAATTCAAATCCTAAAGATTCCAATTCGAATTACAGATTACAATCTCCTCAATCTTAGGAGTTTCTCAATTTCCTAATTTCTAGTAGAATCATATCTGCATTTCCAGTTACCCGAATTACAAATTCTTTGATCTTAGCAAATCATATCTTAACAAATCATATCTGTATCTTAACAAATCATATCTGCATTTACAGATTCCTTGATCTTGGCAAATCATATCTGCATCTTAACAAACCATATCTGCATCTTAACAAACCATATTTGCATCTTAACAAATCATATCTGCATTTACAGATTCCTTGATCTTAGCAAATCATATCTGCATCTTAACAAACCATATCTACATCTTAACAAACCATATTTGCATCTTAACAAATCATATCTGCATCTTAACAAACCATATCTACATCTTACTAGGGTGATTTTAGGCAAGATTTATGTCACTGATGTTGGCTTGACCAAGAGCGCTGGACTGGCCAGGATGTTCTCGGCTTGGGCCGAGATGACTTGGGCCTGCAAAATAAGTCTTAATCTTTTTGTTAGTTAAAAATCTTATTTTAGTACGTACTTGTATTTCTCCTATTTTCAGGCCCATAATTCAAATCTCGGTTAACACAAGACTCTTAATCATTAAATATTCTTAACAACACCCATCTTAAGCCCACATAAAGTGTATAAAATATGAATCATCAAACCCCCACACTTACACTTTTGCACTCCTGGGCAAAATCAGATTCGAGCATTTAAGGAAGTTGAAAGAGGAAATATGTTTTTCAAATAAACTCCTCAAGTTTAACAAAACAGCTTAAGCATGTATTCATCCTAGAATCCAGGCATTCAAACGATCTATGAAAGTTACTTTCTCCACATCCAAAAACAAATAAGCAACCTGCAAGCATTTAAGAGTAACCGAGAAGTGACTAAGCTCTCTCAAGACATATTCTCTCAATCTCTCAAGTGTTTAGGTTTGTATATACACTCAAACATCCTATGTCAACTAGAACTACCAAGCTTTGACTATCCTCTCCTTTCACACCTTCAAACACACATGCATAATGATCAATAGGACTTTTCGGGCTTGTAACGTGGCCAGGGTAAGGTAGGATTACAAAATGATTAAGTGAGCTTTAATAGCCAGAGGGAGAAGAGGAGCAGTGGGGAATGAATCTTGTAAGCACGGAGATTATCTCTTTCGGACATTACCAATTTCTTGGGAGCTTCTTTGTTCACTGTCCTTCTTTTCCATTTATATTTTTCTTTCTTTTTCTCACTTTTCCTATCTTGAAGCTTTTGTTGTTGCAATCTTACTTGCAATCTTTTCTTTTTGTTTCCGCTACTTATTCTTCTTTTCATATCCTTTTTCTTTTCATATCCTTTTTCTTTTCTTTTCCTTAACTATTTCCTATTCTTCCAACTATACCACTCTTGTAATGCCTCTAGGTGTCACCCCCACACTTATTCAAGATCTATTCCCAAAACAATTCCAAAGCTCCTCCGTTCCCTAAGGTTCAGGTTGATTATGGTTTTTCTGGATTTAGGCTTGTAATGAGCTGTCATATCAAGAAACGGTTATAGGCTTGACGGGGTAACCAAAGGAATTATTCACAAGATAGGCTTTATTTGGCTAAGTAGTTGTAAGGAAAGATGGCCTAGATCATATCATTCCTGCATGTGAAGTGAGTTATATCCAGAGAATCAAGGCAAAACCTAGAGTAACCAACAACATGGATGCAATAATCACACAAGAAATGAAAGAATGGCGAGATACAAAGCCATTCATGCAAGGCTCAAAAGTTCTCACACAGTTAATTGCTTTGTCACTAATGGCTCATCTTTTCAGTTTTTTTCACTTGCTACTGCCTAAGGACGCAAAAAATTTCACTCCCTGTCAGGTTTAAAAATCTCTCATCCAAGGTCATGCACTGCTTCATGCTGTTTCATCTTACTCAAGGAAATTCATTCAAATTTTTTCAAAATAGTTTTCTCAGTAATTGTCAATCTGAAATCAGAAATCAGCTAGGAAAACAAAAATGCAAACTAAAATTTGCACAAAAATAGAAGAATCAGAATAAAAAGAAAAGGAACAAAATAGATCAGAATAAAAAGAAAAGGAACAAAATAGATCAGAATAAAAAGAAAAGGAACAAAATAGATCAGAATAAAAAGAAAAGGAACAAAATAGAATAGGAACGAAATAACAAAACAAAACCAAACAAACCATCACCCTTCCTACGGAACACTCCCCCACACTTAGATGATGCATTGTCCTCAATGCATAACAGGACTATGGAGGAGGTTTTTATTGTCGTGTTGCTCAGGTCATGCCGGCCACCATGGCCGGTTCTACTAGGGAGATGCTTTCCACTTCGTCGACCGTTGCTGTGGGGCTTTCATGGAAGATTTTGAGCTACTGCCCGTTGACTTGGAAGGTGTTTCTTGTGAGTTCGTCCTGTAATTCTACTGCACCATAGGGCAAAACTTTAGTGATAATGAATGGACCGTCCCACTTGGAACGGAGCTTACCGGCGATGAGCCTTAATCGTGATTTGAACAGGAGCACTTTCTGGCCGATGTGAAACTCTTTTCTTAAAATTTGGCGGTCATGGAATTGTTTGACTCGCTGCTTGTAAATGCAGGAGTTCTCGTAGGCTTCCAGGCGAAGTTCCTCCAATTCTTGTAGTTGAAGTTTCCTTTCTTCCCCAGCTTGGTCGTAGGCCATGTTGCACTTCTCGACTGCCCAGTAGGCTTGGTGTTCTAGTTCGACAGGTAGGTGACAAGCTTTGCCGAAAACAATCTGGTAGGGAGACATTCCCAACGGAGTTCGGTATGCTGTCCGATCTGCCCAAAGCGCGTCCTCAAGGTGGCGGCTCCAATCCTTCCGGTTTGGGTTGGTTAGCTTCTACAAAATCTTCTTGATTTCTCTGTTGAATACTTCAGCTTGGCCGTTTGTTTGGGGGTGGTATGCTGTGGCAATCCGATGCGCCACCCCATACTTTTCTAATAGGAAGGACATGGCTCGATTACAGAAGTGACTTCCTTGGTCACTGATCAGAGCTTTTGGCATGCCAAACCTGCAGAAAATGTTAGACTTAAGAAAATTCACAACTACCTTGGCATCATTGGTCTTGGTGGCCACTACTTCCACCCATCTTGACATGTAGTCCATGGCCAGCAGAATGTACGAGTATCCATTGGAGACGGGGAACGGTCCCATGAAATCAATTCCCCAAACGTCGAAAACTTCACAAAATAGGATTGGTTGTTGGGGCATCTCATGCCGGCGACTCATGGCTATTCCTGCTCGCTGGCATTGTTCACAGGTCGATACAAAGTGGTGGGCGTCTCGGAAAATGGTGGGCCAGTAAAACCCACAATCTAGTACCTTTCGGGCTGTCCGAGTTGATCCATGATGGCCGCCTCCAGCTGTTGCATGACAAAAGTGAAGGACTGAGATGATCTCAGAGTTCGGAATGCACCTGCGAATGACATGGTCGCTGCCATGCTTCCAAAGATACGGGTCATCTCATATATAATAGTTGGCATCACTTTTAATTTTCTCTTTATACAACCCGGATGCCTCTGGTGGAAACTGGGATGCAACGATAAAATTGCATATGTCGGCGAACCATGGTGTAGATGTGTCCATGCGCAGCAGTTGTTCATCCGGAAAGTCGTCTTGGATTGGCGTTAGGTCAAGTTCACGTTCAATCCGACTAAGGTGATCGGCTACTGCATTGTCGGCACCCTTCTTGTCTCTGATTTCTAGGTCAAATTCCTACAAGAGAAGTATCCACCGAATGAGTCGTGGCTTGGCGTTTGGCTTCTTCAGTAGGTATTTCAAGGCTGCATGATCAGAGAATACAATAACTCTAGAACCAAGCAGATATGAGCGAAATTTGTCCAAGGCGAATTCTATTGCTAGTAGCTCTTTCTCTGTGGTCGTATAGTTTATCTGGGCCTGGTCCATGGTTCGAGATGCATAGGCGATTACGTGTGCCGGTCTCCCGACTCCGTCTCGCTGGCCGAGAACAACTCCAAGGGCCGAGTTGGATGCATCGCACATCAGCTCGAATGGGAGCTCCCAATTAGGTGCTTGGAGGATTGGTGTGGATGTCAATCTGGTCTTCAACTGCTCAAAGGCTTGTATGCATTCTTTGTTGAAGACAAACTCCACATCCTTTTGCAGTAGTTTGGACAGTGGTAAGGCGGTCTTGCTGAAGTTCTTGATGAAACGCCTATAAAACCCTGCATGTCCTAAAAATGAATGAACCTCCCACATAGAAGCGGGGTTAGGGAGAGATGTAATGATGTCAATCTTAGCTTTGTCAACCTCGATCCCTCGACTTGATACTAGGTGGCCGAGCACAATCCCTTCTGCTACCATGAAGTGGCATTTTTCAAAGTTCAATACCAGATCGGTTTCTATGCATCGCTTTAGCACTCGGGTCAGATTTCCCAGACATGTATCGAAAGTATCTGCGTACACCGTGAAATCGTCCATGAACACCTCCATGCAATCCTCTAGTAAATCTGAGAAGATGCTCAGCATGCATCTCTGGAAGTGCTCGGGGCATTGCATAGTCCAAACGACATCCTAGTGTAAGAAAATGTGCCGAAAGGACAGGTGAAGGTTGTTTTGTGTTGATCTTCAGGTGCGATGTGTATCTGCACGTATCCGGAATATCTGTCTAGGAAGCAGTAATGGGACTTCCCGGCCAGTTTCTCCAAGACTTGGTCTAAGAATGGCAAAGGGAAATGGTCTTTGCAGGTTGCTCGATTCAGCTTCCTGTAGTCAATGCACACTCGCCAACTATTCTGAACCCGTGTTGGTACTAGTTCATCATTCTGGTTCTTCATTGTAGTACCCCTAAATTGTCCGGGCTGGATGTGTCCCAGCCTTTCCCCCCTGAAGCCGGCCCAATTTCTGGCATTTGGGCCATTAAAACGCGACTCCCAAGCTGAGACACGCCCAGAGTCCACGCTTGACTCAGTCTCCGTTTGACTCAGTCTCCGCTTGACTGAGTCTCCGCACATCCCAGTGGGCCCCAGGCGTCATGGGAGAAACTGAAAGAGAGAGAGAATAATATCTGAGAAAATCTTGGGATTCGGTTGTTACGCAGCCTCTCCCAGACCCTATATAAAGCCCAGGCAGAGAAGAGAAAGGGACATCAACAGAGAGAGAGAAGAGGCAGAGGATACTGGCAGAGACCAAGGAAGAAGGGCGACCAACCAAGAGAGCTGACGACGACGCGCCAGAGACGGAAGGAGGACCCCAAGGGCCGGCAGAGAAGAAAGATCAAGCATCGGGCAAAGACAGGGAAGACACGTCCACCATCTCCAAGCACCAGGTTAGTATCTTAATCCTCTTTTTACCTCAGTCCAAGTCGAGTTCCCTACCACCCTTCTCAAACCCAAATCCTCACCGCACTGGGCGAGTCCATCTCGCCGCCTAGAAGCACCGACCTCACGTAACCTCAAGCGGACTTGACCCTGCCTCCTCCAAGCCGACTCGGTCTCGGTCACGCCTGATGGCCGAGGCCGACTCGGACCCGCTCATAGTAGGGCCGAGCCGACATGGCAGGGCCGAGCCGACACGAGTCAGCCTGATCCCCACTACAAACCATCATGCCTAATCCGACTTGGTTCCGGCGGAGCCGAGACGGAACAAGCCATCCCTTATCCCCTTTTACTCACCTCCCACTAAAAGGAGAAACCAGTCAAACCTCCCCCAGCCAGAACTACGTGGACTTTGAATCCTCTAGAGCCGAGGTACGTAGGCCTAGGGGGCACACCCTTATCAAGTCAAACCTTAAAAAACCCAAAAAAAATCCAAAATGCCAAACACCGTCCCTCCTCCCATATAGCTAGCCTGAGGTAACTATCAAGTGATAGGCATGCTGGGGGCCCCCGCGCCCTTAGCGTGTAACCAACTCCCGAACCCACATGTCTGATTCGAGACCAGCCTTGCCAAAAGGTTTCCTGGCGTTCCCTAAACCAAAACGCCGGTGGCGACTCCTACCTGGCCGACTCGGTTTCGGCCGACTCCGCCCAACGTCACAATTTAGGTTGTGACATTCATCACGGTCCATCCCAGTTTCTTGGGTACTACCTGCATTGGACTGACCCAACTGCTATCTGAAATTGGATAAATGATTCCAGCAGCAAGTAGCTTAGTCACTTATTTCTTTACCACATCCAGGATGGTTGGATTCAGTCTCCTTTGTTGTTGCCTCATGAGGCGTGCTTCTTCCTCCATCAAGATTCTATGCATGCAGATTGAGGGATTTATTCTTGGGAGGTTAGATAATTTCCACCCTATGGCCTTCTTGTGTTGCTTGAGAACTTGTAACAATTTCTCCTCCTATTCCTGGTGAAGGTTGTTGGCAATTATGACCGGGAATTGTTGTTCATCACCTAGGTAGGCGTACTTCAGATGGTTCGGTAATGGCTTCAACTCAGTGGGTGGTTCTGGTGGTGAGACCTCTCCTATTGGTCTGGAAATTGTTTGGCTGACTTGGTTAGAGTCAGGTAGTTGGGTTGCCGACATGATTCCGGCCTCTGATTGCTCCTTATGCTGATTGGCCGACTCTGTTTTGGCTTTGATTCCTGCTTGCTTCCCATCCTCTTTGGCCGCATTGGTGTTGGCTTCTGTGACCGACGTGCTTTCGGTCTTTGTCCAGTCTCGGCTTATGTTGGCCGATTCGTTCTCAACAGAAGTGTTTGCTTGCATGTATTCTTTGACGAGTTCATCGATCAAGTCAATGCCAAAGAGTGAGGTGTCCTCCACAGGGTGTTTCATGGCTTCGAAAATGTTGAACTGTACCAGAGTGTCACCAAACTCCATTGAGAGTGTCCCGGCATGCACATCAATCTTGGTCTTGGCGGTCATTAGGAATGGTCGTCCTAAGATCAAGGTAGACCCTTTTCCTGGCGTCTCGTCCTCCATATCCAGCACGTAGAAGTCGGCTGGGAAAATTAGTTCATCAACTTGGACCAGGACATCTTCAAGAACGCCTAAGGGCTGGACGACGCTCCTATTTGCCAACTGTATGGTCATCCCGATGGGTTCCAGATCTCCACAATTCAAGGACTTGTAAATTGATGTCAGCAAGACGTTTATTGAAGCTCCTAAGTCCAGCATGGCATTGGCAAAGGTACAGTCGCCAATGGTGCATGGGACCGAAAAGATTCTAGGGTCTCGGCATTTCTTTAGCAAGGTTTGTCTTGTGCCGGTAGTAAGGTCATCATTTCTGGTTAGTACTGACACTATCCCTCCTAGTTCCACTCCTCCTTTCATCTTCTTCCTCTTGTGCACACACAACTCCTTAAGGAATTTTGCGTACTTAGGTATTTGCTTTATGGCATCCAGGAGGGGAATATTGATCTCTACCTTCCGGAACATCTTCAATAGCTCTTCATCAGATTCAGGCTTCCTTGCTGAGAGTGTCCTACTTGGAAAAGGGGCTGATACTGGACTAGCCTGCCGTGATGGTTGTGAGTTGGCATCCGAATTCGACTCGATGCTGGTGGATCTCGGTTTCTGCTGCGGTGCTGCTTGTAATTCCTTAACACTTCTCAATGATACTACACTTGCATTCCCTCTCGAATTTGGAATTGTTTGTGAGGGGAGATTCCCCGATCCGGCCGACTGTAACTTACTTACTGAGTTGGCTAGTTGGCCCACTTGCGTCTTGAGATCTTGGATAGTGGCGTTCATATTTTGCTGGAATTGCAAGTTACTAGAAACTCATGGTCTGTTGGAACTCTAGGTTGCTTGCCGCTATCTGCTTGACCAAATCCTCCAAAGATGATGAGTTACTTGGTGGTGGTGTTCTTTGCTGTTGCTATTGGAATGGGGGCATCTGGTGTGTCAGATTCGACTGTTGATAGCTGCCTTGACTTTGCGGCATGCTCCAATTCGAACTGAATCCTTGAGCTGCATACAGTCCTTGGTATGGTGGCCGTCCGTATTGTTGGCCTTCAAATAGCCGGGTTGCATACGGCTGCTTCCCGTACTGGTAGCCACCTATTGCTCCAACACTTTCGCTCGGTTTCTTGCAATGTGGGGCACATGTCAGTAGGGTGCTCCACTAAAGTACATATACCACATGCTTTACTACTGTGATGGGTTGGTGTTGGTCGATGGCAAGTTGTTTCACCAGTGACGTCAGCTCGGTCAACTGATTTTCCAATCTCGGATTATCCATCGTACCGATTTCATTCACCATTCTGGGTGCTATGGTTCCTCTGGTCCCGAACTGTTGCGTGTTGCTGGCCATGTTCGAGATCAAATGTCGTGTTGCTGTCGGCGTCTTATCCATCAATGCTCCTCCACTTGCAGCGTCGATCATACTTCGGTCCATCATCATCAAACCTTCATAGAAATATTGAATCAGTAACTGCTCATTAATCTGGTGGTGTGGACATGTGACACAAAGCTTGTTGAACCTCTCCCAGTATTCATGCAGCGTCTCGCCAGAGTGTTGCCTGATCCCACAAATCTCCTTCCTTATGGTCGTTGTTCGGGATGCTGGGAAGAATTTCTCCAAGAACATGCGCTTCATATCCCCCCAAGTATTGAAGAGAATCAACTGCAGATACAGCCAATCTTCTGCAACTCCATCCAAGGAGAATGGGAACGCTTTCATTTTGACGTGGTCTTCTGGTATCCCCTGCGGCCTCATCGTGGAACAAACCACGTGGAATTCCTTTAAGTGCTTGTGAGGATTTTCACCTGCAAGACCATGAAACTTAGGTAACAGATGAATCAGACTGGACTTTAATTCATAACTTTGAGCTGGCTCCAGTGGTGGGCATTGAATGCACCATGGTTGATACACGACGTCTGGTGTGGCCAACTCCTTCAAAGTTCTATCATTGTTCTCCATTGTTCCTGCCTCTTGGTGCTCAAAGGAAATAGATTTGTCAGTAGTAAAATTACTATTCTCAAAATTCCAAATAGAATTAGAACTACTGCTATCAAGTGTTATAGTATGCCTAGCTTTCCTTAAACGATGGAAAGTTCCTTCTATCTCATGATCAAAAGCATGTAATGGTTCAAAACTACTTCTAGTCATACATCATTAGTTTATGCAAGAAAATTAAGGTGCAAAACAAAATGCAGAAAAATAAAATGAAGCAAAGATAAGGTGTAGTAAAAGAATAGACTCAGTATACCTAGACAACTTAGACAAAAGACAGACCTTATAATTCAAAAACAAACGCAGCATTCCATAGACTCGGGATTCGACTTAGACTCAATTTTGGCACACAAAGACACAAAAGAACTTGTGTCCCCGGCAACGACGCCAATTTGATAAGCGGGTTTTTAGTTGTCTACGCGCATCAAATAAAACTAAAGCTAACTATAGTATAGCTAACCTAGGTCGATTCTCTCAAGGACATAGTGTGATCAGATTGTGTTAAGTGTAAAAATCAGAGTTTTGTAGAAAACGCTAACTGTTGTGAAATGTCCACTTATTGCCAGTCGGCTTAGACAGACGCAACAGAGTCAGACTGACTCAGTCTCAGACTTTGGGAAGCAGTAAATAGGGGGGTTTGTGTTTAAGTGCAAGAAAATAAACTAAGTGCTGAAAGTAAACTAAACTAATTAATCTACTGTACTAATTCGGGAATCAGAAACACATCATAGCTTACCATTCCTACTGGGAGTTATATTCCGAATCAACCTTAGATTCTTACGACGACTGTCGAACGTTTGTCCACTGCCATACCGAGGATTTACACAACCGCTACCTCATCAGTTGGCAAAGAGTATGCACTTGGTTGATTTTAGGTTCTCTACCTAATCAGATTGTTAAACTAGTTCCAACCGGTCCTAATCTAACGTGATCTACCCCTAACAGTGTGTCACGGCAAAGTTAAGAGTAGAATTAAAGCGTAGGAATTATAAGAAAATTCAGAATTGCAAACCAGTTGTATTTATTGATCTACCAAACCGAATACAAGGTGAGAAATCAGAGTCTCCAGATAGTTCGCCTTCCACGACGACCGCCGATGGAAGAACGGCAGTGATGCACCAATGGTGGCTAGACATTGAGGTTTTCGTCCAACAGAGTGCGTTGGCTATACCGAGCGATCACCTCTGAAGGCTTCCAGCTTCCCAAATCCTGGTCTTGTACCTCCTCGACCCAGAGAGACACCGTATTGAAGCTTCGTGTACCACTATACTAGCTTGGAGTATCTGCGATTGCTGATGGCGCTAGCTCTAGATTCTGCTGAAAATTCCACACCTGAAGACATGGCCTGGTGTGCTTATTTATACACAAGCTAGATAAATATAAATCTAATCCTAATAACAGAAATTCAAATCCTAAAGATTCCAATTCGAATTACAGATTACAATCTCCTCAATCTTAGGAGTTTCCCAGTTTCCTAATTTCTAGCAGAATCATATCTGCATTCCTAGTTACCCGAATTACAAATTCCTTGATCTTAGAAAATCATATCTGCATTACAGATTCCTTGATCTTAGCAAATTTTATGGCTAACCATCCCAAGCCAAAAACATCCCGATCAGTCCAGCGCTCCCAGTCAAGCCAACACTCCCAGTCAAGCCAGCACTCCCAGTCAAGCCAGCACTCCCAGTCAAGCCAACATTAGTGACAAAAATCTTGCCTAAAATCACCCCACCTAAATGCAGATATGATCTGTTAAGATGCAGATATGATTTGTTAAGATGCAAATATGATTTCTTAAGATGCAGATATGATTTGTTAAGATGCAGATATGGTTTGTTAAGATGTAGATATGATTTGCTAAGATCAAGGAATCTGTAATGCAGATATGATTTGTTAAGATGCAAATATGATTTGTTAAGATGCAGATATGATTTGATTTGCTAAGATCAAGGAATCTGTAATGCAGATATGATTTGCTAAGATCAAGGATTCTGTAATTCGGGTAACTAGGAATGCAGATATGATTATGCTAGAAATTAGGAAACTGGGAAACTCCTAAGATTGGGGAGATTGTAATCTGTAATTCGAATTGGAATCTTTAGGATTTGAATTTCTGTTATTAGGATTAGATTTAGATTTATCCAGCTTATGTATAAATAAGCACACTAAGCCACGTCTTCAGGTGTGGAATTTTTAGCAGAATCTAGAGCTATCGCCATCAGCAATCGCAGACACTCCAAGCTAGTATAGTGGTACAAAAAGCTTCAATACGGTGTCTCTCTCGGTCGAGGAGGTACAGGACCAGGATTTGGGAAGCTGGAAGCCTTCAGAGGTGATCGCTCGGTATAGCCATCGCACTCTGTTGGACAAAAACCTCAACGTCTGGCCACCATTGGTGCATCATTGCCGTTCTTCCATTGGCGGTCGTCGTGGAAGGCGAACTATCTGGAGACTCTGATTTCTCACCTTGGTATTCGATTTGGTAGATCAATAAATACAACTGGTTTGCAATTATGAATTTTCTTATAATTCCTGTGCTTTAATTCTACTCTTAACTTTGCCGTGACACATTGTTAGGGGTAGATCACGTTAGATTAGGACTGGTTGGAACTAGTTTAACAATTTGATTAGGTAGAGAACCTAAAATCAACCAAGTGCATACTCTTTGCCAACTGATGAGGTAGCGGTTGTGTAAATCCTCGGTATGGTAGTGGACAAACGTTCGACGGTCGTCGTAAGAATCTATGGTTGATTCGAATATAACTCCCAAGTAGGAATGGTAAGCTATGAACCGAATCAGTACAATAGATTAATTAGTTTAGTTTACTTTCAACACTTAGTTTATTTTCTTGCACTTAAACACAAACCCCTCTATTTACTACTTCTTAAAGTCTGAAACTGAGCCAGTCTGACTCCGTTGCGTCTGTCTAAGCCGACCAGCAGTAAGTCGACATTTCACAACACTTAGCGTTTTTTGCAAAACTCTGATTTTTACACTTAACACAATCTGAACACACTGTGTCCTTGAGAGAATCGACCTAGGTTAGCTATACTATAGTTAGCTTTAATTTTATTTGATGCACGTAAGACGACTAAAAACCCGCTTATCAGATACGGTCCACTCGAAGTTGGGGATAAAACTCCCTTTTACTCACTTTGAACGTACGATCTTACATGCCCTAAACGTGGCTCCCACCCAACTTCACCCAATAGTTCAGCATTCGTTCGGGCTTTCGAACTCTTATGTGAAAACCTAGGTAGAGCCCCTTCCTTAGGGGTATTCTTTTGGTTTTTCTCTCCGCGCAAGATCGATGATGAGCCACAATTTATACACCTTTTAGACACCTAAGAAGGAGGTTTGCAAAACTATTTTGTGCTCAAGGATGGACTGTTAGCTGAGATTCATTTTAGGAGATTAAATACAGGAAAAATACAAATCCGTGCTAATTCAGATTTCTTAGCTAAACAAACAGTATCACTCCTTCTTTTGCAGGTCAGGCCCGTCCCGGCCAGCCGGTTCCATCCCGGCCGAGATGAAGTCGTCTCGGCCGGCCAGATTGACTGCAACCCAGAAGCCCAGAAGAGAGTGGCCCAAATGTGTTGACCATATCAGCTATCCAGCTTGGAGGCCATCTCAATGCCAACTCATCTGCCATGTCACTCCGAGGAAATCTGCCATGTCACGTGAGAAGATTTGCATAGGGGTAGAATAGGGCATTCACATTGTAATTCTGTTAGGATTCGTTAGGATTAGCTAATCACAGCTCGTGTATATATAGGAGGAGCTGTGCACTTTGTTTAGACGTCTTTGAATTCACTCTTTTCGCATCAATTACTTCATCTTCTTTGTTCTCGTTCTTCCATTCTGGTGGCGCACGATGCTATGGTGGTACTTCTCTCGATTGAGGAAGTGCAGGTCTAAGACTGGGAAGCTGGGCGTTCACCGGAGGGGACCGATCAGACTACTTGACGCACTCTGGTGGAACTGATCCTCAAGACTTAGGCGAATCGGAGGTGAACCACCACCATCAACCTTGGCGATCGTTGAGGAAGATGGAACCATCCGAGTTCGGACCACTGTATTTGTACTCTGTTTTTATTAATTGATTCCGTTCTGCATTTCATATCTCTGTTCTCTTCCTCTACTTTAATTCACGTTGAATCCGCGATTGCAATTGAACTGTGAACAATGTTAATCTAAGCCGATTGGAACTGGTTTAACTAATTCAGTAGGTAATCACTTAACGATTGTTGAATGAGAACCTAACATCAGCTCTACACTCAATCCCTGTCAACTGATGAGGTAGCGATTGCATAAATCCTCGGTATGACAATGGACGAACCTTTGGCGATTGCCATATGACTACCAAAGGCTGATATGGACTATGAACTGGAGATTGGAACCTGGACTGGACTTGATTAATGGAACTGAATCTGAATACAGTTATATAATACTAATAGATAATTAGTAACAGTAGTATACATTTACTGCATTCATAGTCTTAGTTTATTTTCTGCATCACTCGCATTCCAACTCCCCCGTTTACTGTTTTTCTTTCTTGTTTTCTGGTTGAGACAGAGGTAGTCCGCCTCTGTAGCGTCTGTCTGTACTCAGCCGAGACCATCTCTGCTTAGTCTGTACTCCACATCTTCGATTCTGCATTGTTTAGCTTGACACTAAACCACAATTGAGCACACTGTGTCCTTGAGAAAAATGACCTAGGGTTGACTATACTATAGTTAGCTTTAGTATTTGATAAGTGCGTTGAAACGACTATAAGTGAACGATCATCAAATTGGCGCCGTTGCCGGGGACACAAGTTCTTTTGTGTAAATGTGTGCCAAGCTAAGTAAGGTCGAATCCCGAGTCTGTGAAGTGTAAGTCAGTCTTGAGTATTTTGAATTTGTCTATGTTTTTTTTTTTTTTTTCTGTTGTTTCTGGATCCTGAATAAAAAGCATGCCCTATATCAATAATTTTTCTGTGTAAAACCATTTTGTAGTACTTAGAGGTAGCATTTTGTTTGCATACATTACTGCATCTTTCTTTTTTGCATAATCTGCATGATGCATGACTAGGAGTAATCTTGATCCATTGACTGTTTTTGACCCAGAAATAGAGTTAACCTTACGTAGATTACGAAAAATTAGGAACACTGTAGTAAATAGTAGTGCTGATATAGAATCTGTAGCTAATTCTAACCAGCTTTGTACTGATAATCTTGTGTCTAGTTCTAACGCTTTTGCAGAATCAGGGCGAATGGAGAATAACGATAGGGCGTTGAAGGAGTTAGCTACTCCAGGGCGTGGTGTATCAACCCCGGTGCATCCAATACCCACAGCTGGAGCCAGCTCAAACATATGAGTTGAAATCTGGTCTTATACACCTGTTGCCCAAATTTCATGGTCTTGCAGGAGAAGACCCCCACAAGCACCTGAAAGAGTTCCATGTGGTCTGCTCTACCATGAGGCCGCATGGGATATCGGAGGACTATATCAAGATGAAGGCATTCCCATTCTCCTTGGATGGGGCAGCAAAGGATTGGCTGTACCTTCAGCCGGCCCTTTTCAACACACAGGGGAGACATGAAGCGTGCATTCTGGAGAAGTTCTTTCCGGCATCAAGAACTGCGACCATCGAAAAAAGAGATATGTGGGATAAGGCAGCATCCAAGCGAAACGTTACATGAATACTTTGGAGAGGTTCAACAAACTTTGCGCCACCTGTCCACATCATCGGATCAGCGAACATTGCTGATCCATATTTCTATGAAGGATTATCTCGATGGACAGAAGTATGATAGACGCAGCCAGTGGCGGAGCCTTAATGGACAAGATACCAGCAGCAGCGAGGCACCTGATTTCCAACATGGCTAGCAACACACAGCAGTTTGGAATCAGAGGGCCGAGTCAGTCTCGGATGGTGAATGAAATCGGTGCAATTTCCAATCAGAGGTTGGAGAATTAGCTGACTGAATTGACATCATTGGTGAGACAGCTTGCTGTTGGACAACACCAACCCACCATGGCAGCAAAAGTATGTGGCATATGTACTTCCGTGGAGCACCCCACTGATATGTGCCCCACTCTCCAAGAAACCGAGTCGGACCAGCCAACAAATGTTGGAGCCATAGGTGGATTTCAATGCGGGAAGCAGCCGTATCAAAATCGGCCATTTGATAACCAGCAACATGGAAGACAGCCATTTCGGCCAGGACCGAATCAGGGGGCCATATGCGGCTCAACAATTCGGATCCACACCGAACACTTATCGGCGATAGGCAGGTTATCGGCCAGCCGACTCAAAGCAATACCAAGTACCATCATTCCAACAACAGCAACAACAGCGGAAGGTACCTACTCAAGGTAACCCTCCATCTCTGGAGGACCTAATGAAGCAACTAGCAACTAGTAATCTGGAGTTCCAGCAATCTGTGAGCTCCAAAGCAACATCTGATTTCAGCAGAATATGACTGCCACCATCCAAGACCTCAAAACGCAAATTGACAGCTAGCCAACACTTTGTGAGCCAATTACGATCGGCGGGGATCTAGCAACCTCCTCTCAAACCATTCCAAATCCGGAGGAAACGCCAGTGTAGTCACTCTCAGAAGTGGGAAAGAACTAGCCCAACCTACACTGCAGCGGGAGCCGAGATCGGTAAGAACCGGCCAGAGCAAAACGCTGACTTACAGTCTCGGCCAGAGAAAGCTGTCCCACTGCCATTTCCATCTCGGCCCAATTCAGCAAGGAAGCCAGAGTCGGATGACGAGTTGCTGAAGATGTTAAATCCGTAAGGTGGAAATCAACATTCCACTCCTCGATGCCATCAAGCAAGTTCCCAAGTATGCAAAGTTCCTCAAGGAACTCTGTGTGCCTAAGCGGAAGAAGATAATAGGAAGTGTGGAAGTTGGAGGTGTGGTGTCGGCCCGACTAACAACGCAACTTCCATCGCGGGGCAAAAACACTGCCTAAGAAATGCAGAGATCCTGGAATCTTTTCTGTCCCATGCACCATTGGTGAATGCACTTTTACTGATGCCATGCTGGATTTGGGAGCCTCAATCAATGTCATGCCGGCATCAATCTACAGGTCCCCAATTTCGGAGGTTTAGAGCCCACGGGGATGACCATTCAACTTGCAAACAGAAGTATTGTCCAGCCCCAGGAGTTCTTGAGGATGTTCTCGTCCAAGTTAATGAGCTAATTTTTCCAGCTGACTTTTATGTTCTTGACATGGAGGAAGAGACAAATTTAAAAGAATCAACTTTAATTCTGGGAAGACCATTCTTAATGGCGGCACGAACAAAGATTGATGTATACTCCGGGACTCTCTCAATGGAATTCGGTGACACTCTGGTGCAATTCAACATCTTTGAAGCTATGAAGCACCCCACCGAAAGACCATTCCTCTTTGGCGTTGACCTTATTGAAGAACTGGTTGAAGAATATCTTCAACTAGACAGTGCAGATGGAAGCATGGAAGATTTTGCTGAAGTTTCTAACATTATCAGTCGCTTAGCAAAGGAAGCCGACAAAGTGAAGAAGTACATACCCTCTCCAGCTCAGGGGCGAATATGATGATATTGCTGACTTGGATTTGGAAGCCGAATTATTCAAAACGATGAACCAAGCATGCAATCAGGAAAACCAGAGTGCTCAGGAATTGAAGAAGCTGAAGTTGCGAAACTAACCAATCCTTATTTGCACAGCTGGCAACAATCTTTTCAGCCAAGAACCGAAGTCGGCCAGAGAAGGCCGAGTCAATGAAGGAGCCATAGTCAACTCGGCCAAAGAAACCAAGGCCGACAAGCCTACCGAGATCATTTCGGCCAAAGAAGACTCAACTCACATTGTGGAAAACACCGATGTTCCATCCGATCCGACTCGGAAGGACAACTTCGAAGCCAAGGCCGACTCCACTCCCCGTTGATGAGCCCATGAAGTCAAGCCGTCGAAAGCAATCAAAGGCGAAAATCATGTCGGCACACCTGGTGCGAATCAAGACCAAGTCGGCCAGTCGGATCCAAATTCAGATATTGACAAATCTCCATTGCCACCACCACCCATAAAACTAAAACCATTGCCGAGTCACTTAAAATACGCCTACTTGGACAAAGAACAGCAACTCCCGGTTATTATTGCTAGCAATCTCAACCAAGAGCAAGAAGAAAAGTTGTTGGAGGTCCTAAGGCAGCATAAGAAGGCAATAGGGTGGAAACTTTCTGACCTTCCTGGCATAAACCCCTCCATCTGCATGCATAGAATATTAATGGAGGAGGAGATCAAGCCCATAAGGCAGCAGCAAAGAAGACTGAATCCAACACTCCTGGCGTGGTTAAGAAAGAAGTCTCAAGGCTCCTTGCAGCGGGGATCATATACCCCATCTCGGATAGCCAATGGGTGAGCCCCGCACAAGTGGTGCCAAAGAAGTCCGGCTGACTGTCATGAAAACCAGCAGGATGAGCTGGTACCAACACGGATGCAGAACAGCTGGCGAGTATGCATCGACTACAGAAGATTAAACCAAGCAACTCGCAAGGATCACTTTCCTCTGCCCTTCATTGACCAGATGCTTGAAAAATTAGCAGGGAGATCCCATTATTGTTTTCTTGATTGATTTTCAGGCTATATGCAGATACACATCGCACCAGAGGACCAGCATAAGACAACTTTTACCTGCCCATTTGGCACCTTTGCGTACACACGCATGCCATTCGGCCTTGTGCAATGCGCCGAGAGTACATTCCAACGCTGCATGCTCAGCATCTTCTCGGACTTGCTGCAGGATTGCATGGAGGTCTTCATGGATGATTTCACTGTTTATGCTGACTCATTTGATGCATGCCTGAATAATCTATCCAGAGTGTTGACGAGATGTATTGACAAAAACCTCGTACTCAATTTTGAAAAATGTCACTTCATGGTGACTGAAGGAATAGTATTGGGCCATCTGGTATCCAACAGAGGCATCGAAGTGGATAAAGCCAAGATAGACATCATATCATCCTTCCAAACCCCTCTTCTGTGAGGGAGGTTCGCTCATTTCTAGGACACGCAGGCTTTTTTACGTAAGGTTCATCAAGAACTTTAGCAAACTTGCCCTGCCTTTTGTCCAAGCTGCTTTCTGAAGGATGTGGAATTCAATTTTAACCAACCCTGTATTGAAGCATTTCAGGAGTTGAAAAACAGACTCACATCCACTCCCATTCTGCAAGCACCAAACTGGGACCTGCCATTCGAACTAATGTGTGATGCATCCAACTCGGCATTAGGAGCTGTTCTCGGCCAGAGGGCGGAGTCGGCCTCCCAGTGCATGTGATTGCTTATGCATCTCGAACTATGGACTCGGCCAGCAGAATTACACAACAACCGAGAAGGAACTATTGGCAATTGTATTTGCCCTAGACAAATTCGGCCATACCTTCTCGGCAAGAAGATCACTGTGTTCTCTGATCATGCGGCTTTAAGGTACTTGTTGAAGAAGCCTGATGCCAAGCCGAGACTGATTCGGTGGATGCTTCTCCTTCAAGAATTCAACATCGAGATCGTAGATATAAAGAGGTGCTGAAAATTCTGTAGCTGATCACCTAAGCAGAATTCAAGAAGAAAGCAAACCAATGCCTATTCGAGATGAATTTCTAGATGAGCACCTTCTGCACATTAAAACGTCTCCACCATGGTTTGCTGACATTTGCAACTTTGTTGCAACATCTCTGCCTCCCACCGAGGCATCTCGGCTGTACAAGGATAAAATCGGCGATGCCAAGTACTACATTTGGGATGATCCCTACCTTTGGAGATTATGCAGTGACAAAGTCATCCGCAGGTGCATTCCTGAAGCCGAGTTCAAGTCGGTCCTCCAGTTACGCCACTCGGCACTGGAGGCGGCCATTATGGTTCCACTCGGACGGCCAGGAAAATACTGGACTGTGGCCTCTACTGGCCAACCATCTTCAAAGACGCGCATGAGTTCGTCTCCACCTGCGAAAACTGCCAAAAAGCAGGAGTGGCCATGAACAAAAGGCATGAAATGCCCCAACAACCCATCCAATTCTGTGAAATCTTTGATGTCTGGGGAATAGATTTCATGGGACCATTCCCAGTCTCCAATGGCTATTCATACATTCTGCTGGCCGTAGATTATGTATCAAGGTGGGTAGAAGCCATTGCCACCAAAACCAACGATGCTCGAGTAGTAGTGGACTTCCTGAAGTCCAATATCTTCTGCCGGTTTGGTGTGCCGAAAGCGCTCATAAGTGACCAAGGCAGTCACTTCTGCAACAGAGCCATGGCTTCCCTTCTTCAAAAATATGGAGTAGCACACAGAATTGCTACTGCCTACCACCCGCAAACAAATGGCCAAGCAGAAGTGTTCAACAGGGAAATCAAGAAAACACTGCAAAAGATGACCAATCCCAGCAGGAAGGACTGGAGCCGCCTCCTTGAGGATGCTCTCTGGGCACATAGAACCGCATACCGGACACCTTTAGGGATGTCTCCCTACAGGATTGTTTTCGGCAAAGCCTGTCACCTTCTGTGGAACTAGAACACAGAGCATACTGGGCTGTTAAGCAGTGCAATCTGGCCTATGACCAAGCAGTGGAGCAGAGAAAATTTCAACTACAAGAGCTAGATGAACTCCGCTTGGAAGCATATGAAAACTCCAGGATCTACAAGCAGAAAATCAAGCGATTCCATGACCAGCAGATCCTGAGAAAAGAATTCCGAGTTGGCCAGAAAGTCCTCTTGTTTAACTCACGCCTCAAGCTCATTGCAGGTAAACTACGTTCTAGATGGGATGGGCCTTTTGTTATCACTGATGTGTTTCCCCATGGTGCAGTACAGCTAAAAGATGAACACAGCAACAGCACCTTCCAGGTCAATGGGCATCAGATTAAGCCATTCCATGAAGGTCCAGCGCCTATCACTCATGACATGGAGATAATATCATTGATGGAACCAGCATCTCCAGATGATCCTGCCTCGCATTGAGGACAATGCAGATTTTAAGTGTGGGGGGGATAAATATACAGTCATCTCAACTGCTGTACCTTTAACTCTGTTCCCACTCTCCTGAACTCTGCTAATTTTTAATTTTTTTTATTTTGTTGTTGTTTCCTTTCAGTTGCGTCATTTCATTTACCTTTAACCTTTCCTCCTAAACAGAATTCCAAGTGGATTGTCAATCATAAAAGTGTCTTGAAAAGAATTTTGAATTGGCTTCGGAAGTTCAGAAAAAGACGGTAGGAGTAACTTTGCAACTTTGACAAGAGAAGTCTCTAACTTGAAGGAGATGAAAAATTTGTGCTCTGGGCAGTAACTGACTAAGAATCTAGAAAGAAAAACCTTGAGTCAGAGCAAATGCAACCTGTGTTAGAGCTTGAGCCTTTGTAAATACTTATGGCTTGCATCTTGCCATTCTTTTTTTTTTCTTGTGTGATTTTTTGCATTCATGATTAACTGTATATTCTGCATTTTGCCTTAGCTCTCTGGATACCACTGTTTTTCACATGCAGGAATGAGATGATCTAGGCCATGTTTCTTATGAGCCCCGAGCCAAATAAAGCCTACCTGAAGAAAATTCTCTCCCTTGTCTACCCCTATTGAGCCGCATAACCATTCTTTCTTTCTTACAGCTCATTACAAGCCAAAGCCGGAAAACTATGAATAAATCTCACCTCGTGAAGCTGAGGAGCTTTGGAATTGTTTTGGGAGTAAGTCATTACCAAGTGTGGGGGGATTCTCCAGGAAGCATAATCAATTCAGCATTCTATAAAAGCTCGAAAATAAAGAAAGAAAAGAAAGCAAAGAGAAAAAGCAGCTGAAAATATGAGCTGAAGCGGATATAGAAAGCCAGCAGTTGCATAAACTTGTATAATAAGAGAAAGAAAGAAAGTGAGCTGGATGAAGCAGAAAAAGAAAGAACTGATAACATCTTGGGGTTTTCCCTCATGCTGATAAAGCTTACTCCCCATTGCTCCTCTCTTCCTCATGGGTCTTGAAACCTCTGCCCCTATATTTTATCCTACCCGTGACCCAGCCTCGCTACAAGCCGAAAGGAAGTCCTAGTGATCATAACTATATGTGTTTTTGCAGGTGTAAAAAGAGAGCTTCGTCAAAGTATGGTAATATCAGTTCCATGAATGTTGAGTGTAAATACAAGCCCAAACACGAGAGAAGTGAGGGAGTTATTCACTTAAATGAGGTCTCTGTCACTCTTGGTTACCTTCTCTGGTTGCAGGTCACGAATTGCCTAGGGCACATACGAAGTAATTTTCAGATTGTTAGAGCATCTCAGTCTCAGAGTGAACGAGCGGCGACTCTGTCTCGGTTGAACTGAAGGAAGCCAAGTGAAAAATTCTTTTCTATCTTTTCAAACCCCCCTTGTGATTTTCATTTTATCTTGCCCAGGAGTGCAAAAGGGTAAGTGTGGGGGTGTGATGAGCCACAATTTATACACCTTTTAGACACCTAAGAAGGAGGTTTGCAAAACTATTTTGTGCTCAAGGATGGACTGTTAGCTGAGATTCATTTTAGGAGATTAAATACAGGAAAAATACAAATCCGTGCTAATTCAGATTTCTTAGCTAAACAAACAGTATCACTCCTTCTTTTGCAGGCCAGGCCCGTCCCGGCCAGCCGGTTCCATCCCGGCCGAGATGAAGTCGTCTCGGCCGGCCAAATTGACTGCAACCCAGAAGCCCAGAAGAGAGTGGCCCAAATGTGTTGTCCACATCAGCTATCCAGCTTGGAGGCCATCTCAAAGCCAACTCATCTGCCATGTCACTCCGAGGAAATCTGCCATGTCACGTGAGAAGATCTGCATAGGGGTAGAATAGGGCATTCACATTGTAATTCTGTTAGGATTCGTTAGGATTAGCTAATCACAGCTCGTGTATATATAGGAGGAGCTATGCACTGTTTAGACGTCTTTGAATTCACTCTTTTCGCACATCAATTACTTCATCTTCTTCGTTCTCGTTCTTCCATTGCTGGTGGCGCACGGTACTGCAGTGGTACTTCTCTCGATTGAGGAAGTGCAGGTCTAAGACTGAAGCTGGACGTTCACCGGAGGGGACCGATCAGACTACTGACGCACTCTGGTGGAACTGATCCTCAAGCATTTAGGCGAACGGAGGTGAACCACCACCATCAACCTTGGCGATCGTTGAGGAAGATGGAACCATCCGAGTTCAGACCACTGTATTTGTACTCTGTTTTTATTAATTGATTCCGTTCTGCATTTCATATCTCTGTTCTCTTCCTCTACTTTAATTCACGTTGAATCCGCGATTGCAATTGAACTGTGAACAATGTTAATCTAAGCCGATTGGAACTGGTTTAACTAATTCAGTAGGTAATCACTTAACGATTGTTGAATGAGAACCTAACATCAGCTCTACACTCAATCCCTGTCAACTGATGAGGTAGCGATTGCATAAATCCTCGGTATGACAATGGACGAACCTTTGGCGATTGCCATATGACTACCAAAGGCTGATATGGACTATGAACTGGAGATTGGAACCTGGACTGGACTTGATTAATGGAACTGAATCTGAATACAGTTATATAATACTAATAGATAATTAGTAACAGTAGTATACATTTACTGCATTCATAGTCTTAGTTTATTTTCTGCATCACTCGCATTCCAACTCCCCCGTTTACTGTTTTCTTTACTGTTTTCTGGTTGAGACAGAGGTAGTCCGCCTCTGTAGCGTCTGTCTGTACTCAGCCGAGACCATCTCTGCTCAGTCTGTACTCCACATCTTCGATTCTGCATTGTTTAGCTTGACACTAAACCACAATTGAGCACACTGTGTCCTTGAGAAAAAATGACCTAGGGTTGACTATACTATAGTTAGCTTTAGTATTTGATAAGTGCGTTGAAACGACTATAAGTGAACGATCATCAAATTGGCGCCGTTGCCGGGGACACAAGTTCTTTTGTGTAAATGTGTGCCAAGCTAAGTAAGGTCGAATCCCGAGTCTGTGAAGTGTAAGTCAGTCTTGAGTATTTTGAATTTGTCTATGTTTTTTTTTTTTTTCTTTGTTTCGGATCCTGAATAAAAAGCATGCCCTATATCAATAATTTTTCTGTGTAAAACCATTTTGTAGTACTTAGAGGTAGCATTTTGTTTGCATACATTACTGCATCTTTCTTTTTTGCATAATCTGCATGATGCATGACTAGGAGTAGTACTGATCCATTGACTGTTTTTGACCCAGAAATAGAGTTAACCTTACGTAGATTACGAAAAATTAGGAACACTGTAGTAAATAGTAGTGCTGATATAGAATCTGTAGCTAATTCTAACCAGCTTTGTACTGATAATCTTGTGTCTAGTTCTAACGCTTTTGCAGAATCAGGGATCGAATGGAGAATAACGATAGGGCGTTGAAGGAGTTAGCTACTCCAGGGCGTGGTGTATCAACCCCGGTGCATCCAATACCCACAGGGAGCCAGCTCAAACATATGAGTTGAAATCTGGTCTTATACACTGTTGCCCAAATTTCATGGTCTTGCAGGAGAAGACCCCACAAGCACCTGAAAGAGTTCCATGTGGTCTGCTTTCTACCATGAGGCCGCATGGGATATCGGAGGACTATATCAAGATGAAGGCATTCCCATTCTCCTTGGATGGGGCAGCAAAGGATTGGCTGTACCTTCAGCCGGCCCTTTTCAACACCAGGGAGACATGAAGGCGTGCATTCCTGGAGAAGTTCTTTCCGCATCAAGAATCGACCATCAGAAAAGAGATATGTGGGATAAGGCAGCATCCAAGCGAAACGTTACATGAATACTTTGGGAGAGGTTCAACAAACTTTGCGCCACCTGTCCACATCATCAGATCAGCGAACAGTTGCTGATCCAGTATTTCTATGAAGGATTATCTCTGATGGACAGAAGTATGATAGACGCAGCCAGTGGCGGAGCCTTAATGAACAAGATACCAGCAGCAGCGAGGCACCTGATTTCCAACATGGCTAGCAACACACAAAGCAGTTTGGAATCGAGGGCCGAGCCGATCTCGGATGGTGAATGAAATCGGTGCAATTTCCAATCAGAGGTTGGAGAATTAGCTGACTGAATTGACATCATTGGTGAGACAGCTTGCTGTTGGACAACACCAACCCACCATGGCAGCAAAAAGTATGTGGCATATGTACTTCCGTGGAGCACCCCCATCGATATGTGCCCCCACTCTCCAAGAAACCGAGTCGGACCAGCCAGCAAATGTTGGAGCCATAGGTGGATTTCAGTACGGGAAGCAGCCGTATCAAAATCGGCCATTTGATAACCAGCAACATGGAAGACAGCCATTTCGGCCAGGACCGAATCAGGGGCCATATGCGGCTCAACAATTCGGATCCACACCGAACACTTATCAGCGATAGGCAGGTTATCAGCAGCCGACTCAGCAATACCAAGTACCATCATTCCAACAACAGCAACAACAGCAGAAGGTACCTACTCAAGGTAACCCTCCATCTCTGGAGGACCTAATGAAGCAACTAGCAACTAGTAATCTGGAGTTCCAAATCATGAGCTCCAGCAACATGCAGTTTCAGCAGAATATGACTGCCACCATCCAAGACCTCAAAACGCAAATTGGACAGCTAGCCAACACTGTGAGCCAATTACAGTCGGCAGGATCTAGCAACCTCCCCTCTCAAACCATTCCAAATCCGAGAGGAAACGCCAGTGTAGTCACTCTCAGAAGTGGGAAAGAACTAGCCCAACCTACACTGCAGCAGGAGCCGAGATCAGTAAGAACCGACCCCGAGCAAAACGCTGACTTACAGTCTCGGCCAGAGAAAGCTGTCCCACTGCCATTTCCATCTCGGCCCAATTCAGCAAGGAAGCCAGAGTCGGATGACGAGTTGCTGAAGATGTTCCGTAAGGTGGAAATCAACATTCCACTCCTCGATGCCATCAAGCAAGTTCCCAAGTATGCAAAGTTCCTCAAGGAACTCTGTGTGCACAAGCGGAAGAAGATAATAGGAAGTGTGGAAGTTGGAGGTGTGGTGTCGGCCCTGACTAACAACGCAACTTCCATCGCAGGGGCAAAAACACTGCCTAAGAAATGCAGAGATCCTGGAATCTTTTCTGTCCCATGCACCATTGGTGAATGCACTTTTACTGATGCCATGCTGGATTTGGGAGCCTCAATCAATGTCATGCCGGCATCAATCTACAGGTCCCTGAATTTCGGAGGTTTAGAGCCCACAGGGATGACCATTCAACTTGCAAACAGAAGTATTGTCCAGCCCCTGGGAGTTCTTGAGGATGTTCTCGTCCAAGTTAATGAGCTAATTTTTCCAGCTGACTTTTATGTTCTTGACATGGAGGAAGAGACAGCCGGAAAAGAATCAACTTTAATTCAGGAAGACCATTCTTAATGACGGCACGAACAAAGATTGATGTATACTCCGGACTCTCTCAATGGAATTCGGTGACACTCTGTGCAATTCAACATCTTTGAAGCTATGAAGCACCCCACCGAAGACCATTCCCTCTTTGGCGTTGACCTTATTGAAGAACTGGTTGAAGAATATCTTCAACTAGACAGCTGAAAGGGAAGCATGGAAGATTTTGCTGAAGTTTCTAACATTATCAGTCGCTTAGCAAAGGAAGCCGACAGTGAAGAAGTACATACCCTCTCCAGCTCAGGGACGAATATGATGATATTGCTGACTTGGATTTCAAGTTTAATTATTCAAAACGATGAACCAAGCATGCAATCAGGAAAACCAGAAGTGCTCAGAATTGAAGAAGCTGAAGTTGCCGAAACTAACCAATCCTTATTTGCACAGCTGGCAACAATCTTTTCAGCCGCAACCGAAGCCTGGGCCAGAGAAGGCCGAGTCAATGAAGGAGCCATAGTCAACTTCGGCCAAAAGAAACCAAGGCCGACAAGCCTACCGAGATCATTTCGGCCAAAGAAGACTCAACTCACATTGTGGAAAACACCGATGTTCCATCCAGATCCGACTCGGAAGGACAACTCGAAGCCAAGGCCGACTCCACTCCCACGCTGACTGAGCCCATGAAGTCAAGCCGCCGGAAGCAATCAAAGGCGAAATCATGTCGGCACACCCGTGCCGAATCAAGACCAAGTCGGCCAGTCGGATCCAAATTCAGATATTGACAAATCTCCATTGCCACCACCACCCATAAAACTAAAACCATTGCCGAGTCACTTAAAATACGCCTACTTGGACAAAGAACAGCAACTCCCGGTTATTATTGCTAGCAATCTCAACCAAGAGCAAGAAGAAAAGTTGTTGGAGGTCCTAAGGCAGCATAAGAAGGCAATAGGGTGGAAACTTTCTGACCTTCCTGGCATAAACCCCTCCATCTGCATGCATAGAATATTAATGGAGGAGGAGATCAAGCCCATAAGGCAGCAGCAAAGAAGACTGAATCCAACACTCCTGGACGTGGTTAAGAAAGAAGTCTCAAGGCTCCTTGCAGCAGGGATCATATACCCCATCTCGGATAGCCAATGGGTGAGCCCTGTACAAGTGGTGCCAAAGAAGTCCGGCTGATCATCATGAAAAACCAGCAGGATGAGCTGGTACCAACACGGATGCAGAACAGCTGGCGAGTATGCATCGACTACAGAAGATTAAACCAAGCAACTCGCAAGGATCACTTTCCTCTGCCCTTCATTGACCAGATGCTTGAAAAATTAGCAGGGAGATCCCATTATTGTTTTCTTGATTGATTTTCAGGCTATATGCAGATACACATCGCACCAGAGGACCAGCATAAGACAACTTTTACCTGCCCATTTGGCACCTTTTGCGTACACACGCATGCCATTCGGCCTTTGTGCAATCGCCGAGTACATTCCAACGCTGCATGCTCAGCATCTTCTCGGACTTGCTGCAGGACTGCATGGAGGTCTTCATGGATGATTTCACTGTTTATGCTGACTCATTTGATGCATGCCTGAATAATCTATCCAGAGTGTTGACGAGATGTATTGACAAAAACCTCGTACTCAATTTTGAAAAATGTCACTTCATGGCGATCAAGGAATAGTATTGGGCCATCTGTATCCAACGAGAGGCATCGAAGTGGATAAAGCCAAGATAGACATCATATCATCCCTTCCAAACCCCTCTTACGTGAGGAGGTTCGCTCATTTCTAGGACACGCAGGCTTTTACAGAAGGTTCATCAAGAACTTTAGCAAACTTGCCCTGCCCCTGTCCAAGCTGCTACAGAAGGATGTGGAATTCAATTTTAACCAACCCTGTATTGAAGCATTTCAGGAGTTGAAAACAGACTCACATCCACTCCCATTCTGCAAGCACCAAACTGACCTGCCATTCGAACTAATGTGTGATGCATCCAACTCGGCATTAGGAGCTGTTCTCGGCCAGGGCGAGTCGGCCTCCCAAAGTGCATGTGATTGCTTATGCATCTCGAACTATGGACTCGGCCCAGCAGAATTACACAACAACCGAGAAGGAACTATTGGCAATTGTATTTGCCCTAGACAAATTCCGGCCATACCTTCTCGGCAGTAAGATCACTGTGTTCTCTGATCATGCGGCTTTAAGGTACTTGTTGAAGAAGCCTGATGCCAAGCCGAGACTGATTCGGTGGATGCTTCTCCTTCAAGAATTCAACATCGAGATCAGAGATAAAAGAGGTGCTGAAAATTCTGTAGCTGATCACCTAAGCAGAATTCAAGAAGAAAGCAAACCAATGCCTATTCGAGATGAATTTCCAGATGAGCACCTTCTGCACATTAAAACGTCTCCACCATGGTTTGCTGACATTTGCAACTTTGTTGCAACATCTCTGTTCCCCGGAGGCATCTCTACTGTACAAGGATAAAATCAGAAGCGATGCCAAGTACTACATTGGGATGATCCCTACCTTTGGAGATTATGCGGTGACAAAGTCATCCGCAGTGCATTCCCGGCCGAGTTCAAGTCGGTCCTCCAGTTCTGCCACTCGGCTTTTGAGGCGGCCATTATGGTTCCACTCGGACGGCCAGAAAAATACTGGGACTGTGGCCTCTACTGGCCAACCATCTTCAAAGACGCGCATGAGTTCGTCTCCACCTGCGAAAACTGCCAAAAAAGCAGGAGTGGCCATGAACAAAAAGGCATGAAATGCCCCAACAACCCATCAATTCTGTGAAATCTTTGATGTCCTGGGGAATAGATTTCATGGGACCATTCCCAGTCTCAATGGCTATTCATACATTCTGCTGGCCGTAGATTATGTATCAAGGTGGGTAGAAACCATTGCCACCAAAACCAACGATGCTCGAGTAGTAGTGGACTTCCTGAAGTCCAATATCTTCTGCCGGTTTGGTGTGCCGAAAAGCTCATAAGTGACCAAGGCAGTCACTTCGCAACAGAGCCATGGCTTCCTTCTTCAAAAATATGGAGTAGCACACAGAATTGCTACTGCCTACCACCCGCAAACAAATGGCCAAGCAGAAGTGTTCAACAGGAAATCAAGAAAACACTGCAAAGATGACCAATCCCAAAGGGAAGGACTGGAGCCGCCTCCTTGAGGATGCTCTCTGGGCACATAGAACCGCATACCGGGACACCTTTAGGGATGTCTCCCCACAGGGATTGTTTTCGGCAAAGCCTGTCACCTTCCTGTGGAACTAGAACACAGAGCATACTGGGCTGTTAAGCAGTGCAATCTGGCCTATGACCAAGCAGGGGAGCAGAGAAAATTTCAACTACAAGAGCTAGATGAACTCCGCTTGGAAGCATATGAAAACTCCAGGATCTACAAGCAGAAAATCAAGCGATTCCATGACCAGCAGATCCTGAGAAAAGAATTCCGAGTTGGCCAGAAAGTCCTCTTGTTTAACTCACGCCTCAAGCTCATTGCAGGTAAACTACGTTCTAGATGGGATGGGCCTTTTGTTATCACTGATGTGTTTCCCCATGGTGCAGTACAGCTAAAAGATGAACACAGCAACAGCACCTTCCAGGTCAATGGGCATCAGATTAAGCCATTCCATGAAGGTCCAGCGCCTATCACTCATGACATGGAGATAATATCATTGATGGAACCAGCATCTCCAGATGATCCTGCCTCGCATTGAGGACAATGCAGATTTTAAGTGTGGGGGGGGATAAATATACAGTCATCTCAACTGCTGTACCTTTAACTCTGTTCCCACTCTCCTGAACTCTGCTAATTTTTAATTTTTTTTATTTTGTTGTTGTTTCCTTTCAGTTGCGTCATTTCATTTACCTTTAACCTTTCCTCCTAAACAGAATTCCAAGTGGATTGTCAATCATAAAAGTGTCTTGAAAAGAATTTTGAATTGGCTTCTGGAAGTTCAGAAAAGACGGTAGGAGTAACTTTGCAACTTTGACAAGAGAAGTCTCTAACTTGAAGGAGATGAAAAATTTGTGCTCTGGGCAGTAACTGACTAAGAATCTAGAAAGAAAAACCTTGAGTCAGAGCAAATGCAACCTGTGTTAGAGCTTGAGCCTTTGTAAATACTTATGGCTTGCATCTTGCCATTCTTTTTTTTTTTCTCTTGTGTGATTTTTGCATTCATGATTAACTGTATATTCTGCATTTTGCCTTAGCTCTCTGGATACCACTGTTTTCACATGCAGGAATGAGATGATCTAGGCCATGTTTCTTATGAGCCCCGAGCCAAATAAAGCCTACCTGAAGAAAATTCTCTCCCTTGTCTACCCCCATTGAGCCGCATAACCATTCTTTCTTACAGCTCATTACAAGCCAAAGCCGGAAAACTATGAATAAATCTCACCCTCAGGAAGCTGAGGAGCTTTGGAATTGTTTTGGGAGTAAGTCATTACCAAGTGTGGGGGGGATTCTCCAGGAAGCATAATCAATTCAGCATTCTATAAAAGCTCGAAAATAAAGAAAGAAAAGAAAGCAAAGAGAAAAAGCAGCTGAAAATATGAGCTGAAGCGGATATAGAAAGCCAGCAGTTGCATAAACTTGTATAATAAGAGAAAGAAAGAAAGTGAGCTGGATGAAGCAGAAAAAGAAAGAACTGATAACATCTTGGGGTTTTCCCTCATGCTGATAAAGCTTACTCCCCATTGCTCCTCTCTTCCTCATGGGTCTTGAAACCTCTGCCCCTATATTTTATCCTACCCGTGACCCAGCCTCGCTACAAGCCGAAAGAAAGTCCTAGTGATCATAACTATATGTGTTTTTGCAGGTGTAAAAAGAGAGCTTCGTCAAAGTATGGTAATATCAGTTCCATGAATGTTGAGTGTAAATACAAGCCCAAACACGAGAGAAGTGAGGGAGTTATTCACTTAAATGAGGTCTCTGTCACTCTTGGTTACCTTCTCTGGTTGCAGGTCACGAATTGCCTAGGGCACATACGAAGTAATTTTCAGATTGTTAGAGCATCTCAGTCTCAGAGTGAACGAGCGGCGACTCTGTCTCGGTTGAACTGAAGGAAGCCAAGTGAAAAATTCTTTTCTATCTTTTCAAACCCCCCTTGTGATTTTCATTTTATCTTGCCCAGGAGTGCAAAAGGGTAAGTGTGGGGGTGTGATGAGCCACAATTTATACACCTTTTAGACACCTAAGAAGGAGGTTTGCAAAACTATTTTGTGCTCAAGGATGGACTGTTAGCTGAGATTCATTTTAGGAGATTAAATACAGGAAAAATACAAATCCGTGCTAATTCAGATTTCTTAGCTAAACAAACAGTATCACTCCTTCTTTTGCAGGCCAGGCCCGTCCCGGCCAGCGGTTCCATCCCTACGAGATGAAGTCGTCTCGGCCGGCCAAATTGACTGCAACCCGAAGCCCGGAGAGAGTGGCCCAAATGTGTTGTCCACATCAGCTATCCAAATTGGAGGCCATCTCAAAGCCAACTCATCTGCCATGTCACTCCGAGGAAATCTGCCATGTCACGTGAGAAGATCTGCATAGGGGTAGAATAGGGCATTCACATTGTAATTCTGTTAGGATTCGTTAGGATTAGCTAATCACAGCTCGTGTATATATAGGAGGAGCTATGCACTGTTTAGACGTCTTTGAATTCACTCTTTTCGCACATCAATTACTTCATCTTCTTCGTTCTCGTTCTTCCATTCTTTGGTGGCGCACGGTACTGCAGATGGTACTTCTCTCGATTGAGGAAGTGCAGGTCTAAGACTGAAGCTGGACATTCACCAGGAGGGGACCGATCAGACTACTTGACGCACTCTGGTGGAACTGATCCTCAGCACTTAGGCGAACGGAGGTGAACCACCACCATCAACCTTGGCGATCGTTGAGGAAGATGGAACCATCCGAGTTCAGACCACTGTATTTGTACTCTGTTTTTATTAATTGATTCCGTTCTGCATTTCATATCTCTGTTCTCTTCCTCTACTTTAATTCACGTTGAATCCGCGATTGCAATTGAACTGTGAACAATGTTAATCTAAGCCGATTGGAACTGGTTTAACTAATTCAGTAGGTAATCACTTAACGATTGTTGAATGAGAACCTAACATCAGCTCTACACTCAATCCCTGTCAACTGATGAGGTAGCGATTGCATAAATCCTCGGTATGACAATGGATCTAACCTTTTGGCGATTGCCATATGACTACCAAAGGCTGATATGGACTATGAACTGGAGATTGGAACCTGGACTGGACTTGATTAATGGAACTGAATCTGAATACAGTTATATAATACTAATAGATAATTAGTAACAGTAGTATACATTTACTGCATTCATAGTCTTAGTTTATTTTCTGCATCACTCGCATTCCAACTCCCCCGTTTACTGTTTTCTTTACTGTTTTCTGGTTGAGACAGAGGTAGTCCGCCTCTGTAGCGTCTGTCTGTACTCAGCCGAGACCATCTCTGCTCAGTCTGTACTCCACATCTTCGATTCTGCATTGTTTAGCTTGACACTAAACCACAATTGAGCACACTGTGTCCTTGAGAAAAATGACCTAGGGTTGACTATACTATAGTTAGCTTTAGTATTTGATAAGTGCGTTGAAACGACTATAAGTGAACGATCATCAAATTGGCGCCGTTGCCGGGGACACAAGTTCTTTTGTGTAAATGTGTGCCAAGCTAAGTAAGGTCGAATCCCGAGTCTGTGAAGTGTAAGTCAGTCTTGAGTATTTTGAATTTGTCTATGTTTTTTTTTTTTTTTTTCTGTTGTTTCTGGATCCTGAATAAAAAGCATGCCCTATATCAATAATTTTTCTGTGTAAAACCATTTTGTAGTACTTAGAGGTAGCATTTTGTTTGCATACATTACTGCATCTTTCTTTTTTGCATAATCTGCATGATGCATGACTAGGAGTAGTACTGATCCATTGACTGTTTTTGACCCAGAAATAGAGTTAACCTTACGTAGATTACGAAAAATTAGGAACACTGTAGTAAATAGTAGTGCTGATATAGAATCAGAGAGCTAATTCTAACCAGCTTTGTACTGATAATCTTGTGTCTAGTTCTAACGCTTTTTTTGCAGAATCAGGACGAATGGAGAATAACGATAGGACGTTGAAGGAGTTAGCTACTCCAGACGTGGTGTATCAACCCTGGTGCATCCAATACCCACAGCTGGAGCCAGCTCAAACATATGAGTTGAAATCTGGTCTTATACACCTGTTGCCCAAATTTCATGGTCTTGCAGGAGAAGACCCCCACAAGCACCTGAAAGAGTTCCATGTGGTCTGCTCTACCATGAGGCCGCATGGGATATCGGAGGACTATATCAAGATGAAGGCATTTCCATTCTCCCTGGATGGAACAACGAAGGATAAGCTGTATCTTCAGCCAGTACTTTTCAATACCTGGGGAGACATGAAGCGCACCTTTCTGGAGAAGTTCTTTCCGGCATCCCGCACTGCGTCCATTAGAAAGGAAATATATGGGATAAGGCAACATACAGGAGAAACACTGCACGAGTACTGGGAGAGGTTCAACAAGCTCTGTGCCACCTGTCCATATCATCAGATCAGTGAACAGTTGCTGATCCAGTATTTCTATGAAGGATTATCGCTGATGGACAGAAGTATGATAGACGCAGCCAGTGGCGGAGCATTGATGGACAAAACAACAGCAGTAGCACGACATCTGATTTCCAATATGGCAAGCAATACACAGCAGTTTGGGATCAGAGGGCCAAATCAACCACGGATGGTGAATGAAATCGGTGCAGCTTCCAATCAGAGGTTGGAGAATCAACTGACCGAGTTAACATCATTGGTGAGACAGCTTGCTGTTGGGCAACACCAACCAGCCATGGCAGCCAAAGTATGTGGCATATGTACTTCCGTGGAGCACCCCACTGATATGTGCCCCACTCTCCAAGAAACCGAGTTGGACCAGCCAGAAAATGTTGGAGCCATAGGTGGATTTCAGTATGGGAAGCAGCCGTATCAGAATCGGCCATTTGATAACCAGCAACAGGGAAGACAGCCATTTCGGCCAGGACCGAATCAAGGACCATGTGCAACCCAAAAATTCGGATCCACGCCGAACACTTATCAAAGGCAGGCAGGTTATCAACAGCTGACTCCGCAATACCAAGCACCATCTTTCCAGCAACAACAACAACAGCAGAGAATGCCTACTCCAGGCAACTCTCCATCTCTGGAAGACCTGATGAAGCAGCTTGCAACCAGCAACCTGGAGTTCCAACAATCTGTGAGCTCCAGCAATTTACAGTTCCAGCAGAACATGACTGCCACCATCCATGATCTCAAAACGCAGATTGGACAGCTAGCTAACACTGTAAGCCAATTACAGTCGGTAGGATCTAGCAACCTTCCCGCTCAACCCATTCCAAATCCGAGAGGTAACGCTAGTGTAGTCACTCTTCGAAGTGGAAAAGAACTACCTCAACCTACATTGGAGCAGGTGCCGAGACCAAAAGAAGCCGACTCTAAGTCAAATGCCGACTTACAGTCTCGGCCAGAGACAACTGTCCCATTGCCATTTCCATCTCAGACCACTTCGGCAAGGAAGCCAGAGTCGGATGAAGAATTGTTGAAGATGTTCCGCAAGGTGGAAATCAATATTCCACTCCTCAATGCTATTAAACAGGTCCCTAAGTACGCAAAATTCCTCAAGGAATTATGTATACATAAAAGGAGAAAAATAAAGGGGAGCAAGGAAATTGGAGGTGTGCTGTCAGCTCTGACATAGAATGGAGCAATCACTACAAGTGCCTTAACTCTACCAAAAAAATGCAGAGACCCTAGAGTCTTTTCGGTCCCATGCACCATCGGCGAATGCACTTTTGCCAATGCCATGTTGGACCTGGGAGCCTCAATTAATGTCATGCCCACATCAATCTACAGGTCCCTGAATTTTGGTGACTTGGAACCCACAGGGATGACCATTCAGCTGGCAAACAAGAGTATTGTCCAACCCTTGGGAGTTCTCGAGGATGTTCTCGTCCAAGTCAATGAACTAATATTTCCAGCTGATTTTTACGTGCTAGACATGGAGGACGAAACATCCGGGAAGGAATCCACCTTAATTTTGGGAAGACCTTTCTTGATGATAGCCAAAACAAAGATTGATGTGTATGCAGGGACGCTCTCCATGGAATTCGGTGACGCCTTAGTGCAATTCAATATTTTCGAAGCTATGAAGCACCCAACCGAAGACCACTCTCTCTTTGGCATTGATGTACTTGATGAACTAGTTGAAGAATATCTTCAACTAAATGGCAGTGGTGAAAACATTGAAGAGTCTGCTGAGAATGATGATGAAAGCAGCTACCCAGGAGTTGCAGATGATGAGGCCGACTATGAAGAAGTACAAGACCTCTCCAACTCTGAGGACAATCATAGTAATGTTGCTGACTTGGCCTTTGAAGTGGAACTGTCTGAATTATTAGACCAAGTCTGCACCACAGAACACTCAGAGTATTCAAATGATGCAGAAAACAAAGTCGCGGAAGCTGAAAAGTCTTCCATTGCACACTTAGCGACAATTTTTACGGCCAAGAATGAGTCGGCCAAAGAAGGCTGAGTCAATGAAGAAGTCAAAGTCAACTCAGCCAAAGAAGTCAAAGCCGACAAGCTTGCCGAGACCATCTCGGCCACAGAAGACCTAACTCATACTGTAGCAAAAATAAAGAGTCCATCAGGATCCGACTCAGAAGGAACGCTTAAAGCCAATGTCGACTCCATTCCGACAATAGCCAAAACCATGAAGTCGAGCCGGCCAAAGCAGATAGAGGCTGAAATCATGTCGGCATACCTGGTGCCTGATCAAGATCAAGTCGGCCAGTCGGATCCAACCTCAGAAACTGACAAATCTCCATCACTGTCACCACCCACAGAATTAAAAACATTGCCGAATCACCTGAAATATGCCTACCTGAACAAGGACCAACAACTCCCGGTTATTATTGCTAGCAATCTCGACCAAGGACAAGAGGACAAGTTGTTGGAGGTTCTCAGGCAACATAAGAAGGCAATAGGGTGGAAGCTAGCAGACCTTCCTGGCATAAACCCCTCCATTTGCATGCATAGAATATTAATGGAAGAGGAAATCAAGCCCATAAGGCAGCCGCAAAGAAGACTGAATCCAACACTCCTGGACGTGGTCAAAAAGGAAGTTACCAAACTCCTTGCTGCAGGGATCATCTACCCTATCTCGAATAGCCAATGGGTGAGCCCTGTGCAAGTGGTGCCAAAGAAGTCCGGGGTGACCGTCATGAAAAATCAGCAGAATGAGCTGGTACCAACAAGGATTCAGAACAGCTGGCGAGTGTGCATTGACTACAGAAGATTAAACCAAGCAACCCGTAAGGATCACTTTCCTCTGCCTTTTATTGACCAAATGCTTGAGAAGTTAGCAGGGAAATCCCATTACTGCTTTCTGGATGGATTCTCAGGCTACATGCAAATTCATATAGCCCCTGAAGATTAACATAAGACAACCTTCACCTGCCCATTTGGTACCTTTGCGTACACACGCATGCCATTTGGCCTCTGCAATGCTCCGAGTACATCTCAACGTTGCATGATGAGCATCTTCTCGGACTTGTTGCAGGACTGCATGGAGGTATTCATGGATGACTTCACGGTATATGCCGATTCATTTGAAGCATGCCTGAGTAATCTAGCAAAAGTATTGAAGAGATGCATTGACACAAACCTTGTGCTCAATTTTGAAAAATGTCACTTCATGGTGACTGAAGGAATAGTGTTGGGATACCTAGTCTCCAACAGAGGCATCGAGGTAGACAAAGCAAAGATAGATATCATTACTTCCCTTCCAAGCCCCGCTTTTGTGCGGGACGTTCGCTCATTCTTAGGACACGCAGGTTTCTACAGGAGGTTCATCGAAAATTTTAGTAAAATTGCCCTGCCTCTGTCCAAGCTGCTACAGAAGGATGTAGAATTTCACTTTGACCGGCCCTGTATGGAAGCATTTCAGGAGTTGAAGAGAAGACTCACATCCGCCCCTATTTTGCAAGCACCAGACTGGGACCTCCCCTTTGAACTAATGTGTGATGCATCCAACTCGGCATTAGGAGCCGTTCTCGGCCAAAGAGCTCGAGCCGGTCAATCGGTGCACGTGGTGGCCTATGCATCCAGAACTATGGATCCGGCCCAGCAAAACTACACAACAACTGAGAAGGAGCTCTTGGCCATAGTTTTCGCCGTGGACAAATTTCGTCCCTACCTTCTCGGGTCCAAGATAATTGTGTTCTCTGACCATGCCGCCTTGAGGTACTTGCTGAAGAAGCCTGATGCTAAGCCAAGACTGATTAGGTGGATGCTTCTTCTCCAAGAATTCAACCTGGAAATCAGAGATAAGAGGTGCTGAGAATTTTGTAGCTGATCCTCTAAGTAGAATTGGGAAAGAAGGAGAACTGATGCCTATCCGAGACGAGTTCCCTGATGAGCACTTGCTACATATTAAAACGTCTCCACCATGGTTTGCTGACATTTGTAATTTTGTGGCAGCATCTCGGTTTCCACTAGAGGCATCTCGAGCATACAAAGATAAACTCCGAAGTGATGCCAAATACTACATTTGGGATGATCCCTACCTTTGGAGACTGTGCAGTGACAAGGTCATCCGCAGGTGCATTCCTGAAGCCGAGTTCAATTTGGTTCTCCAGTTCTACCATTCGGCTCTTGGAGGCGATCACTATGGGTCAACTCGGACTGCCAGGAAAGTACTCGACTGTGGCCTTTACTGGCCAACTATCTTCAGGGGCGCGCATGAATTCGTCTCCACCTGCGAGAATTGCCAAAAAGCAGGAGTGGCCATGAACAGAAGGCAAGAAATGCCCCAGCAACCCATCCAATTCTGTGAAATCTTTGATGTCTGGGGAATAGACTTCATGGGGCCATTCCTAGTCTCCAATGGGCACTCCTACATTCTGCTGGCCGTGGATTATGTGTCAAGATGGGTAGAAGCCATTGCCACCAGAACAAATGATGCAAGAGTGGTTGTGGACTTTCTGAAGTCCAATATTTTCTGCAGGTTCGGTGTGCCAAAAGCACTCATAAGCGACCAAGGCAGTCACTTCTGTAACAGAGCCATGGCCTCCCTTCTTCAAAAATATGGAGTAGCACACAGAATTGCTACTGCTTACCACCCCCAAACAAATGGCCAAGCAGAAATGTTCAACAGGGAAATCAAGAAAACATTGCAAAAGATGACCAATCCCAGCAGGAAGGACTGGAGCCACCTCCTTGAGGATGCTCTCTGGGCTCATAGAACTGCATACCGAACACCTTTAGGGATGTCTCCCTATAGGATTGTTTTCGGTAAAGCCTGTCACCTTCCTATGGAGCTGGAACACAGAGCATACTGGGCTGTTAAGCAGTGCAATCTGGCTTATGACCAAGCAGGAGAGCAGAGAAAATTTCAGCTGCAAGAGTTAGATGAACTTCGCTTGGAAGCATATGAAAACTCTAGGATCTACAAGCAGAAAATCAAGCGATTCCATGACCAGCAGATCCTGAGAAAAGAATTCCGAGTTGGCCAGAAAGTCCTCTTGTTTAACTCACGCCTCAAGCTCATTGCAGGTAAACTACGTTTTAGATGGGATAGGCCTTTTGTTATCACTAATGTATTTCACCATGGTGCAGTACAGCTAAAAGATGAACACAGCAACAACACCTTCCAGGTCAATGGGCATCAGATTAAGCCATTCCATGAAGGTCCAGCGCCTATCACTCATGACATGGAGATAATATCATTAATGGATCCTGCCTCGCATTGAGGACAATGCAGATTTTTAGTGTGGGGGGGATAAATATACAGTCACCTCAATTGCTGCGTCTTAACTCTGTCCCCACTCTCCTGAACTCTGCTAATTTTAATTTTTGTTTTGTTAGTTTTAATCACTTTGCTGTTTTCTTTCGGTTGCGTCGTTTCATTTTAGTCTTTGAATTTAAATCTGTCATGTTTTTCAATAAAAGTTGTCTAAGCCGAGTCCATGCTGGCTCCGTGCCATCTCGGCCGGATCCGGAACATCTTCGGCCTGGCAGAGTTTCAATTTTGTCATTTACCTTTAATCTTTCCTCCTAAATCAGAAATTCCAAGTGGAACGGTCAAAAGTAAAATTGTTTTGAAAAGAATCTTGAACTGGCTTCTGAAAGTTTAAATAAGTCAGTAGGAAGTAACTCTACAACTGTGGCAATGAAACTTTTGTGCTCTAGTCAATAGTTGATTGAGAATCTAAAAAGGAAACCCCCTATGTCAGAGCAAATGCAACTCGTGTGAGATTTTGAGCCTTGTAAATATTGATGGCTTACATCCTGCCATTTCTCTTCTTCTTCCAATATGATTTTTGCATTCATGTTAACTGCATATTCTACATTTTGCCTTAACTCTCTGGATACAACTGTTCTCACATGCAGGAATGACATGATCTAGGCCATGTTTCTTATAAGCCCTGAGCCAAATAAAGCCTACCTGAACAAATGTGTCTGTTGTTTACCCCTTTTGAGCCTAATGTAACCATTCTTCCTAACAGCTCACTACAAGCCAAGGCCAGAAAAACCATGAATCAACCTCACCCTCGGGGAGCAGAGGAGCTTTGGAATTGTTTTGGGAGTAAGTCATGATCAAGTGTGGGGGAACTCCAAGAAGCAAAAGGTTGTTCAGCACCCTCTAAGGCTTGAAAATGCAAGAAAATGAATAAAAGCGAGTGAAAGAAAGAAAAGATAAAAAGAGGAAGCAGTAGCTGAAAATCTGAGCTGAAACGGACAAAGAGAGAAATAGCTGCACAAAATTGTATAATAAGAAAAAGAAAAGAAAATGAGCGGGTAGCAGCAAGAAGGAGGAATTGACAGCATCTTGGGTTATCCCTCAGGCTGATAAAGCTTACTCCCCATTGCTCCTCTCTTCCTCGTGGGTCCTGAAGCTAGTTTTCCCATATTTTATCCTACCCGTGACCCGGCCTCGCTACAAACCGAAAAGAAGTCCTAGTGATCATAACTGTGTGTGTTTTTGCAAGTGTAAGAAGAGAGATTTGCCAAAGTATGGTAATATCAGTTCCATGAATTTTGAGTGTAAATACAAGCCCAAACACGTGAGAAATGAGGGAGTTATTTGCCTAAAAGAGAGCTTTGTCACTCTTGGTTACCTTCTCGTGTTTGCAGGTCATGAATTTGCCTAGAGCGCGGAAGGAGTAATGTCCGGATTGTTAGAGTATCTCGATCCCAGAGTGAATGAGTGCTGACTCTGTCTCGGTTGAATTGAAGGAAGTCAAGTGAAGAAAATTCTTTTCTATCTTTAAAAATTTCCCCTTGTTGATTTTCATTTTGCCCAGGAGTGCAAAAGGGTAAGTGTGGGGGTGTGATGAGTCACAATTTATACATCTTTTAGACACCTAAGAAGGAGGTTTGCAAGACTATTCTGTGCTTAAGAGTGGACTGTTAGCTAAGATTCATTCTATGGGTTCGATTACAGAGGAAATACAAATTTGTATTAATTTAGATTTCTTAGCTAATAAAAGTGTCACTCCTTCTTCTGCAGGTCAAGCCGAGTTGACCAGGGTCAACAAAAGGAGTCTCAGCCGAGATGAAGTCATCCCGGCCAGACCGATTCTGTCTCGGCCAAGCCAGAGTCATCTCGACAACCCAAGCCCAGCAGCCCAGTAGAGAGGCCCAATTGTATTGACCACATCAGCTATCCAGCTTGGAGGCTATCTCAGCGTCAGCTCAAATGCCATGTCACTCCTAGGAAATCTGCCATGTCACGTTAGAAGATCTGCATAGGGGTAGAATAGGATCTTCATAGTGTAATTCTGTTAGGATTCGTTAGGATTAGCATATCACAGCTCGTGTATATATAGGAAGAGCTGAGCACTTTTTACACGTTCTGTCTTTGAATTCACTCAAAATTCCATACTCACTGTACCCATTTTTCTCGCTCTCGCTCTCTCCGTTTTCACGGTGGTGCACGGTGCTCATTGGCGTTTCTCTCGATTGAGGAAGTGCAGGTCTGAGACTGAGAAGCCGAAGTCTGCTAGAGGGGACCCCGATCAGACTACTTGACGCCTTACTCTGGTGGAGCTGATCCTCGGCATTCAGGCTAATCTGAGGTGAACCACCACCATCAACCATGGCGATCGTCGTGGAAGATGGATTCATCTGAAGTCAGAACCACTGTATTTGTATTCTGTTTCTGTTAATCGATTTCATTCTGCATTTCATATCTTCTTTCTCTTCCCTCTTCCTTAATTCATGTTTGAATCGCGATTGCATTTGACTATGAACAATGTTAAGCTAAGCCGATCGGAACTGGTTTAACTAATTCAGTAGGTAATCAGTTAACGATAGTTAATCAAGAACCTAAAATCAGCTCTGCACCTAATCCCCTTAACCGATGAGGTAGCGATTGCATAATTCCTCGGTATGGCAATGGACGAATGTTTGGCGATCGTCATAAGACTACCAAAGGCTGATATGGACTGAGAACTGGAGTGTGGAACCTGGACTGGACTTGAACTAATGGAACTGAACATGAACACAATTATATAATAATAACAATAGTAATCAGTAACAGTAGTATATGTTTACTGCATTCATAGTCTTAGTTTACTTTCTGCTTTACTTGCACTCTAGCCCCCCTTATTTACTGCCTTTAAGTTTGAGACAGAGGTAGTCCACCTCTGTAGCGTCTGTCTGCACTCAACCGAGATCAAGCAGGATCGCCTCTATTGAGGACGACTCAGCTCAATCTCTGTTGAGAGCAACTCGGCCATTGCCGAGACGAGTTAGTACTTTACATCTCAGATTCTACTCCACTTAACTTTACACCAATTCGCAACTGAGCACACTGTGTCCTTGAGAAGAATGACCTAGGGTTAGCTATGCTATAGTTAGCTTTAGTTATTTGATAAGCGCGTTGAAACGACTAAAAACGCCCATCATCAGTGCCCAAAGAGCATCTTCAAGGAGGCGGCTCCAATCTTTCCTGCTGGGATTGGTCATCTTTTACAGTGTTTTCTTGATTTCCCTGTTGAACACTTCTACTTGGCCATTTGTTTGGGGGTGGTAGGCAGTAGCAATTCTATGTGCTACCCCATATTTCTGAAGAAGAGAAGCCATGGCTCTGTTACAGAAGTGACTACCCTAGTCACTTATGAGCGCTTTTGGCACACCAAACCTGGAGAAAATATTGGACTTCAGGAAGTCCACAACCACTCTTGCATCATTGGTTCTGGTGGCGATGGCCTCTACCCATCTTGATACATAATCCATGGCCAGCAGAATGTATGGGTAGCCATTGGAGACCGGGAATGGCCCCATGAAATCTATTCCCCAGACATCAAAAATTTCACAGAACTGGATAGGTTGCTGGAGCATTTCGTGCCTTCTGTTCATGGCCACTCTTGCTTTCTGACATTTCTCGCAGGTGGAGACGAATTCATGCGTGTCCCTAAAGATAATTGGCCAGTAAAGGCCACAGTCTTAGCACTTTCTGGCAGTCCGAGTTGATCCATAATGGCTGCCTCCAAGTGCTGAGTGACAGAACTGGAGGACCGAATTGATCTCGGCATCAGGAATGCACCTGCAGATGACCTTGTCACTGCACAGCCTCCAAAGGTAGGGATCATCCCAAATGTAGTACTTGGCATCGCTTCAGATTTTCTCCTTATGGGCCCGCGATGCCTCCAGTGGAAGATGAGATGTTGCCACGTAGTTGCAGATGTCGGCAAACCATGGTGTGGCCGTCTGGATGTGCAATAGCTGCTAATCAGGGAATTCATCTCGGATAGGCATCAGTTCGCTTCCTTTTTCAATTCTACTTAGATGATCTGCTACAGAATTCTCAGCCCCCTTCTTATCTCTGATTTCTAAATCAAATTCTTGGAGAAGAAGCATCCACCTGATCAGTCTCGACTTAGCATCAGGCTTCTTCAGCAAGTTTCTCAAGGCAGCGTGGTCAGAGAACACAATTATCTTAGAATCGAGAAGGTAGGAACGAAATTTGTCTAAGGCAAACACAATTGCCAACAGCTCCTTCTCAATTGTTGTGTAGGTTTGCTGGGCCGAATCCATAGTTCTGGATGCATAGGCAATCACGTGCATAGGGAGGCCGACTCCAGCTCTCTAGTAGAGAACAGCTCCCAATGCCGAGTTGGATGCATCACACATTAATTCGAATGGTAGGTCCCAGTTTGGTGCTTGTAAAATAGGAGCGGATGTGAGTCTGTTCTTCAGCTCCTAAAATGCTTCAATACAGGGCTGGTCAAAATTGAATTCCACATCCTTCTGTAGTAGTTTGGATAGAGGCAAGGCTAATGTATTGAAGTTCTTGATGAATCTTCTGTAGAAGCCTGCGTGTCCTAGAAATGAGCGAACTTCCCGCACAGAAGCGGGGTTTGGAAGAGAGGTGATGATGTCTATCTTTGCTTTATCTACCTCGATGTCTCTATTGGAGACCAGATGTCCCAACACTATTCCCTTAGTCACCATGAAATGGCATTTTTCAAAATTGAGCACCAAGCTCGTGTCAATGCATCTCTTCAACACCTTAGATAGATTATTCAGGCATGCTTCGAATGAGTCAACATACACCGTGAAGTCATCCATGAACACCTCCATGCAATCCTGCAGCAGGTCCGAGAAGATACTCATCATGCAGCATTGAAATGTACTCGGAACATTGCAGAGGCCAAATGGCATGCAAGTGTACGCAAATGTACCAAATGGGCAGGTGAAGGTTGTCTTATGCTGATCTTCAGGTGCAATATGTATTTGCATGTAGCCTGAGAATCCATCAAGAAAGCAATAATGGGATTTCCCTGCTAATTTTTCAAGCATTTGGTCAATGAAAAGCAAAGGAAAGTGATCCTTGCGAGTTACTTGATTCAATCTTCTGTAGTCGATGGAAACTCGCCAGCTATTCTAAATCCTTGTTGGTACCAGCTCTTCTTGTTGGTTTTTCATAACAGTCATCTCAGACTTCTTTGGCACCACTTGCATAGGGCTCACCCACTAACTATCCGAGATGGGGTAGATGATGCCTACAGCAAGTAACTTTGTGACTTCTTTCTTAACCACGTCCAGGAGTGTTGGATTCAATCTCCTTTGTTGTTGCCTTATAGGCTTGATTTCCTCCTCCATCAGGATTTTGTGCATGCAGATGGAAGGGTTTATGCTAAGAAGGTCCGCTAGCTTCCACCCTATTCCCTTCTTATGTTGCCTGAGGACTTCCAACAACTTGTCTTCTTGCTCCTGGAGGAGGTTGTTGCCAATGATAACTGAGAGCTGCTATTCCTTGTCCAGGTATGCATACTTCATGTGATCCGGCAATGGTTTCAATTCCATGAATGGTGCCAATGATAGAGATTCTTCAATTATAGAGCTTGGATCTGTCTGGCCAACTTGATCTTGACTCGGCACCAAGTGTGCCGACATAATTTCGGCCTCAGGTTGCTTCAGCCAGCTCGACATGTTGACTTCGGTTCTCGTTGGATTGGATTTAGCATTGGCCTCTTGCGCCTCTTCGGAGTCGGATCCGGATGGAACAGTGAATTCTACCTCAGCCTGTGTCTGGTCTTCATTGGCTGAGATGGTCTCGGCAATCGTGTCGGCCTTTCTATCTGGCTCTTCAGCCGAGTTGACTTTTATTTTTTTCTTGACTCGGCTCTCTCTGGCCGACTCGATCTCGGCCGTGAAAATTGTCGCTACTTGTGCAATTGAAGACTTGTGCAATTCCGCTTTGGCGACCTTAATCTCTGCATCATGCATACACTCTGAGTATTCTTGGTTGCAGACTTGGTTTAATAATTCGGACAATTCTTCTTCAAAGGCCAAGTAAGCAATATCACTATGATTGTCCTCAGAGTTAGGAAGGTCTTGTACTTCTTCCTGGTCGGCCTCTTCATCTGTGACTTCTAGGCAGCTGCTTTCGTCAGCGTTCTCAACAAACTTCTCAATGTTTTCATTACTGCTATTTAGTTGAAGGTATTCTTCAACTATTTCATCAAGGACATCAATGCCAAAGAGAGAGTGGTCTTCAGTTGGGTGCTTCATAGCTTCGAAAATATTAAATTGCACCAAGGTGTCATCGAATTCCATGGAGAGCGTTCCTGCATGCACATCAATCTTTGTTCTGGCAGTCATCAAGAAAGGTCTTCCTAGAATTAAGGTGGATTCCTTCCTGGGTGTCTCGTCCTCCATGTCTAGCACATAAAAGTCAGCTGGAAATATTAGTTCGTTGACTTGGACGAGAACATCCTCAAGAACTCCCAGGGGTTGGACAATACTCCTGTTTGCAAGTTGAATGGTCATCCCTGTGGGTTCCAAGTCACCAAAATTCAGGGACCTGTAGATTGATGTGGTCATGACATTAATTGAGGCTCCCAAGTGCAACATGGCATTGGCAAAAGTGCATTCGCCGATGGTGCATGGGACAGAAAAGATTCCAGGGTCTCTGCATTTCTTTGGCAAAGTTGAAGCACTTATAGTGATTGCTTCATTTCGTGTCAGAGTCGACACCACACCTCCAATTTCCTTGCTCCCCTTTATCGTCCTCCTTTTGTGTACACACAATTCCTTGAGGAATTTTGCGTACATAGGGACCTGTTTAATAGCATCGAGGAGTGGAATATTGATTTCCACCTTGCGGAACATCTTAAGCAATTCTTCATCTGACTATGATTTTCTTGCTGAGATGCGCCTAGATGGAAATGGCAATGGGACAGTTGTCTCTGGCTGGGACTACAAGTCGGTATTTGGCTCAGAATCGGCTTTAGCTGATCTCGGCAACTGCTGGAATGTAGGTTGAGGTAATTCTTTTCCGCTTCGAAGAGTGACTACACTAGTGTTTCCTCTCGGATTTGGAATTGTTTGAGAGGGGAGGTTGTTGGATCCTGCTGACTGCATTTGACTCACAGTATTGGCTAACTGACCAATCTGCGTTTTGAGGTCCTGGATGGTGGCGGTCATGTTCTGTTGGAACTGCATATTGCTGGAGCTCACATATTGTTGGAACTCCAGGTTGCTGGTTGCGAGCTGTTTCATCAGGTCTTCCAGAGATGGAGAGTTTCCTTGGGCAGGCATTCTCTGTTGTTGTTGTTGCTGTTGGAACGATGGTGCTTGGTATTACGGAGTCGGCTGTTGATAACCTGCTTGCCTCTGATAGGTATTCGGTGTGGATCCGAATTGTTGAGCTGCATATAGTCCTGATTCGATCCTGGCCGAAATGGCTGTCTTCCATGCTACTGGCTATCAAATGGCCGATTCTGATACGGCTGCTTCCCGTACTGAAATCCACCTATGGCTCCAACATTCTCTGGTTGGTCTGACTCAATTTCTTGGAGAGTGGGTCACATATCAATGGGGTGCTCCACAGAAGTGCATATGCCACAAACTTTCGCTGCCATGGCTGGTTGATGTTGTTGAACTGCAAGCTGTCTCACCAATGATGTCAATTCGGTCAGCTGATTCTCCAGTCTCTGGTTGGAAGCTGCACCAATTTCATTCACCATCTGAGTTTGACTTGGCCCTCTGATCCCAAACTGCTGTGTGTTGCTTGCCATATTAGAGATCAGGTGCCTTGCTGCTGCTGGCGTTTTATTCATCAGGGCTCCTCCACTGGCTGTATCTATCATGCATCTGTCCATCATTAATAATCCTTCATAGAAATACTAGATCAGCAACTGTTCGCTGATCTGATGGTGTGGACAGGTGGCACAAAGTTTGTTGAATCTCTCCCAGTACTCATGTAGTGTTTCACTTGCATGCTGCCTGATCCCACATATTTCTTTCCTGATGGTCGTAGTTCTGGATGCCGGAAAGAACTTCTCCAGGAATGTGCGCTTCATGTCTCCCCAAGTGTTGAAAAGTGTTGGCTGAAGGTACAGCCAGTCCTTTGCTGCTCCATCCAGGGAGAATGGGAACACCTTCATTTTGATGTAATCTTCCAATATCCCCTACGACCTCATTGTGGAGCAAACCACATGGAATTCCTTTAAATGCTTGTGGGGGTCTTCTCCTGCAAGACCATGGAACTTAGGCAACAGGTGTATAAGACCAGATTTCAATTCATATGTTTGAGCCGGCTCCACCTGTGAATATTCGATGCACCACGGTTGATACACTACATTTGGAGTAGCCAATTCCTTCAATGTTCTATCATTATTCTCCATCTGTTCTGGTTCTGCAAAAATGTTAGAACTAGAAACAAAATTGTCAGTGTAAAACTAGTTAGAGTCAATGGCAGAATCTATACTACTACTAGTATTTACTGCAGCGTTCCTAATTTTTCGTAATCTACGTAAGGTTAATTCTATCTCTAGGTCAAAAGCATACAATGGGTCAGTATTACTCCTAGTCATGCATTGTACAACCTATGTAGAAAAATCAGATTTAAGATAGTACTTTCAAACAGTAAACTACAACTACCAATTAGCTACCTAATGGAACTACAAGAATGGCATGTAGAAAGAATGCAATGTAAAAAGAATGCAAGTCAGCTGTGAGATGCAGATGTGAATGCAAAGCAAAATGCTAACTCTATGTACTGCAAAAATAAATGTTTTATTATTTTTGTTTGTTGTGTGTTTTTTTTTTTTACGGTGAATTCACACAGAAAAATTAACAACACTTATCATGCTTTTATTTAGGATCCAAAAAGACAGACACATACAAATTCAAAAGACTCAATTAGACTGACTTGATAGACACTCTACAGACTCGGGGCTCGACTTCACTTAACTTGACACACGAAAACAAAAAAGAACTTGTGTCCCCAACAACGACGCCAATTTGATAATGATACGGTTTCTAGTCATTTTACGCACTTATCAGATAACTAAAGCTAACTATAGCATAATCAACCCTAGGTCATTCTTCTCAAGGACACATTGTGCTCAGTTCTGATTTGGTGCGAAGCAAAATGATGTAGAAGTTGAGATGTAGAGTAGTGACTCTCCTCGGTAGTGGCTGAGTTGCTCTCGGTAGAGACTGAGCCAGGATGATCTCGACAGAAGATCAATCTGACTTGGTCTTGGTTGAGTGCAAACAGACGCAATAGAGTTGGACTGACTCTGTTTCAGACTTAGAAAGCAGTAAATAGGGGGGAATGGGATACGAAAATAGAAAAAAGTAAGCTAATGCTGTGAAATGCAAGTAGAATATACTACTGTATTTACTATATCATTATAATTGTTCTGTATTCAGTCCCATTGATTAAGTCTAGTCCAGGTTCTTCACTCCAATTCTCAATCCATATCAGTCCTTGGTATTTTTATGGCAATCGCCAAAGGTTCGTCCCTTGCCATACCGAGGATTTACACAATCGCTACCTCATCAGTTGGCAAGGATTAAGTTCAAAACTGATTTTATGTTCTCGATTAACTATTGTTAAATGATTACCTACTAAATTAGTTAAACCAGTTCCAATCGGCTTAGCTTAACATTGTTCACGTTCAAATGCAACTGCGATTCAAGCATGAATTAAAGAAGAGGAGACGAACAGAGTTTGGAATTGTAGAATTGGAATTAACTAACAGAAAATGAAATACAAACACAGTGGTCTGGATTCAGGTGGTTCCATCTCCCACAGCGATCGCCATGGTTGATGGTGGTGGTTCACCTCCGTTAGCCTGAACGCTGAGGATCAGCTCCACCAGAGTGCGTCAGTAATCTGATCGGTCCCCTTTGACAGACTTCAGCTTCCCAGTCTCAGACCTGCACTTCCGTGATCGAGAGAAACGCCAATGCAGCACCGTGCACCACCATAGAATGGAAGAACGAGAGCGAAGGAATGTGTATAATGAGAGTGTATCAAAAATGAATTCCAAGACTCCTAAAAAGTGTACAACTCCTCCTATATATACATGAGCTGAGCAGCTAGATGACGCTAACAAAATATCCTAACAGAATTACAATGGGAATTTCCTATTCTACCCTTGTGAAGATCTTCAAGAGTGACGTGGCAAATTCTCCAAGAGTGACATGGCAACTGAACTGGCGCTGAGGTGGTCTCTAAGCTGGATAGCTGATGTGGATAACATAATTTGGGCCGCTCTTTATTGGGCTGCTAGGCTGCAAGGCGTGGACTGCCGAGACGAATCTGACTTGGCCGAGATGGAGTCGATCTGGCCGGGACGCCTTCATCTCGATTGAGACTCTTCTATTGACCCCGGTCAACTCAGCTTGACCTACAGAAGAAGGAGCGATACTTTTTATTAGCTAAGACTTCTGAATTAACACATATTTGTATTTTCTCTATACTTAAGCCTATAAAATGAATCTTAGCTAACAATTCATTCTTAAGCACAAAATAGTCTTGCAAACACTCTTCTTAGGTGTCTAAAAGATGTATAATTTGTGACTCATCAGTACTGCACTTCACGCACGAATCCAGTCGACAGTAGTTTTCGTGTCTCTTCCCGGGCGACCTCACGTTTCTCTTCTCCCTGTTTTCGCTTCTTTTGAGCGATTGGCTTCGTCCCCGTGCTATCGATAGTCGATGACATATGAAATTGGGGTCTACACCTGGCATATCTTCGGCTAACCATGCGAACACATCGCAGTTCACCGTCAGAAAGGTCACCAACAAGTCCTCCTCCTCGAGGCTCATGGCTGTTCCTATCTTCGTTGTCTGCTCAGGCCGAACTCCCAACTTTATTTCCTTTAAATCTTCGGCTGGGTGGGGTCCTTCATGCTCATACCGACCTCTCGGGTCCATATCCAACTCTAGGGCGTTAACGGTACCGCTCGTCGGGCAACCCCCCACTCTCAAACTATCTTCATAACATTGTAGGGCTACATGGGAGTCAGCCCATACATTTCCTACCTTTTTCCCTACTGGGAACTTCATGCATAAATGCTTAGTGAACATGACCACCCCTAGCCTGTTTAGTGCCGGCCGACCTATGATAACGTTGTACGATGCAGGGGCGTCCACGATAGTGTAAAGGATCGGGATAGTCCTCACACCTGACCGTTCCCCAAAACTGGTTTCCAACTCAACCATTCCCCTAATAGGGACACATTCCCCCGCAAAACCGTACAGGTTCCCCAAACATTCCTACAGTTGGTTGGGTGGTAACCGCATCTTCTGGAAAGTGGACTAATAGAAGATATTGGCCGAGCTCCCTTGGTCTATCAAGACGCATTCTATCTTATATCCCGCCACTGCAATCGAGATTACCATGGGTTCGTCTTGACCGAATGCCCCGCGCCTCATATCTCGTTCATCAAACGTGATGGTGGGTGTGGGCGCCCTTCTTCCAAGAGGCATCATATTTGCTCCTATCAGTGCTGTTTGAATCCTTTCAACCTTCCTCCCCTCTTCAGTCCTCTCGACTGGCCGGTTGGAGTTCGAGGGGAAGATAGCCACCTTTCCTCCAAAAATAGTGGCTATTGTTCCCCACGATGAGGGGGGTTCTTTGACGCGACTGACTTCTTTCCCTTTTACTGGTGTTAGCTGATCTTTGAATACTTCTGCCTTGTACTCGACATCGCTCGGGGGATGCCCGCCAGATATACTAGTTGAGACGGCCCGTCTGTACCAGCTTTTCAATTTGTGTCCTTAATGCCCAACAATCTTCAGTAACATGGCCAAAAGCCCAGTGGAAATCACACCAGCCGTCTTTGTCTTTTCCCATTGTCTTTCCCTTGGCTCCTCGTGGGTATTCCAAAAGGGTGGTGTGACAGATTTCATGTAGAATCTGAGTCCTCTTTTCAGTCAGAGGAGTAAAGTGTTGTGTGTGCTCGTTGTTTCGAGCGAGCAAGGGATGCTTGTCTTCCCTGAACTTAGCCAAATGCCTTGCATCCTTCCAGTCGGGTCTTCATTCTGACATTCGGCGCTCGTACTGATCCTCCTGCATTTCTACATGTTTCTCCGCTCAAATACATATCTCCTCCATACTAACTGGCTTCCTAAGGGCTAGGGCGTCGCTGAATGGCCCTGCCCTCAGACCTTTCTGGAATGCTTTAACAAAAAACTTCTGGACGGGGTCGTCCACCTGGACCGTCGCATTGTTGAAGTGTGCTAAGTAACTCTTCAAACTTTCTTCTTCAGCCTATCTAATGTCAAATAGGTCCGTCACTTCCAACTTCTTCACCTTGTTGACCGCAAACTGAGACACGAAAAAGCCAGCCAGATCTTTGAAGGTCTGAATGGACCTTGGTAGAAGTGTTGCCATCCACTACATTGCCACTCTCCTCAACGTTCCAGGGAAGAGTTTGCAGCTAAGCTTGTCGTTGCCGCCACTGATGTACATCTGCGTTTGGAAGGCTTGCAAGTATGCGTAGGGGTCCTGGCTCCCATCGAAAGGCTCTACGATCACTTCCCTAAAGTTGGGGGAAATAAGGGTCTCGTCTATCTCCTTGCAGAATGGTTGCCCCCAAAATGGTTGGGCCAGGCCTTCTTCGTGCTCTATTTGTTCTCGCCCACTTGCGGCTCTAAGAGCGGCAATCTACTGGCGCAGCTCCTCCTCTCTCTGCTCTACTACTCTCATAGCCTCTAGCTGTTGTTCTTCTACCTGACGGTGTCTATCCTCCACTTCAGCCTGTCTCTGTTCCGCCTCCGCACTAAGTCACGATTGCTCGTCGCTTCACTCCTGGAGGGAGGCCATCGCTTGGAGCAGCCTCTGCAGCGTATCTTCCTCCCCTTCGTTTGTAGAACTTGCCTGGTTCTTGGTGATTGGCATTGCTTCCGCTTCGTTGTCTCTTTTTCTTGTGGTCGTTTGGATTAATTTTACCTGGTCCCACGGTAGGCGCCAATGTTCTGTCTCGGAATATTCTATTCTTGGGTCTCCGAAAGAACCTCCTCGTTTTCTCCTTCCTCCCCTATTTGTCTCCTGCCTCTTCCTTGCGTAAAGCGGATCCTTGTCCTCTAGCGGCGGTAATCTTCATGACCCTCAGCAGGTGGGGTTAGGTGTGTTAGCGATGGAAGCTTCGTTGCTGGGAGTCGTGCATGCAAAGCATTGTCACGTCTTCCCCTAGTCTGACTTCATGATGGGCTAGGAAGTAGGCAACCTAGGCATGAGATTGACTTTATAGGCGGTCGATCGGGCAGTGAGGATCAACCAGAATGTAAGTCGACCGGGATGCGACGTAGGCCGGCGGGTCTTCGCGTAGGCCGACTGGTACAATTACAAAATGAATATAAAATAAACTCTAAAATATCTATTTTGCCTACAACCATACATTTATTCACACACCCAACATGGATACCCGTCCAGCTTTTCAAAACCTCCATATGAGGTTCCTCAGTGCCTTAAAAATTTCTAATAGTACAAACAACTCCCTCTCCTAAAGGAATCATCTGGTCAGACTCAAATATTTTGGGATGAATCTATTGGTAACAGATGCCCAATCACTTAACAGTAGTAAGGAATAAACAAAAAAACAGATAAGCAAAAACCAAGATAGAAGAGTAATTTAGACATTATATTTCTGACAAATCATTATTATTTTCTTTAGTGAACAATAGAATAACATGTAATAATTCTAAAAGAAAATTTAAACCTAATGTTTGTACAATTTGAAATTGCAGAGATCATCAATGTAGGTAGGTTATAAAACCAAAGAGAGAGGGCGTATACTAGTGTAAACAGATATTTTTGTAC
>JAENHJ010000455.1:0-10020 GCA_025330945.1 Mucuna pruriens | reverse complement strand
TATACTTACCTAAAATAAAAAAAAAAAACACATATGAATGACCAAATCTGAACCAACAAACCCTATATTAGAGAAGAAATATAGAGATGAGATGGAGAGAAAGACGAAACAGACAAAGACAGAGCTAAAGCAAAAGAAAGAATGCGAAAGCGGTGAGGATGCGAGCTTAGGACGTGAATATTATTGGTGATGGAGAGGTTAAGGTGTTGTTTATCCTTTTCTATCCAAATAAAAGAGGAAACACACCACTTGTTATGAAATTGCATGTTCAAATGAAATTATAAATATGATTTTAGTTAAAATAGAATAAGTTATATTTAATTATTTAAATGTTTTTATCTATTCTTATATTATAAATCTAAATTTGAATATTAAATTAACTATATATCATCTATTAAATTTATTGGTATTAAAAAATGATATTAAATTTTAAATATTTTATAATGTTTTTATAATAACTACTTAAAAAGTTATATTAACAATTTTTTATTAGTATTAACTACTAATAAAAAATCACGTATATATAAACAGAGTTTTTATAAAAAAAATTATGATTTTTAAATTTAATTTGTCTTTTGGACAAATTAAATTGACAAAAGATAAAAAAATAAAAAATAAATTAAAAATTATATAAAATAAAATAACAATCAAAACTATGTAAAAAATAGATAATAACATATATCCATTTAAAACAATGTATATATATAAATTTTAATATTATATAATTAAATTTTATAATAAAGTTTATATAAATATATTTTAAATAAATAATATTATTATAATATTACATTATATTATACAAAAATAATATATATTAAATCAATAAACTTATTATTAATATGTAATTATTAAAATATATATATTTAAAAAAAATATAAAACACAGGATCAAAATAGATGACAATCCATCGTGAAAATACATCTAACCTAATTTCAAAATATCAATTCATTCATGCCATAACCCTGCGCGTGTCTATTCACTTTCCTTCCCTCCTCTCAGATCCCATTTCCCAACGCACACCAAGTAGCCCCATGACTATTCTAATTGGTTTTAAGATACAATTATATTATTCTTGTATTTCTTTTACAAATGATATGATTTTTTTTCACAATACTTTTTTATTAATATTAATATAAATATATTTAATTTCTTAAAGATATAAAATATCTTTAATATTTTTTCATTTAGCAAGTAAAAGATTTGTATAAAGGCGTAAGAGAATTTTAAATGTTTTATTGAGCATTGTCTTAAGGTTATATTTGGTATAAATAATATTTTAGCATTCTGAAAAACATGGATTTTTTTTCATATTTGATAGAAGAAAATATAATATCAATACTAAATTAAAAATGTTAATTTCAAAATTAATGAGAATGCAAGTTTTCCACTTTCATAAGTGTAGAGAAAATTTTATGGTAATCATATGTGAAATTAACTAAGTGTGTAAATGAAAAATTTTATGGTAATAATCATATAAATTATTAAACTTTCTTATGATAATTATCTGTAAACAAAGTATTTATAAGAAAGTTAAATAATAATTAAACATAATTTATATTTTTAAGAAACTTGTATTTAGCAATCCCATTTGAAATGAAATAATTTAATTGAAATGAAAGATTATTACGATAAATATATACTAATAGAATTTATCGTAATTTTTAAAAAAATTATTAATTTTTATTTATTCCTTTACAGGCAACCGATAACAAAACTAAATCTTGAATTATTCAAAACTAATCATAGTAATAAAATATTTCTTTAAAATACACAACAAATCTTTAATGGATCAGTGTAAGGAAGATATCAATCATGGATAATAATGATCCAAAAATGAGCAAATTATGAATAAGAGAAAAGTTGAAAAAAATATATATTTGAGTCGTGTTAACTATTATTTTAAGAAAATTACTTAAAATTAATAACAAAAAAATTATTAAAAGTTAAGTTAAAATATGTTGAATAAAACAAGACAAAGATCTAAAATTATTTTTATAAATTAATCAATATTTTCTTTTAAATTAAATTAGTGCTGGATATAAATATAATCTTTCATTACACTAGTCGGCTTACTGTGGTAATGTATAAGCATTTATGCAGAGAAGTTTAATCATTCTCTGCAGAATAGGGATTAATTAGCGTGCAAGTATTACGTCTTTATTTTTAGCGAGTGAAATAATTTCTGGCCTTATGTTTTCTGAAGATAATTTTTTTTATAGATTGGAGCATTAAATTATATAATATTTTTATGAGCGTTAAATTATATAATGTCGATGTCAAGTTAAAATTAAATTTTCTTATTTTAACTTTTTTGCAGATAATTTATTTTTAATTTAGATTGCTAATTTTGTTTTTATTTTAGAAATAATATTTTAACTCATTATTTTAACTTTGTTTGCAAATAAATTTATTGAAGAATACTTATGTCTTTTATAAATATATTTTCTTTTTTCTAATTCTTTATCCAATCAAATAAAAAAATAAAATTCATATTTTTTTTTACTTTTTTTCTCTTATCAAACAACTAGTAAAAAATTAGAAAAGAAGATTTTTATTTTTTTAATCGTAGAAAAGGTTATGTGTAGGATTCGAGATTGAAAAGAAAACAATGACAAAAAAATTGTTTTGAAAAGGTTATAAAATGTGTGAGAACATGAAATAATTGGAGTTGTAAATAGCAATTTTTTAAAATTAGATTGATTATTAAATAAGTTTAGGTTTTGGTTGCATGATTCAATCGTGATTAAATTAATATTGATATAATAATATATTTAATAAAATTTAAATTATATAATAAATAATATTTAGATAAAAGTATTAAAATTAAATTATTTTTTCATAAATTAAATGAAAATATTATATATATATATATATATATATATATATATATATATATATATATATATATATATATATATATATATGTATATATGTATATATAATGATATCTTATGTTTTTTTTATCAATTTATGTTTATTATTAAATACTAATAATTTTATCTTTTATATTTAGTTTTATTCTTTTGTTATCTTTTATTTTTAATTTTAAATTATAATTTTATCTTTCAGTTATATTTTATCTTTGACTTTAAGATTATGTTATCATGAGTGCATATTTCTTATCCATAAGAAATATACACTTAAATATAAAAACCACGATAAGTGATCAAGAAAAAAGTAATTTTTCTATTCAACTATGATAATATGTATTAGATAATTTTTTCTTTCACATTTTTTTAAAGTTATATTATTTTTCCTTCTCTTTCTTCAATGGTTTCACCTACATCTTATTACCATATTTCTTAAAACATGATTTTTCCATTTCAGTACAAATCAAGAAAAATATCAACGCAATTGTTACTATTGGTCACTTTACCAATCTTGTGGGCACATATAATGTCACCACTCATCCCCATTCAACAATCCTCAAGTCTCCTAGATCTTAGACACTGGTACTACTGATCATATCTCATTCTCTTTAGAATCTTTTAATTCTTACAAACAAATTAAGCCTATTTGCATATGTCTTCCAAATGGACAACATATCATTGCCACATTGAGTGGTACCATCCATTTAACTAATACATTAGTTTTGGCGAATGTTTTCTACATTCCAAATTTTTCTCTCAATTTGATCTATTACAAAATTGACCAAATCTGTCTCTTGCAAACTTTCCTTCTTTCACTATCATTGTCTCATAAAGGACTTAGGGTCCTTGATGCGATTTGGAAAATGCTTAAAGATAAGCATATCCTATCGCAATAGTAACAAGGATGTGAGTCTAGATATCATAACCAAGAGAGACTGGTATGTTAGACTCTAAGAACCCTTTTATGTAGTTTAGATAATCAATTTCAGAAAAGATTTGTGCAGTGAAAAGAACAGAAGAAACAAATAAAGTAGAAAAAGTAAAAGAGTAGATGAGAAAAATTGGTTTTAGTCTTTTTTGAATTAAGGTTTTTGTTTTGTTTATGCTTTTTCCCTCTTATGTAACTTTGTTATCCTACCTCCTTACATTACTAATTTTACTTCTTAATTCTATTATTAGACTTTGTTCCAATACTCCTAATAGTCTTTAGGATGATTCATATTTAGTCATTTAAAAACACGTATTCACAACCTAGGCCACGACGTGGGTCAGCGAAAAATAGAAGTTTGGAATCCGAGTCCCTTCTGAGGAAGGAACAAGGAACAAGAAAAAGAAAATGGCACTGACTCAGCCCAGTTAGAGTGCCGAGACCGACTCAGCACAGTTGGAGTCGCCACCAGCATTTTTATGGAAAATGCCAGAAAACCTATGAATGGATAAGGTTGGTCTGGAATCAAAGTGTAGGTTCGGGAGTCGGTTACGTGTAGGTTCGGGAGTCGGTTACGTGTAGGGATCACGAGTATCCCATCACGTCTATCGGAAGATAGTTACCCTAACTAGATTCATAAAATGAGATATGATTTCTACGTTACTGTTTATGCCTTTCTAAGAATGGAAGATATTTACAAAAGATGAGAAAGGGATGTTTTTGGATTTTTTGGATGAACTTGACAAGAGTTGTCTCTTGCTCCTAAATATCTCTTCTTCGATGGAGAAGTCAAAATTCACGTAGTTCGATGCATGGATGATTAGATGGTAGGAGGGGGCTGAGATTGACTTGGCATAGTTAGTGTCGAGATCGACTCGGCGCGATTAGAGGGATGGAAGGGAGTCGGAACCAGGCTCGGTCCGATGAGATGTGGAAGGTGGGTGAGGCCAGGCTAGGACAGTTGGGAGGGATGCCAAGGGGGAGGCCAGACTGCTCATTGCCCAAGGGAGGAAGGCGGCCGAGACCGACTCGGTGCAGTTAGAGTGTCGAGACCAGGTTGGTCAAGTTTAGAGTCTTGACCAATTCGGTGCAGTGAGAGTACCAAGACAGATTCAGCCAAGTAGAGTCTTAGAGACCAACTCGGCATGGTTGGAGTGGGATGGACTATCAGTTGGCAAAGATCCTTAGAAAAGAGATAAGTATTTTTATTGTTGAACTTGACAAGAGTTGTCTTCCCTGCTCCTATGTATCTCCCTTTGCAATGGAGATTCCAAAGTTTCGTGGTTACGAGGCAAAGGTGACTAAATGATAGGAAGATAGATAGTCTCAGCCCACCGATGTGACTAGGTGTCAGTTTTGGTTTCTTAAGAGCGAGATCGATTTGGGAATCAGGTAGCCATTTGTAGTATATTCCAACTACTTTGTACTGATAGATTTACTTAAAGGCTGAGATTATTAGATATGTTTGTTTGTTTAGGGGTTTGATGACCAACTTTGGTATCAAGGAGTATTTCCTTTGTATCTACCGAGGAAATCAAGTCCTCTCCTTTTGCTTCTTCTTCTTGAAGACTCTCTTCTTACTCTTACTGAACTACTCTTAAGTTTGCTAAGAAAGCTTGAACTCAAGGACTCTCAAGATAAAGCTTTCACTCTCTTAAGATGACGAAAGTTCTCCGCTTCTCTTTTTGTTTTGGGGCCTTTTATAGAATTTGCTCCACCTTTCGAAGCCATCATTTCTAGGATCTCTAAGGAGATCCTCCATAATAATGTGGAGACTCTTTCCTAATGCCAATTAATATCACGGTGCTTCCTTAGGGGTTTACTTATCTCATTCGCATTTAATCTGACGACACTTCTTATCCCTTGGCCTTGCGAAGGATAGCTTCACGCTTCTTGATGTTTCTGTTGAAGTCAACGCTTGCCATCTCTTCTCCTTTCTCAACTGTCTTTGTCTTTCCTCTTTCAGGAAGAATAATCAGCCTGTAGTTCATCCTCTTTCTCTTTTGCCTCCCATTTTTTCAGCTATATACCCTTTGCCATGTTTCCTTCCAAAACTAGACAAAAATGGGATCTAGTGGTGTGACACGGGCCCAGAGATGGAGTTATTTGACACCCGAAGTCGGCTAAGCGATCTTGGCGTGGAGCCTACTCTTAATCTCCTTTCTCGGTGTCTTTGTCTTTCCTCTTTTAGGAAGAAACAATTAGCCTATAGTTTGTCCTTCTTCTCCTTTGCCTCCCTTTTTCAGCTATCTGCCTGTCATGCTTTTTTGAACCGGACAAAAATGGGTATCCACAATTTCCCCCTCTTTATTTGTGTTCTCGTAGAGTAAAATGACTTTCATTTTCTCTGAGTGGAGCATAAATAAAGACTCCAAGGAGGTTGCAGCCGGATATGATGGACAGGTGGATTTTGGTGTGGTGCGGAGTCGAAACTTGGACTCGGCATTGAGCCCAGGTCCGATGGATGGATTTGGATTCTTATGGGCCAGGTTTGGAGAGTCTTAGCATTGATCTGAAGTGGATGACACACAAATCAAACGTGACAGGAGTTGTGGTGATTAAATTTGGCACAGACTGGATTGGACATGGAATGGAGGCGTGAGCCTATGGATGCCTAGGTATGGAGCCTTTTTGAACATACAGGATGAGGGCATGGGGACCTGTAGATGCATAGGTATGGAGCCTTTTGAACATGGAATGGAGATGCAAGGGGGCCTTAGATGACACTGAAAGTCAAATGGATTGAACTTGGCAGGTCGACTTGGATAACTTCGATGCGAGGGCGGTTGGATGACTGATGCGGGGGGATCGAATTAGATGACTCGATGCAGGGAACTAGATGGATAACAGTACGAGGACTGCGGATTGGAACTCGGTGTCAAATTGATTGAACTCAGTATAGGGAGCAGTTGGATAACTCAGTGCGAGGACAGTTAGATGACTTGGTGTCAAATTGATTGAACTTCGATGCAGCGGGCCGGATTGGATAACTTTCGGTATAGGGACGAGTTGGATGACTCTCGGTGCGGATTGGATGACTTGATGTCTGAATTGATTGAACTCGATGCAGGGACCCAAATGGATGACTCGATGCGGGGACCAGATTGGATTATTTCGATGCAGGGGACTGATTGGATGACTCGGACATTCGGAAGGAAAAGTTGGCATGGGCCAAAACAACTAAGTTAAACATCTCGAAGTTAGAGGAAAAATTGCCAAATCAACTATGTTAAACATTTTGACTTGGAGTCGGGAAAGGAAAAGTTGGTTGGGCCAAATCCAATAAGTTAAGCATCTCGGCAGTTGGAAAGGAAAAAGTTGGCATGGAGCCAAAATCAACTAAGTTAAACATCTCGACTTGGAATCGGAAAGGAAAAGTTGGCGAGGCCAAATCAACTAAGTTAAGCATCTCGGAAGCTTGCCGGTCGAAAAGGAGAAAAGTTGACGAATAAATAAACTAAGTTAGAAACACTCGGAGTCGGAGGAAAGGAAAAGTTGGCACGGAGCGAAAACAAACTAAGTTAAGCGTCTCGGCTTGGAGTTGGAAAGGCGAATCTAGCATTGAGCCATAACTAATATACTGGCCTTGAGTCGACAATGGATATGCATGCATGCATGGATTTGTGTATGGGCTCGAAAGCGAGGTTTTCTAGGTTTTTGGGATGCAAGATTCTTTTTGCAAGTGTCCGCGGACTCTAAAACTCATGCAATGGAGGTAGGTGTCGTTTTTCCTTCAAACTTGACTATACTGACCACGATGATCATGAATGCAATATTCTTGTGATTTTAGGGTGCCCGTAAGTCTCGTGATTATTTACTTCTTTTATAGATGTTGTCTTATCTCGGACCCGTATAATAAATGCAACAAAAATGGGGACTAAGAGTGGCAAAAGAAAGTATAAGAATTTTATTATTAACACAATAGGAGAGATCAAGGAAAGGTATGATTGGGTTAATTGAACTATTATCACCGTCCTCGATCCTCGTTCTATGTAGGAGCTAAACTCTTGAGGGCCAAGTTGTGTTCCCCAGTATCAGTTATTCTAAGGGTAGAATTCCTTGACTGTGTTTGAATTCACAAAAGGTGTTGTAATTCCTTCCCATATGCTGAAAGTATCCTTGGCTCCTCTGAGAAAAGTTCTTTTGACCCATATAGTACTTCATAATTGAGGTCCATTTCCACTTTGTGATCCGCTTTTGAGTTAGTAGGATCTTCTTCACACCAGATCCCCTTCTTGGAACTCCTGGCCAATCCTCTTGTCAAACACTTCTTTTATTCTATGTTGATATATCTAACCATGGCGGGCGTGGCCAATCTCTTCCACTTCTATGAGATTCAATTGGTCAAAAGCGGACTCGCATCCATTCGGCCCTCTTCCAGCTCAGCTTTATTATCACTCAAAGTGAGGGGATTTCTACTTTAATAGGTAGGACTACCTCCACCGCCATATACCCAGTGAGTATGGTGTTGCTTTTATGGAGTGCACATTGTTGTTCTATATCCATGAAGGAGCAAAAGGAAATATCTCGTGCGGTCTTTGTATGCCACCACCATCTTTTGGAATATCTTCTTGATGTTTTATTGGCTATTTCCCTTTACCGTATTTGCCTTGAGCCAATAAGTGCGGAGTTATGATGTCGGATCTTGAAATGTTCTCACAACTTAGTCATCATTTTGTTGTTTAGATTAGTCATTGTCAATAATGATGTGGCTTGGTATACCATATCAGCCCAGATGAAATCCTTCTTTATAAACTTCATTACAACGTTTAAAGTCGCATTGTATTGATAAGCTCTTTTTTTCGTGGTGGCTTTTATCAAAAAAACTAAAGCTAACTATAGCATAGCCCAACTACAAATCGAATCTCTCGAGGACATAGTGTATTTCAGTTGTAACTAATATGGAATTAAAAATTCATACGGAAAACAATAAGTGTGTAGAATGCCACTCACTCTCGGCAAAGGTATGCTCTGACATGGTCTCCAGTACAAGCATGTATGCATCTCGGCTAAGAGTGGACTTGAAGGGAAAAGGATGCAAATAGTCTCGGCTAGAGATAGATGGAGTCGGATAGATTGGATACGTCGAATCTTTGCTAGAGATGGAGTCGGACAATCACGAGACTTATAGAAACATAAACACAAGGGGTTGTGCATAAACTCAAGGCAGAGAGTAAACTATTACAAAAGCAATGACAACCTAAACTATGAACAATTGCTATATCAATTCTGAGTTAAATCAACGACCAGTTCCAATTCCTAATGATTTGTATACATTCCCAAACCAACCTAAGTCTTCTGATCACCAAACATTCATTAGATTTATGCGGGGAGGCTTACATGATCGTTGCTTCAAGGAAGCAGGGATTACGCAGCAGTTGATTTAAGGTTCTCTTAACTATTACCTAACTTGTTGTAAATAGGTTCAATCGGCCTAATCTAACGTTAACTCTCTGCATTTCTCTTGCGGCATGGAGTGCAACAGTTCAATATGATAAAATTGCACACACAGAGAATGGCAAAACATCCTTATTTATTGATGAAACAAGTTATCGATGCAGGGGGTTGATACATGAAATGGATGAAAACCTGAGCTTCGATTCCTTCTGACGATCGCCATGGATGTAATTGTAATGGTTCAGCAGAAAGACCAAGGAACATGAGGCAATGCCACTCCCAAGCGTCTTAGTGAGCCAGCGAATTCATCCCACTCCTGGTCAGTCATCTTTTTGAACCTTGACCCTAAACACGTCGATTGACGAGCATCTGTTGAGGCACCATGCACGAGCAATGGAATGAGCAGGCAGTAGGAATTGCAGATTCAGTGACAGCAGGTGTGCTATCAACTACTTAAGCGTGACATGTATTTTCTCTAACATATAAGGACCTAACTACTAGTGGGAGTTTCTTACTGATCTTCTAAGAAGCTACAAAGGATTTCTGAGAGCTTTAAACAACTGCTAACTACCTATCTTTCTAGAAACTTCACAAATAATAACGACCTCTGAACTCATTGGCTTCCTTTGGTTTTCAACTAGTCTTCTTTAACAATTTTGTTGGTCTCGGCTCAACCCTCTCATGCTCTATTTTCGTGTCTGAATCTCTAGGTTCGCCCCAGTTGTAAAACACCATGTATGTGTTTTACCCACCCCAAACCAACTTTTAAAATGACTACACTTTTTGCCATGCCAATCTAAGTTCCAATGCTTGACTTTATTAAAA
>JAENHJ010000454.1:0-19375 GCA_025330945.1 Mucuna pruriens | reverse complement strand
TTATCCTTTCAGCAAGATTTTGTCCCTGTAGATTAGTATCAATTTTTTTAAATAATAAAGGTCTTTTAACCCCTAATTTCATTGGCTGAGCAAAGGGTACCCTTACTGTGTTTGAAGGCTATATCTCATTTTAAATTGTCTAGAATGGCGCGCTGTCATGGTATTAGTACTTAATATGCTCATGCAATAAATGACACATGTTTAAGTGCCTTTGTTAAATGTACTATGATTTTGTATTATAGATCAATTAGATATTGATGTGTAAATATTATGAATTAGTAAGGAATTAGGAATAAGAACTTGGCATGCATCAAATACACTTCTGAGCATGGGCTAAAAGGTAGATTTATGCTCAACAGCTCCAAGGTAGATCTCTTGGCGTAGTGGCTCGTATCTGAATCTAGGTGGACCTTAAACCTGCCCAGCTCTGCTGATCCGACTCTGCGAACGATGATCGTCGGGGAATGGTTTACTGGGACCCCACGGTGGGTACCAATGTTCTTGTCTCATAAATGATTATTGATCATTCTTGAGAACAGGGCCTTCTCTTTTGTTTATCCTCCTTATATAGCATTTTCCTTCACTTCATTCCACATCATCATGTCGTGGGCCTTAGAGATGTCAGTTCATTCCCTTGGCTCGACTCATTGGGAGTGGGGCCTCTCTGTAGGGCCGGCCGTCGTGAATATCGGCTCTTCTACAAAAGCGGTTGTGCTCGGGTGTCGAGCCTGCCTTTCTCTTGAGTCGGTCGCGTGGCATGAGGTAGGCCTCATGACTGACCGTGTGTATATATATATATATATATTAAAACATAAAGAGATATATATATCATATGATATTATGAAATTTAATTAGTTATCAAATAATAATAATCTCTAGAAGAAAAAATTATAATTATGTAATTATTTAAAATTTTTCGTGAATTAATTTTTAACTATTTAAATAATAAAAAGGTAAGATAAAGAAAATTATAATTATTTTTTAAAAGAATAATGTATTCTTTGGAGCAGAAGTTAGAGAGAAAGTGTCATTTTTATATGTGAATTCATTATGTTAAACTTTTAAGTGACTTCAATTGATATAATAAGATTTTAAATAAAAAAATATAAAATTTAGTTTATATATATATATAAATTCATATTGGGAAATTTAGTTAGTTATTAATCAGTAATAGTCTAAAAAGCAAAATAAAAATTATAATTATTTAAAATTTTATACTTATCTTCGTATTAGTATGTTCAGTTTCAAATTATACCAAGAGAATATTAATAATTTGAATAGTGGATAATTTAGTTTTATGATTTGGATGAATAAAATAATTACTTAATTAACCATTATCAAAGTCATGTTGATAAGATATCTAAAAAAATTGAAATTAAAAAAAAAGAATACAAGGATATACATAGTTTTAATTTAAATTTTTTTATCTAAAGAATAATATAATTTGAATATGTAAGGTGGAGAAATCTCATGTTTCTATGGTAAATAAGCTATTGGGTTGAGTTTAGTTTTGCAATTAGAGGAGTCAAGAGAAATAAAAAAGAATGAACCTGAGAAAGTTGGAGAATTTTACACACAGAAGATTTTTGCAGAAGTTCAGCCCTCAAATCAAGAGATAAATTAGAATTTAAAGTGTATATTATGATAGTAGACACTGCAAGGTTTGAAAATATTATAGGCGTTATTTTTTTTTCTCCTTCTAAATCCTATTTATACACCATCTTCATGTAGAGTATAACTTTAAAATTCTCACACTTATTTAATGTATAACTTGAAAATTCTTACACTTATTTGATGTATAAATTCAAAATTCTCACACTTATTTGATGTAATATTTTTATTGTGAGCCTCTTATTAGGTAATTCATCCTTATCAGAATAATATTAAAAAATATTTAAACTTCATTTTTATGTAATTTTTAATTTTTATTATAATTAAGAAATTGAGTATAAAGTTTCTTAAATTCATACCATAGAAAAAATTCACAAAAAAGTATGATTTTGTAAATTGATTCAATACTACTATTGAAACGGAATAAAAAGTAAATTAAGGAAGAAAAAAAAAAAAAGTTTGTTTTCTCTGATGTGCTTTTTTGAGAATGTGTCTAGGTTACCACATGAGAGAGATAGAGTTTTCTATAGACTTAGTACCAAGGGATTCGGGACCTATTTCAGCTGCACCCTATAGGATGTCACCTTTAGAATTGGCTGAACTTAAGAAACAATTAGAGGATTTGTTGGAAAAGAAATTTGTAAGACCTAGTGTATCACCCTTGGGAGCACCGCACTATTAGTGAAGAATAAGGATGGAAGCATGAGGTTGTGCATAGACTACCGACAATTGAATAAGGTAACTACTAAGAATAAGTATCCATTGCCCAGCATAGATGACCTTATGGACCAATTGGTAGGGGCATGCGTGTTTAGTAAGATTGATCTTAGGTCAGGTTATCACCAAATTAGAGTTAAGGAGGAAGGTATACCTAAGAATGCTTTTAGGACTAGATATGGACATTATGAGTATTTGGTACTGCCTTTTGGTGTGACTAATGCTCCTGCTATTTTTATGGATTACATGAACATAATTTTTCTTCCCTACTTGGATAAATTTGTAGTTGTCTTTATGGATGACATACTAGTTTACTCCAAGACTAGAGAGGAGCATGAGGAACACTTAAAGGTAGTACTTCAGGTTCTTAGGGATATAAACAATTGTATGCTAAGTTATCTAAGTGTGACTTTTTGGTTAGAGGAGGTGAGTCTCCTAGGTCATGTGATTTCTCTGGAGGTATAGGTATTGATCCTTCTAAGGTAGAAGTCGTTCTTAAGTGGGAGACCCCATGTCGGTGAGTGAGATTAGGAGTTTCATTGGGTTGGCTGGATATTATAGGAGGTTTATAGAGGATTATCTAAGATAGCATTATCTTTAATTGAGTTGACCAGGAAGGGGTTTCTTTTTGTATGGAATAGTAAGTGTGAACATAGTTTCCAAACCATTAAGGTGAATTTGACTAGAGCACTAGTTTTAGTTTTGCGGATCTTAGTAAACCTCTTGTAGTATATTGTGATACTTCTAGAATGTGTATAGGTGGAGTGCTGATGTAAGAGGGGTAGAGTGGTAGCTTATGCTTCTAGGCAATTGAAAATCCATGAGGAGGAATTACCCCACCCATGATCTTGAGTTGGTGGTTGTAGTGTTCATTATTAAGATTTGGAGACATTATACGTAATGTTCTAAGTTTGAGGTCTTTAGTGATTATAAGAACCTTAAATATTTATTCTTGTATCTTTAGTGATTATAAGAACCTTAAATAATATAATTTCAAATTATACCAAGGATATTAATAATTTGAATAGTGGATAATTTAGTTTTACGATTTGGATGACTAAAATAATTACTTAATTAAACATTATCAAAGTCATGTTGATAAGATATCTAAAAAAGTTGAAATAAAAAAAAAAAAAAAGTACAAGGATATACATAGTTTTAATTTAAATTTTTTTGTCTGAACAACATTTAAAACAATTGGAAGATACGTTTAAATGAACATATATGCTAAATCTAGTTTAAAAATTATAATAAATTATTATTGAAGATTATTAAGTGATAAATAATTTTTTCTTATTATCATCTTGTTAGTGGTTATATATACTTCTCCTTGAATGCTTTTTTAGTACTCATCAATTTAGTACTCATCAAGATTTTACTTTTCCAGTATCTCCATCAGTCAATACAATGGCAGGAGGTTTCATAGGAGGTGGATCTAGGAAGAATTACCCTGGGAAACTTACTTTCAGAGTTTTTTTGTCACTTGCTTAGTTGCTGCTTTTGGAGGCCTAATATTTGGCTATGATCTCGGTATTTCAGGTTTGTTTTCATCCATAAGTTATTATTCTTATTCATTAGATTGTTTTGTTTATCAACTAGCAACATGAATAATTTGTTTATTGACGAGGTATACATATAGGAGGAGTGACATCTATGGATCCATTCTTAATGAAATTCTTCCCAACTGTCTGAAAAAGGAGCACAATATAAAGCCCTCTGACAACCAATATTGCAAGTTTGACAGCCAAACATTAACATTGTTTACTTCCTCTCTATATCTTGCTGGTCTCGTGGCATCCCTCGTGGCATCCACTGTAACTCGAATTTTCGGAAGACGCATTACCATGATTTCTGGTGGTGTGCTTTTCTTGGCTGGTGCTGCAATGAATGGATTAGCCACACACGTGTGGATGCTTATTATTGGTCGCATATTTCTTGGTTTTGGAATTGGATCGCCAACCAGGTAAACTTTATTTGTGTTGCATTATATTATACTAATTGATATATATACTTATATAATATATATTATGTCTATGCAGTCTGTGCCAATTTACGTTTCTGAGGTTGCTCCGTACAAGTACAGAGGAGCTCTTAACATGATGTTCCAATTGGCAATCACTATTGGCATATTTGTAGCAAATGTTCTTAACTACTATTGGCATATTTGTAGCAAATGTTCTTAACTACCTTTTTTAAGCCAAAATGAAGAATGGAGAAGGGTGGCGCTATAGCTTGGTTTTGCCTCAGTTCATGATAATGATAATTTTAGGTGCAATATTTCTTCCTGATACACCAACTTCTTTGATTGAACGTGGTCAAGATGAAAAGGCTAGAGAAGAATTGAAAAAATTCGGGTACCACTGATATTGAGGAAGAATTCAAAGATCTTGTTGCAGCAAGTGAATCTTCTAAAGCTGTGAAACACCCTTGGGCCTCTTTGTTGAAAAGAGAGTATAGGCCTCATCTCACCATGGCTATAGCCATTCCTTCTTTCAACAACTCACTGGCATGAATGTAATAGTATTCTATGCTCCTGTTTTGTTTAAAACTATTGGTTTGGTAGCAATGCTTCCCTCATGTCTTCTATGATTACTGGAGCTTGGTCTGTCGCCACCCTTGTTTCCATTGTCCTTTGTTGATAAGTTTGGGAGGCGTACTCTTTTCTTAGAAGGTGGAGTTCAAATGTTCCTTTGTCAAGTACGTGCATTAATTCTACCTTTTCATTTATCTTTTTTTAAATCACTACATTATGTTTAATTATATTCTATATGGTTTGTTTTATAGATTGTGATAACAGTAGCAATTGCATTTAAATTCGGATTAGATGGAAATCCTGGTATTTTGCCTAAGTGGTATGCTACACTTGTTGTGGTAGCCATTTGTGTATATGTCTCTGGTTTGCATGGTCTTGAGAATCCACTAGGATGGTTGGTGCCTAGCGAGATTTTTTCCCCTTGAGTTCGATCTGCTGCTTTCAGTGTCAATGTTTGATCGACATGATTTTTCACTTCGCCATTGCTCAAATCTTCACCACTATGCTCTTGTCACATGAAATTTGGATTGTTCATCTTCTTTGCATTTTTTTTGTGGTTGTCATGAGTGCCTTTATTTTACAAATTTTTACCAGAAACTAAAGGTCCTATTGAAGAAATGACTTGCGTTTGGCAAAATCATCCTTCTTGGAAAAAATTTCGTGAAGCAGTTGAGAAACAAGTTGACGTTGAATGCTAAGATGTCACTTTGTATTTAATATTTCTTAGTTGGTGTATTTTTTTTAATTGATGCTCTTAGGTTATTATTATATTCTTAGTTTAGAGTTTTTTTTTTAATAGTAGGTCATTATGCATGACAAAAATTTGTTTTAGTATTATGAACAATGATATTTTTTTAACATTCTCACACAATATTGGAATGTTTTCACACAATTATGCCTTTACAAATTATTTTTTATTCATCTATTACATTCTCTTCTAGTGTTCTTTATTTTTTTATTTTATTTCTAGCATGATTATTTTTATTCTACATTTGGTTGGAGAAAATATATATTTTTTAATTTTCTATTTAGTTAAAACAATTGAAAGATAATGAAAGGATACAATTTCTAATTATATTATATATAATAATATAATTTATAAATAAAATAATAAGTATATAATAAATATATTTTATATTAGTTTATATAATTTTGAATATTAATATATTATATATTGATTTAATATATATATATATATATATATATATATATATATATATATATATATATATATTATATAAAATTTTTGATTAAAATATTATCTTATATATATTTATAATAATTTTGACATATTAAATTATATTATCATTTGAAAAATGAATAATTATCATAATATTTGTTTTAAAATATATAAATAATAATTATAATTTCAAAAATCTTATATATCTTTTTTTATATTTAAGTAAAAAATAAAGTTCATAAATAAAATAATATTTTTATATAATTTAATTAAAATTAAAATTTTATAAATTTGAAATAAAACAATTAAATTAAAATTCGTTCAGAAAATTATATGTAACTTTAGTAAAACAATAATTTAATCATTAAAATAAAATTCATATCTAATTCGATCATTGTCTTATGAGTACAAAACATTGGATATTATTAAAACATCATATCACTATCTTCATCAAATGAACCTTAAAAAGATATATTTGATTATAAGGTAATTATCTTATTAGTTATCTTGTTATAATTTATTACTTGTTATGTTGTATAATAGTCTTGTCGGGGGAGGAACATTTTTTTGAGTGGGTCCACTTTGGGGCGTTACGTCTATGGCTCGAAGATGACCCCGAGGAGGTGGAGTCCCTTGCTGCCAAGGGGGGGTGCGTGGGCCTCATGCCTCAAGTTGGAGATATTGCTGCTCTTCCTCGGGCCTGCCTGCACGTGTGCGAGAGAGAGGGAGAGGCGATTTCGTGTACATGTGCTCAGGCCGTCCTCCAAGATTTGGGGTGACTTTTCCTCTGGACCGCTTTGCAGGGGGAGGTGTTGAGGCTGGTGGGCGTGGCTCCTCGCAACTTCATCCCAACGGGTGGGCTCTTGAGGCTTTCAAAGTGGTGTGCGCGGTCTTGACCACAGCCCTTCAGCCCCAGTGTTTGAGTCATTACACTATCAGTGGGGGAAAGAAGGTGGGAGGCTGGGTCTCTTTGAAGCGCCTCTCCCCCAGCGCCCGGTTTGTTCACAGCATACGGCGTCCTACAAAGGTTTAAGGACCGATTCTTGAAGATAAGGGCCTGCCCTAGCAGGGTCCTTGTGCCTGGATGGGCAGCCTATGCCCGTATCTTGGAGAGGCGCCATTGAAGGCCTCGAGGGGCCTTGAAGAGCCTTCTTTCATTGAGGAGAAAGTGACTCTCAACTGTTGGACGAGTTGCCCCGGGATGAATGCAAGGAGATTGTGGCCTTGGCCCTTGGAAAAAATCTGTTTCCCTTTGAAAAGTAAGTCTGTTTCTTTTGTTTTAGACATAGTAGGAGTATCGATGTCTTTATTATTTTGTTTTTATGTTGGCGGGAATGATTGAAGAGGAGGGAGTCGACATGGCTGCCCTGATTAAGAAGGTGAAATTGGCCCAGCGACTCGTCCAAAGTGAAGCCCGGCGGTCGGTCCAACCCAGGGATGGAGTCGGCATCCGCGGCCCGATGTGCAAGCGGCACCCACGCATGCGAGTCGGCTCGCGTTGCCGAGGACTCCGGCCGCCCAGAGGCGGAGTCGGCGCGTGTGGCCGGGACAGGACTCCCTCTGCCGTTGCAACAGGCTGGTGCAAGCCGAAGGCGTGCCTGCCAGGAGCCTTGAGCCCCCTCCTCGGATGTCTTGACACGAGGTGCTAAGAGGAAAGCTGAGGCCCTCATTGCTGAAGATCTTTTGCCGGGAAGAAGGGCAAGGGTGTAGTGTCCCCGACTTGTCCCAGTCCATTTGGTGGCAGTAAGGTGACTATAACTGCTAGGCCTGAGAGCTGCCCGGGAGGCCTGCCACACTTCAAGGCCCTGCTAATGTGAAGGGGAAGTCCTTGTGGGGCCTGACATAGACCTCAAAATTGGTTTTCCCAAACTCGATCCCTAAATCTGGGCCTTCTGTAGGCTCTTGGTCGCCCCGGTGGGGTGGATGGGACCTTTGACATCTTTGGAGCCCTATCATCTCCGGTCGGCTGGCTTCCACAGAAATGTCAAGGGCTTGGTGAAGAAGGCCGAGCAAATTGTGATGAAGGGAGGCCTTGCACAGAAGGAATTTATTGGGTGGCCAAAGGTCCAATCGGGATCACGAGGGCTGAGGTGGAGGTCAGGGAGAAGCAGCCAAGTTGAGGTGGCAAGAAGGTTTATGGGCTGATTTAGCGAAGTCTAAGTCGGAGCGGCGTCCATGGGGGGCAAGCGGCCGCAGCTGGCTGGTGCCAGTGACCAGAAGAAGATGGGCCCGGAGGCGAAAGCCGCAAGCTGGAAGATTGGCTGGCCCGAGGCTGAAGGCGGCGTTAGCGCTTTCTTAGCAACAGTCCAAAGACCTTGTCTAAGGATGCAGGCCTTGGCAGCTCCAGCGACTTGGCGGGAGGCGGTCGTGGCGGTGACAAGAGACGAAGGCCAAGGGGACTGGCTGAAGAGGCTGCGAGGCCAAGGCTCTTGCTCGGAGGCGAGTTCTTTGCCTCGGCAAAAGGAAAACAGCGCCTTGCTAACAGTGGAAGCGCTTGGAAAGGTGCTTTATCGTGGCCCAACAGGCGGGCTTGAAAAGCCCTTCAATAGCCCTTGTGGCCCCGGACTTTGATTTGAGCCCTTATTCTATTACCTTAGAAATCAAGGATGGGAAGCTTGTTTCCCTCCTCGACTCCCCTCCCAATGATTATGTACAGTCTTAATACTATGGAATGAAAATTATTTCTTCTAATGGCTGTCTATTCATTTATATTGTTTTGTTTTTCTCCTTTTTGCTTTTTTTTTGTATTTTGGGTGCCATAACGAGGGGTTGTGTGAGGTAACGAGCAGAGATGGAATCAACCTTGGGGCAAACTTAGAATACGGGGTTTCTTTTCCTTTTTCTCTTTTTTTTTTTTTTGGGAAGGCGTGCTTGTTATTATTATTACTTTTTATATATTTTCTATTTTTTTTATTATATTTTTTTTGACTGCGCTTGATCGCCACATTTTTTGGTATCGGGGCCGCAGGGGCTTATGATAGCGGCAGTACCCCCGATTGCGAACTATTCTTGGCAATGCAAACTCGTTGCTGAATTAATAAAACTTAGCATGCAGAAGGACAAAAGGGAATTTTATTGATAATGTATGGGTTTTTTTTTTTTGTACATGATGGCTGTTTAGCGAGATAACCTCGTGCCAAGCTTTCCCTAGTCCTATTCTGGCTCCAATGGATCACAGGCGACCTTGGCTGCTTTGCTTGGGCGAGATTTCAAGGGAAGAACTTCTTGGCTGCGTCCCGCGTTAACGGGGTGTTTGAGGTTGCGTCCTTAGGCGTCGGTTAGGAGTAGTACCCCACTTTGAAAAGCGTGCCTTACCACATACGGCCCCTTCGTAGTTGGGTGCCCATTTTCCTCCCGGGTTGCGAGGCGTTTGAGTAGTACCTTTTGAGGACCATGTCCCACTTGGAACATCAGGGTTTTGCTTTTTTTTGTCGAAGGCACTTTTAATCCTGCTCTGGTAGGGCGACCATGGCATAGGGCTGTTAGGCGTTTTTCCTCGATCAAGTTTAGGCTGGTCCTTGCGTCGTTGAATCCATTCGGCTTCTTCTATTCTCTTGACGGGACCATTAAGGAGGTATTTGATCTTTATTGGGAGGACAACCTCGGTACCATAAACCCGAGGGGAATAAGGCGTTGCCGGTGGAGGTTCGCACGGAGTCCTGTGCCCATGTAGCGCATAGGGTAACATCTCATGCCAATCTTTGTAGGTTCACAGCCATTTTTAAAATTATTTTCTTGATGTTTTTTGTTGGCGGCTTCTGCCGCTCCACGTTCATGCAGGGGCGGTAGGGGAGTAGAGGTGTGATGGCGAATCTGGAATTGTTCACACAGTTCGTCATCATCTTGTTGTTTAGATTGGTGCCATTATGCGTAATGGCGTGGGATGGAATCTTAAGTAACGGCGGATGATGTCCCTCTTGAGGAATTTTACCACTACGCTACGGCGTCATGGCAGAAATATGGCGCTGCTTCTACCCATTGGTGAAGTAGTCGATGGCCACTAGTATGAACCTGTGACCGTTAGAAGCTTTGGGCTCGATGGGCCCCAATTACGTCTATGCCCCACATGGAGAATGGCCATGGCGCGGTTAAGCTGTGTAGGGAGGAAGGAAGCGACATTAATCACGGTTGGCGTGGACCTGGCACTTCAAACACCTTCGGACGTGTTGATGGCGGTCGATTCCAACTTGGTCGATAGTACCTGCCCGGAGTATTTTGCGAGCCAGGGTATGACCCCGCTTGCATGGTCTAGAAGGTTCCTTCGTGGACCTCTTCTATTATCAGTTCGGCCTCGGGGCGATCCACACATCCTTGAAGTGTCATATCTGCGTTCCTCTTGTATAGTACACTTGGCTCATGAGGTAGCTAGTTGCTAGCCTTCTTAGTGTCTTTTGCTATTTTCCGATGCTCCTTAGGGTATTCCCCTTTTTCCAAGTACCTCTTTATGTCGAGGTACCGGGGTTACAGGTCCGTCTTGGGTGTTTGAGACCCAGTGATGGCAATAGGCCGTGCGGGGGAGTTCTTGGGACCTGTATGGTCATCTCCCTTCCGTCATTTACCATACCATAGGCGACGATTCGCCAGGCGTCCGCCATTTGATTTTTCTTCACGTGGCACGTGGTGGAGCGTAATGGAGTCAAAAAGAATTCTGTCATCTCTTTTACGTAGTCATGGTATGGGATCGGTTTACTATCCGCGTTTCCCATTCTCCACGGGTTGATAGATCACCAAAGTGGAGTCTCAAGTAAACTCGGAGTCTCGACTGTGTTCCCGGGGCCATGGCGAGTCCCATGGTGCAAGCCTCATATTCGCCATGTTGTTTGTACAATCAAACCCTAGGTTGGCGGCGAAAGGGAAGTAGTGGTCGGTTGGAGAGGCTAGGACCACGCCAATCCCATTTCCCAATCGTTAGATGCCACAGATCAAACCACATCGTCCATTCGTTCTCTCGGTCGGGGCTCATACGCTGTTACCATGATGTGTTCATCACGGGGAATTCGTGGGTCGGGAGGCTGTGGATCTGTCGGTGGGTGATAGGCCAGGTGATCGGCTAGAGCGCCCCGCTTTTATGACATGGCGGTTTATGTAAGTGATGTCAAATTCGGACGGTGCCATTTGCCAACGTGCTATCGTCAGGTTAGTGCGGGCTTTTCCGGTATGTATTTGATGGGGTCAATCTTGGCTACTAGGCTGGACTGAGTGAGACAACATATATGGTCAAGCCTTTTGGCGGCCAGACCAAGGCGCCAGGAGGTTCGTTCAAGTAGAGTATCTTTTCTCGCAATCTGAACCTTTGCTAAGGTAGTAAATTTCTTTCGCTCTTTCCCGGCCTCGTCTTGCTGTCTAGCATGCAACCCATGGATTCGTCCAGCAGTGAGTCAGGGATCGAGAGGTTTTCAAGGGCTGCGGGGGCCGAGGGCCGGGGGGACTCGGTATCGCTTGATCTTCTCGAAGGCTTCTTGACATTCCAGCATCCCGTTCGAAATTATGCCGTTTCGGGAGGAGTTTAAAGATGGGGTTGCATGTGGCTGTTAGGCCAGGGAAATGAATCGGGCTATAAATTTATCCGCCTAGAAAGCCCAGAACTTCTGCATACATTTGTTGGGGGAGACATTTCCTTAACAGCTTTCACCTTATCCGGGTCCACGATACCCCTTTAAACACCCTGGCTCAACAATTTTCTGATGTCACCAGAAGGTGCATTTGGCGGGTTCGGCCTTAGCTTTGTGCTTAAAGCCTACCAACAGTTTCCGTAAGTCTTCGAGGTGTTGTTCCAGAGTTTTAGATTTTGCAATCATGTATCGTCGACATACACCTCGATTTCCTTGTGCATCATAATAGGTGGACGAGGGTCACCATGCCCTTTGATAGGTTGCCCGGCGTTTTGAGACCGAATGGCATTACCTTGTAGCAAAATGTTCCCCATAAGGTGGCGAAGGTTGTCTTCTCTTGGTCTTCCTTTGCCATTAGGATTTGATTGTACCCAGAAGCCGTCCATGAAGGAAGAAAGGCGTGACATGCCGTGTTGTCTCTGAGCATATCAATGTGGGGTAAAAAAAAATTATCCTTGGGGAAATTTGGCTCGATTTAGGTCTCATGGATCGACACACATGCGTACTTTTCCGTCCTTTTTTAGATGCAGATGCGATGTTTGCAACCCATTGGGGGTAGTTAGATCTGACTAGGAACCTCGCGTCCCAGGCTACTTCCTCTTTGATTTTTTAGTGCCACGCTGGGCTTCATTTTCGGCTACTTGGCGAATGGGGGACATTTTTGGGAGCATAGAGTCTGTGTTCCACTATCTTTCTGCGGTCGAGGCCTGGCATGTCTCGGTATGACCACGCAAATATGTCACGAGAACTCTGTAATAGTTCTCACGAGGGCTTTTCTCGCTTCTGCGACATTTGATTTCCTATCCAGCACTTCTTTTTTGTTCGTCTCATCTCCCGGGTTCACGCTTTCTAACTCCTTAATCGAGGGTTGAAACTTTGGTCTTTCTCGTTCTATACTGCCTTTCTACCTCCTCCAAAGCCTCAGCCTGCGTCTTCCTCTCCTGCCGGTTCCTCAATAGGACTAGAGTCCTCGTCATACGTGGGTTGTATCGTTGTTTGGGGTACAGGGTTGGTTATTAATGGTGATTGTTTTTGTTTTTTTTTTTAGCGGAATTTAAGTATGAAAAAAAAAGCGGAAAAAAAAAAAGGAAAAAGACAAAAAAAATGATTGGAAATGGATGAAAATGCATGCTGAGTTTTATTAATTCAAAATCAGGAGGCGGGTTACAAAAGAAATTACATTGGAAAGAGGGGATTCGCCCCCGGTTGGTCCTCCTCCTCGGGCTTCTTTGCGATCTCAAGTGCTTGGAAGAGGTTTCGAGGGCCTCCTCCTCTCCTTAAGGTATCAGAGTCGGGTGTGGGGTTGCTAATCATCGATTCTTGTTCCCACAATTCTGTTGACCAAGCTTTGGTCGGCAATTTAACCTTCGATGAAGGGAGAAAGGCTCGACTCATGGCTCCAGTGGATCAAGGCCTTCCTAAAAGGCAGCTGTATGCTTGGGAATATCCATGACTTGGAAGAGGATGTGGAGCAGGGTAGGGCCGATGTAGATGGGGAGAGTGATTTCTCCCCATGGCGTCCCTTCTTGAGCAGTCGAACACCCTCACTATTCTTGGGCTCGCCTTTAGTTGCATATGGATGGAACCTAAGCTTGTCTAGGGTGGCCTCGGCAGGACGTTGAGGGAAGAGCCATTATCAATTAGTACTTTGGTAATCATGTAGGTCCCACATTTGACAGCAATGTGAAGGGCTTTGGTTATCTTTGCCTCCCGCCGGTAGGGATCTCCTTGTCCTCAGGAAAGGTCAGCAAATCTGAGAGCTAGTGAGGGTAGATAATGCCCCCAAATCTTTCCACGGTGATGTCGGGGACTCGTGAGCTTCCTTTAAGATTTTCGGGGGAGGTTGCGGTGGTTTTCCGAATTCGGCGGTAGTGGCGGAAGTGAGATACGTCTTGCCGGGGTCTTGTTCGATATGGTCAGCAATTCATACTCGGCTGGCGAATGAGTTTGAGAATTCTTGGCCTCATTCTCTTTAGGCGCCCCTTTAGGACTCCCATAGGGTCCTTTCCTCCGGAGGTTGGCTGGGGTATAGATCCTTCCGCTCGTGTCATTCCCGGGATTGCAATATTAGTAACCTCTCCCATTTGGGAGATCACGGGTGCGCCTTTCTAGGGGATTCCTCGGGCTTAGGGTCGTAATGCCATGGGACAAGCGTGATTATCCTTGTAAAGCGGGCCTAGGTGGGGCTTCGTAATGATCAAAGGGTCTTGGGGGCGGATCGGGTCGCGTCGGATGATCAGCGGTTGGAAAGAGCGGTCGCTTTCTTGACCTCGGCCGCGTTACTTCCTCTTACGCACTTGGAGTCTTGGTGTTGTGGCTTAGCGCATTGATAGTCTGTCGCCGTGGGCGGGGAGAGGGTTGGTACTAATATTGGGCTTATTCCCCTCAAATCCAAGCCACCACCTCTATCGGATCTGGACCTTATGCTTGAAACTCCGCGCCTTTCAGTGGAATGCCCAACGGCTCACAGTGATAGTCACTTTCTTATTTGGGGTAAGTAAGGCAGGGGGGTAGGGAGGCTCTAAGCGGTTTGAATGGCATGATTGCTATCATGCCTTTACGGAAATAGGAGAGGGAAGAGGGTAGAGTAGGGCATCGGGATGGGAGTAAAGACTCTCCTTTGTCGGGCATTCGGGGGGGTTTGGGTCTCTGTGTGGCTGCCGTCCCAGTTCGGGGGGTGGTCGGGTAAAGAGACTATCCCGTGCTGCTCGGGGCAACTTACTCTGGTTCTGGGGGCGTGGGGGATCTGTTGTTACGGCATTTGCATCTCCCTCCTTTTCTCTACTTTCTTGTGGCTTAAACTTCCTTCCCCGTCTTTGTGATCCTTCCCCGAATGCCGGCTTCTATCCTCTCTCTATGGCGACTAGGGTCTCGCAGTTGGAAGCCACGCTTCCCTACGACCTTGTTGTAGAAGAGGCGATGGGAGGTGTTGATGAACATAGAAGCCATTTCCCTTCCCCGAGAGGGGTGGAATTTGAACACAGGCGGCTAACTCCGCCACTGTAATCCTTGAAACCCTCGCGTCTGCCTTGGACAAGTTTTGTAGGCGGGGGCGGTGCAGGGCCATATCCTCGTTGTACTTGTATTGCCGGGAGGAAAGGCGTCGGCGAGGTCCCTCAAAGTCTTTATGTGCCCGTTGTCATAAGGTCGACGTACCATCGCAATGCTGCCCCAGAAGACTGTCCTCAAAGCAGTGCATCGGGATCTTGTCTTGTTCGGTGTAGGGGGCCATCTTTCGTGATACATGGCAGGATGCCTTGTGAAGCCCAGAACTTCCCTTGTATTTTTCAAACTTGGGGACCTTGAAGTCGGCAAAGTAACTCGATATCGAGACGAACATAGATTGGCAAGCGTCAATGCCATGGCTGCTGGTTCCTTCAATGGCTCGCATGCGCTCTTAGTCGTTGATCTTATAAGCTGCCTAGGATGGTTGGTTCCGGGACGGGCTTAGGGTGCGACCGGCATCAGAAGGGGGTGATAGTAGATCGTGGCTCATTGGGGGGAAAGGCCGGATCACGATCCTTGCCCCGGCTTTAGTCGAAGTGTTCCCTGCTTCTTGCTCTTGGGGGCCGAGGCGGGTTTCAGGCGTAGTGGCATTCCATCTTGGGGGTGTGAATCTGGGGGTGTGTGGGTGTTCCCGATGTGGGTACGTGCTAGGGAGCCGCCCAAGGAGTGGCTTGCCTTGGGATTGGGGCTGCATTCGAGTGATGATCTCGAACATTTTATTGATTGTTCCTTCATTTGCCCCGTCTCCATTCTCATTTCTGCCACTTATCTCGGCGTTCAGATGTTCCAATTCCTCATTGCTTGTTCCATGTTTTTTAGTCCTGGATCGGGTGTCGGTTTTCAATTTCTTTTTCCTGGTATATGTTTTTTGATTAGTTTATGTCTTTTTCACTTATTATATTCTTTGCTTTCATGCTTGGGGAATATGTTTTTAGCTATACTATATGAATGATGGATGATGCAAATCGATGATAACATTGAGTCACGGAAATTCAAAATAATGTTTATTGAGCCTAAAAGAGGCATGTGAATCTTGACAAAACAATTCCTTATGGTGGGGCGGATAATTCCTTCACCATATTGTACAACGCCTACAATGTTCTAAAATTCCTTGATCTCTCTTGGCGTCTTAGTGGGATCCATCATGCCTTCTGCCAACCTTAGGGAATGCTCATCGGTGCCTGGTTGGCGAGCCATGCTAGTTTGACATATCTGTCCTTCAAACTAACGGCGTCTACCCAAGTAGCGGCTCGCACTTGGATTTCAGCCTCGTCCATGATGTCTTGACACCTCACTTCCAACTCTCTAGGATCTTTTTCAGCTCCTCGGTGAGACCTTCTTCATCAATCTTTCGGGCCTCAACCAAGGCTAACAATCTGGATCGCCTTTGGTTTTGTAGGTATTCAGCCGAAAGTTAGGCGGCTTTTAATTCTTCCTCGGGTGGTGTGTCCTTTCTCGGGCGCGCGTTTCACCTTCCTCTCTGCGTCCGGCCTTGAGGGTTGCCCACGGCCTCTTCCAAGCTGTTCTTTCTGAGCCATCGGTTGGTCGGGTCGCCACAGCGAGCACATTTCACAGTCGGCTTTTAAGCCTTTAGGCGGCGGCCTATTTTTAGCGACTATAATACTATTTCAAGGCCTTCTTGCAAATTAAATCGCTCGATGCCTCTCTGTCGTGCCTCTTCTAGGCCGTATCCGACTTTCTTTTCAACGTTCCACATTACATTTTCATTTGTTCGAGGGTACCTTGGGCGCTCCGACTTGGTGTTTCTTGTATCGTAAACCTGGTTGCGATCTTGTTGGATACTCCCAGGCGGACCCACGAGGCGGATCCAGCGTTGCTCGAGCCGAGCTCTATACTCACGGTGAGGCCCCAACTTCTAGTTCGCCATGTTGCCCGCACGATGGCGAGTCGGGCATCGGATTTTCTGTGATGTTCTCCACTTGTGGAGGCTTGTATGCCCTCCACCCGGAGGGGTGAGAACTTCTGGCCCAGGACTTCGAGACCATAGGGGAACGGCTTTGTCGGGCAGTTAGCTCATTATAATTAATGGCCCTGGGTTCAGAAAGGGGACATTGGGGTATGCCCGCGGTAGTGATCATCTCTTGTCTTTCATTCTAAGCGGGTACGTGCAATTGGTCACTTTTCGGTGGCCTCCCAGCAGCTTTACCCACTGTTCCTTAGTCATCCTCTTTACGCAGCTCACTTGAAATCTTCTACCGGGCGAGGCGGTGATCTTGGTTTTTGCATTGGAAGGGTGGGCGGTTAGCCATAGGTAGAAACAGTGCAGCTACCTCCAGGCTCAGCCTTGTGGATGCAGAGTGTGTGGTAGGTGTTAGCTAGGAGGGCCATGGTGGGTTTTTCCCCTCTGTCCCTCTTAGCCAAGAATGCCTCTATGGGCTGCCGAGGTCGGCGTAATCTTCGATGTGGGAAATAGCACCACCGTAGAGGAAGCCCGGCCGTCTATCATAGCATCCCAATCCTGATTCTTCTGGCCAGGCGATCTTTCCTCTACGTACACCCAGGTATTCCTTCTATTACGTTCGGTTCCTTTTCCACTTAGCAACTTCCGTGTCGGTACTCTTAATAGTTTGGCGATAGTGGTCCAAGAAGGCGTTGGCCTTGATGGAAATAAAGTGGGGATTCGGTCGGTAATCCCGTCAATCGCTTCGTATTCCTCAAGTTGGCGCCATGGGAAGTCCTTAAAAGGTGAAGCAACATGGTGGAGTCGTATCTTGGGCGAGGCCTCCAAGGCGGCAGGCTGAGTCTCGACCTCTAGTAGGCTCGAGAAGGTTGCAGGTGGAGCTTCTCAACGCTGCGCCATGGGCCCTTGAAGCAAGCGCCCCAGCCAGCCTTGATGTTTGGACATTTGGGCGCCTTGGCACGGACATGCCGAAGGGAGTGCGGCCCGATCTTTGTGACCACTAACTTCCATTATCTGAAATTTCCGTGATCAATGTATCATGATGCATGATTTTTTGTTTGTTTTCGTTTGTTTTTTTTTGTATGAGATGCATGCATGATCTGGGTTGGTATGAGGTTCTGATTCGGGCCGATTCCATTTGATTCACATTAGCGATTCCGCCGGTTTCGCTTAGTTGTCCCTTAATCGGTGTAAGCCGGATGAGCTCACGTTTCCCCCCTTCTCTCTGGGGCCTTTCTAATCATCTTCACCAACGAGGTTCTTGGGTCTATAGACCTTCCACGGGGCGGTACCATGGGCGGGATAGATTTCCCCGAACATGATTACCCCCCTAGGGCCAGTCGACCCCCAAAGTGGAACTATCGCGATCCCCGATCTTTGAGGCATACTCTAGTATGGAGACCACTACGTTCCTCTCTCCTAACTCACAGGCCGGAATAAAGGCCCCTCGCATTCATACCTCACTTTATGCTGTCCCCATGGAACCAGCGTATTATGATGGCGGTAATGAAGAGAATAAAACAATCATGCATGAAATAAGTTGAAATACAACAAAAAGGAAGCTGGCTGCTAGACTCATCGGTCTCTCCTCCGCTAACCTATCGAGGCTCAACTCTCGTAAAAATGGTCCCCGATGGAGGTCGCCATCATCCAACCTAAATTGTGAGGCCGGGCGGCGTGCCAAAATCGGCAGGGCAAGTCGCCACCGGCGTTTTGGATTTAAAGGCAGCGAAAACCTAAAGGAAGGCTGGTCTTGAATAAGGAATGTGGGTTCAGGGAGTTGGTTACACGCTAGGGGCGTAGGGGCCCCTAGCATGCCTATCACTTGATAGTTACCCTTGGCTAGCTATATGGTTTGAGAGGGCGGTGCTTGTATTTGGATTGTGTTTTTGGTCTAAGTCCTAGGAGGGAGGAAGAGGTTGAGGGTAAAGTGCTGCAGGATTTTTGGGATTTGACTTGATGAGGTGTGCTTACTCTAGGCCTACGTACCTCAGTAGCAGAGGTTCAAAGTCCACGTAGTTCTGGGTAGGGAGAGTTTGGTTTTTTAGTGGAAGGTAGGTTTAGGAGGGAGAGGATGGCTGCGTCGAGTCTCGTACTGGCCGGGCCGAGTCGGTTTGGGCATGGATGTTCAGGTTGGAGGCCAAGCCGGCTGCGTTGACGAAGCCTGCTATGAAAGGGTCAGTCGGCGTGGGCCACCAGGTGTGGCCGAGCCGAGTCGGCTTCGAGGCCGGATGGGGGTTTTTGGTCATTTAAATTTGTGATCCGGTAGAGATGGGTGACGAGGAATCTCACCTGGAGCGATGCAAGGTTAATTAGAGTACTAACCTGGTGTTGGGAGATGGTGGACGTGTCTTCCTGCCTTGGTCCGACGTCGGATCCTCTCTTTACGCCAGCTCGGGATTCTCCTTTTTGTTTTACGGCGTCGTCGTTGACTTTTCTTCTTTGTCTTTGGTTGCTCTTTCTCTTCAGTCCTGGCGTTCTGCTTTCTCTTCTTCCGCCCCTCTTTTCCCTTTTTCCTTTCATCTTGGGCTTTATAGAGTTTGGGGGTGGCCGTATAACAACGAATCGAGATTCTCTCAGATATTATCCTCTCGCTTCTTTCTGTTTCTTCCTTTCACTTTGGGGTCCATTGGGATCACGGGGGGACTCGGTCAAGCATGGGCGAGTCAAGCGTGGACTTGGTGGTCAAGGCCACGTCTTAGCTTGGGGTCATGCGGGGAATGGCCCCAAGAGCTAGAAATTGGGCCGGCTTTGAGAGAAAATTTGGAAGGGGCGTTCGGCCAGAGACGATTTTG
>JAENHJ010000453.1:0-15000 GCA_025330945.1 Mucuna pruriens | reverse complement strand
TATAAAAGCTATTCCATTCATTATTGCGGGTAGAACTATGAAAAGAGGAAGAAGCCGAGCTACAAGAAAAATTCCCGCCGCTACCATAGTAGCAGCATGTATAAGAGCGGAAATAGGAGTAGGCCCTTCCATAGCATCAGGTAGCCATACATGAAGAGGAAATTGGGCGGATTTAACGACTGAGCCACAAAATAGCAAGAGGGCAAAAGAAAGTAACAAAAAAACATTAACCTCATTTTTGTAAATAAAGTTATTTATTATTTGAAACAAATCCCGAAATTCCAAACTACCTGTTATCCAAAAAATACCTAAAATTCCCAATAATAAACCAAAATCCCTACACGATTTGTTACAAATGCTTTTTGACAAGCATTTGCCGCAATAGGACGTGTGAACCAAAAGCCTATTAATAAATAAGAACACATTCCAACCAATTCCCAAAAACATAAATTTGTATCAAATTCGAACTAGTAACTAATCCCAACATTGAAATATTAAAAAGAGTCATATAAGTAAAAAATCTCAAATATCCTTGATCATGAGACATATAATTATCACTATAAATAAGAACCAGAATGCCAACAGTAGTAATTAATATTGACATAATAGAAGTAAGTGAATCAATGAAGTACCCAAACTCTAAAGAAAGATCATTATTTATGGTCCAAGACCATACATATTGATAAATAGAACTATTATTGACTTGATGAATAGACAGATCAACCGAAAAAATCATAACTATAGTTAACAATAAAATACTAGGAAAAGCCCACATACGTCGAAGATTTTTTGTTGCCGTCGGAAAAAGTATAAGTCCTACTCCTATTAACATAGGAATTGGAAATGGAATAAAAGGTATGATCCATGAATATTGATGCGTATATTCCATACAATAAACAAAAAAAAATTCAGATTCTAATGAATTTTGTTTCTTATTCGTTGATTTTTATCTCTTTTGTAAAGAAGGGTTCGGTTAATAAAAATAAACATAGAATTAAAATAGAATGATCTATTATTAATTATTCTTAATCTTTATACTTCGAATATTACAAAGTATAAACTCAAAATGGACCAATAACCAATAACCAATAACTAGTGAAAAATAAACTTTTTTTTTTGTAATTCATATTTATTACTATTTATTATATTATTATAATATATATATAAATAATATTCGAATAAGAATGAAATTTTTAAAATAAATATTTTATGTATAGAGTCGGGATAAATAATGAATTAATTACACCAAAACTAAGAACATTCGTTTATTTTGATATGACTTATAAAAAAACTCATATAACTCAATAATAATCTTTTTTTTTTTCAAAAACATTAGTTCATTTTTGAACTAATTTAGTATTTTCTATTACAATTATTACAATAGAAAAATATCGATGTTTGGAAAAAAAGGGGTTATAATATTCCATGTTTTATTTTAAATAGGAAACAAAAAAATGGGAATTAAGATAGATAAGATATATGGCTAATTAAAGATAAATTCATTTTTTTTCATTTACAGAAAAAATGTCTTTCACATCGAACTATATAACAATGAAAAACTATACAAATTATATGGCAGTTCCAAAAAAGCACACTTCTATATCAAAAAAAATGATTCGGAACACTTTATGGAAAAAGAAGGGATATTGGACAAGATTGAAAACTTTTTCATTAGCGCAATCTATTTTTACGGGGAATTCCAAAAGCTTTTTTTGTAACAAATACAAACGTTAGAATAATTTCAATTAATTTGATTCAATGAATATTCTTAAATATAAATACAAAAATACAAATAAAAATTCAATATCTAATCTAATATAGTAGTATTTATTTAGGTATTTAGATATTATTTATATATATATTCTAAATACAAAAATCCTTTGAATATTGAATGTAGTCTTCCTTTTTTTTGATCCATAAATTCACTATTTTATTTTCCATTGAAAAAATCGAAATATATTTCTTTATATTCAGAAAATGAAATAAATAAAAATGAGTCATTCAAAATTACATAATAATTTGATTAGAATTATTTATTTATAATTTTTTTACATTTTTAAGAATTTAGAATAATAATATTATATATATATTTAGAATAAGAATTATAGAATAATAATATATATATTTAGAATAAGAATTATAGAATAATAAGAAAAATATTGAAATAAAAAATATTGAAATATATCTAATATATATTTCTAAATAGAATTCTTTATTTAATGTTTAGTAAACAAATATTGTACTTTAAATGGATTCTTTGAATCTCGACAATTGACTAAAAAAGGGTTATTATGATTTCGAGTAAGCCGCTATGGTGAAATTGGTAGACACGCTGCTCTTAGGAAGCAGTGCTAGAGCATCTCGGTTCGAGTCCGAGTAGCGGCATGACATCTTATCTTCTAAAAAAATAGGTCCTATAACGAACTTCATTCTTATTTCTATTCCTAGTATTTCGATTTTTTCATTATATTATGGTATTTTCAATTTTAGAGCATATATTAACTCATATATCGTTTTCGGTCGTATCCATTTTAATTTCAATTCATTTGATAACCTTATTATTAGTCAATGAAATCATAGGATTCTATGATTCGTCTAAAAAAGGCATGATAATAACTTTTTTTTGTATAACGGGATTGTTAGTTACTCGTTGGGTTTTTTCAGGCCATTTACCATTTAGTGATTTATATGAATCATTAATATTTCTTTCATGGACTTTTTCCATTTTTTATATGGTTCCTTGCTTCAAAAAGCATAAAAACTACTATTTAAATACAATAATCGCACCTAGTGTTATTTTTACCCAAGGCTTTGCTACTTCAGGTCTTTTAACCCAAATGCATGAATCCGTAATATTAGTGCCTGCTTTACAGTCCCATTGGTTAATGATGCACGTAAGTATGATGATATTAGGTTATGCAACTCTTTTATGTGGATCATTATTATCAGTGACTATTTTAGTCATTACATTTCAAGAACTCATACAAATTCTTGATAAAAGCAAGAATTTGTATTTTTTAATAAACGAATCATTTTCTTTTGCCGAAATCAAATACATGAATATGAATAAAAAAATAATGTTTTAAAAAAAACTTTTTTTCATCTTATAGAAATTATTATAGATCTCAATTTATTCAACAATTAGATCGTTGGGGTTACCGTACTATTAGTCTAGGTTTTATCTTTTTAACGATAGGTATTATTTCAGGAGCAGTATGGGCTAATGAGGCATGGGGATCATATTGGAATTGGGATCCAAAGGAAACTTGGGCTTTTATTACTTGGACTATATTCATGATTTATTTACATATACATACTAGAAAAAAAAAAAAAAACTAGAAGATATAAATTCTTCAATAGTGGCCTCTATGGGCTTTCTTATAATTTGGGTATGTTATTTAGGGATAAATCTTTTAGGAATAGGACTACATAGTTATGGTTCATTTACACCTAATTGAATTAAAGTGAGTAAAGAACTTCACAAATAACCCTTTAAATCAAGTAATGTAGTAGTGATTCAAGGGGTTCTCACAAACAACAAGCATATTTCAATTACAATTCAAATTCATTTTTTTTGTAATTAATACAAAGGAAATATATATATATATATATATTTTGTATTGTACATAGGATTTATTTCTATTTTTAGATTTTTTCATTTATTCGTGAAAACTATCTATAAAAAATTAGATATCTATAAAAAATTAGATAGAATAGCTTCAACCTTGTCAGCCGAAAATGAAAAAATAAAATCTGGATAAATACCAATACTTATTATGGGTATAAGAATCGAAATTGAAATAAATAATTCTCGCGGCCCCGAATCAAAAAAATAAGAATTTGGTGTATCAAAAAGTTTGTATCCATAGAACATTTGACGTAAGATAGATAATGAATAAATAGGAGTTAATATCATTCCAATTGCTGTTACAAAAAGTAATTAGTATTTTTGTGATTAAAAGATATTTTGGCTGGTAATTATTCCCAATAAAACTATCAATTCCGCAACAAAACCGCTCATGCCCGGCAATGCAAGAGAAGCCATCGATAAGATAGTGAAAACCGTGAATATTTTTGGCATTGGTATAGCCATTCCACCCATTTCATCGAGATAAAGAAGACGTAGTCTATCATAACTAGTTCCCGCCAAGAAAAAAAGTGCAGCGCCAATAAATCCATGAGAGATTATTTGTAAAATAGCCCCGTTGAGACCTGTGTCGCTTATAGAACCAATTCCTAAAATTAAGAAACCCATATGAGATACCGAAGAATAAGCTATTCTTTTTTTTAAATTACGTTGACCAAGAGATGTTGAAGCTGCATAGATTATTTGAATTGAACCTAATAGCATTAACCAGGGGCAAAATATAGAATGAGCGCGAGATAATAATTCCATATTAATTCGAACCAACCCATATGCTCCCATTTTTAATAATATTCCAGCTAAAAGCATACAAGTGCTGTAATGTGCCTCTCCGTGGGTGTCTGGTAACCATGTATGTAAGGGTATAATTGGTGATTTGACGGCAAAAGCAATAAGAAACCCCATATAGAATATTATTTCCAGCGCCATGGGATATGATTGATTAGTTAATGATTCAAAATTGAATGTTGGTTCATTCGAACTATATAAACTCATACCCAGAATTCCCAGTAATAAAAAACGGAACTTCCCGCAGTGTACAAAATAAACTTTGTAGCGGAATACAAACGTTTTTTTCCACCCCACATGGATAAAAAGTAGATAAACGGGAATTAATTCTAATTCCCACATGATGAAAAAAAAAGTAAAATGTCTCGAGAAGAAAATGTTCCTATTTGACCACTATACATTGCTAACATCAGGAAATAGAATAATTTGGATTCTCGAGTAACCGGCTGAGCTGCTAACGTAGCTAAAGTAGTGATAAATCCCGTCAATAAAACGGGTCCTATAGAGAGTCCATCTATTCCGAATCTCCAGTAAAAGTAAAAAAAATGGATCCATTTATAATTTTCTATCAATTGGATTAGCGGATCATCCAATTCGAAATGATAACAAAATGCATAGGCTGTTAGAAGGAGATCTATTAAACATATACAAATAGTATACCACTTAATTACCTTATTTCCTTTATGAGGAAATAAGAAAATTAAGGAACCCCCGGCTATTGGCAAAACTACAATTATTGTTAACCAAGGAAAATAATTCGTGATAAAAATAAGATATACTTAGACTAGAAAAACCCGCGCTCAAAATACAAAAACAAATCTTTTGTATTTTGAGCGCAGGTTTTTGCCAGTAAAAAAACGTACTTGTGTGTGTGGTTCTTTTTGAAACGTATCAATAAGCTAGACCCATGCTTCGAGTTGTTTCATGCCATAAATAAACTCTAACACTTAAGAAATCCGTAGGACAGGCGGATTCACACCTCTTACAACCAACACAGTCCTCTGTTCTTGGGGCAGAAGCAATTTGTTTAGCTTTACATCCGTCCCAAGGTATCATTTCTAATACATCTGTGGGGCAGGCTCGGACACATTGAGTACATCCTATACATGTATCATAAATCTTTACTGAATGTGACATTGGATCGTAATCCTTAAACATCAAAAATTCAACATTTTCAATCTAGTAAATTCGTAACAAATTTGATATTTATATTAATTTTATATTAATTTGATATTAGAATTATATATAATTATATAATTATATATATTTATATACACCAGATGAATCAATGATTTCTCAGAATTTTGCTAATCAAAATCGACTTATAGATTAATTAATAATAAAAGAATAGAACCAAGATACTTTAATTTCTTATGTTTGTTTTCGCAAACATGATCATAAGTTATATATCATATATGCTAATTTTAATTGATTAATAGTACACACATTATATTATTCAAAATTCTACTTTTTTTTGAGTAATACTATTTATTCAACAAATTCGATTGATTGATACAGGTTGATTTTCTATTACGATAAATTGAGGAAACAATAGCTGGTCCGATAGCTGCTTCAGCGGCTGCAACAGCTATAACAAAAATGGAAAAAATATTTCCTTTTAATTGGCGACTATCAAAAAAGTCAGAAAAGGTTACGAGATTTATATTAACTGCATTCAGTATAAGTTCAAGACACATAAGGGCTCTAACCATATTTCGGCTCGTTATCAACCCATAGATACCTATAGAAAATAAATAGGCACTCAAAACAAGTGCATGCTCGAATATCATTGACAACTCCTTATCCATTTTTTATTCATTTCAATATGAACAAGAATTCAACGGATTTTATTGCCTAAAGAATATAATAAGTCTACAACAAGACAATATATTGGCAATAAAAAACGATTTTCTACATAAATACTATTTTACGTTCACATAGAATTCAACGAAAATAAATGTGATAAAATCTAACAAAATTCAATTTTGATTTTTATTTTTAGTTCTAAAATTTATTATTGGCGAGCCACGACAATTGCACCTATCAAAGCAACTAAAAGAATTATCGAAATGAGTTCAAATGGAAGAAAAAAATCTGTTGATAAATGAATTCCAATTTGCTGACTAGTACTTATCAAATCTTGCTCTATAATCTGATTTGGTCTTGTAGTCCAAATAATCCCGTGCCATGATATATCTAGAATAGTAGTTATTAGTGAAACAAAAATACTTGTACAAACCATCAAAAGTAATTCCGTCCCCAATGGTCCAAAGACGAAAATCTTGGTAATATTCTGAACCATTCATGAACATCACAGCAAATATGATTAAAACATTTATAGCGCCCACGTAAATAAGTAGTTGTGATGCAGCTACAAAATGGGAGTTTGATAAAATATAGAATAAAGATATACAAACAAGAACCAGTCCCAACGAAAAAAGCAAAAAAATGGGATTTGTAAAGAATACTACTCCTAGACTTCCAAATATAAGACCCGATCCAAAAAAGACTAAAAGAAAATCATGTAGCGGTTCGGGTAAATCCATTATATGTAAAATAAGAGATAAATAAATCGAAATTTCATGACCTTATTGATATGACCAGGAAAAAAATTATATATATAAATTATATATGAAATGTTAAAATTCTCTCCGCATTGAATTCAACCAAATCCTAAGATAAGAAATGTGAATTGCTATAGGTACAGTTGTTATAGGATCAATGTCATTCTTTTCTTTATGTGAAAGAGTAATTTCAAACTGTACGAAAATTAAAGTGTATATTTGTATATTATATAAAGAAATTAAATAAATTATAAAATTATATATATATTATTTCATGTTTATAGAATGTAGAATATTTCTACTAATATCTAATATAATATTTAAATATTTATTCATTTTTTTAATAACATTATTATTATTATCCTAATTTATATTATTCAATTATATATTATAGAATATATATAGAATATTCTTTGATTTATATTCTATGATTTTCGTTTTTAGAAGAATTTTATTTAATTCGAATTTAATTATAAATAATTCGAATTAAATTTTATTTGAATTGTTCGAATTGTATAATCATCAATTACTGACACTGGTAAACGACCCAAAGCAATTTGATTATAATTCAATTCGTGGCGATCATAAGTCGAAAGTTCATATTCTTCAGTCATCGATAAACAATTTGTTGGACAATACTCAATACAGTTACCACAAAATATACAGATTCCGAAATCAATACTGTAATTAAGTAATCGTTTTTTTCGAATATCCGTTTCTAGTTTCCAATCAACAACGGGTAGATCTATGGGACATACACGAACACATACTTCACAAGCAATGCATTTATCAAATTCAAAATGTATTCGACCGCGGAAACGTTCTGATGTGATTATTTTTTCATAAGGATATTGAATAGTTACAGGTAAACGATTTGCGTGAGATAAGGTAATCATGAAACTTTGACCAATGTATCTTGCAGCTCGGACTGTTTGTTGACCATAATTTATGAATCCAGTTACCATAAGAAACATATCGTGAATATCTCTAAATATTTTTTCTTTCTCTTGTTTGAAACAAGTTATGAATATAGAAGGTCCACTTTTTATAGTGAAAACAGTTGAGATGAAGTTGTTAATAATAGATTACCGAGAGAAATGGGTAAAAGAAACTTCCACCCAAGATTTAATAATTGATCTATTCTTAGCCTAGGCAAAGTCCATCTTATTGTGATAGAAACGAATAAGAATAAATAAGTTTTAGCTAGTGTAATAAAGATACCAATTATCGTTACAAAAACTCCATATGCTTTTTTTTTAGTTCAAAAAACTCAGAAACGAATATGTATGGAATAGAGATATTTGAACCACCCAAGTAAAGAACTGTTACAAATAAGGAAGAAATTAATAGGTTTAAATAGGAAGCAATATAAAATAAACCAAATTTGATACCCGAATATTCGGTTTGATAACCTGCTACTAATTCTTCTTCCGCTTCCGGTAAATCAAAAGGTAATCGTTCACATTCTGCTAGGGAAGAAATTAGAAAAACAATGAAACCCATAGGTTGACGCCACAAATTCCATCCCCAAAAACCATATTTTGATTGAGCATCAACTATATCAACTGTACTTAAACTGTTAGATAATCCTAGTCGGTGATAACATTACTGTTCCCATCTCTATTACAGAACCGTACATGAGATTTTCACTTCATACGGCTCCTTTAAAGCCTTAAAAAATCTAAGGACCAGGCCGATTATTTATCCCTTGATATATCCCTAAGATATGTAAGATTCGATTTTATCGGACGGTTCTGAATTAGACCAATTGAATTCTGTCTGTTCTAATAAAAAAAATAAAAATAAATACATTTAAATACATTTAATAAAGAAAAATAAATTTTATTTAAATAAATAAAAAATATAAAAGGTACTTCTGAATTGATCTCATCCCTTAAAAAAAAAATTCAATTTGTTGAGTAATAACTTAATTCTTCCATAAAATACTCTTTTAGAATTATCAAAAACTCCCTCATCGTTTTCTATTACGAAAAAGAATTACATGTTCGTTTTCTAAATTATGACATGAATTCTATCTCTATAAATATGGATATAAGACAAAAAAGAAAAAGGGGATCACTTTTTTTTTTCGTTCTTAACCTATTCTTTTTTTGTGCAAGTAAAATAATAAAATAAAAAGGGACTTCAAAAAAATTAAAAGATTATTTCGTTCCTGATAGTCATTTATTTAATCAGTGGATGGAAATATACTCTGAATCGGAATTGTGGGGAGTACTGCCTTATTTTTTTCTACCAACTTAAAGCCCCAATTAGTATTCTTTTTCTATTATTCATAAAGTTCTTTTGGATATTCAAAAAATATACATTACTAATCCTTTGTGTATCTTGGTGTTTCTAACCATCCATTCATTTTTTTTATTAATCCCTTAATTTATGTTAATATATATATTTAATATATATATATATGATAATACATACAAATGATATTGAAAATTAAAAAAAGGTTGGTCTTTTGCGCCCGCTTCAAGACAGGATGACTAATCAACCAACCTTGGGATAAACGACCACTTCTACTTAAAATTGAATTCATTTTTCACTTAATTCTTATACATAGAAAATGAGAATCAATATTTTTACTGCAATTTAAAATCATCATACTTTCTATTAACTATAAGTAATATAGTATTCATAAATTATATTCAATAGAAGCTGTTTTATTGCACTCATATAACTATCTGATTTAATTTTTAAATCCAAATCAAAATAATAAATTGAATATATATATTCAATTTATTATCCTCCTTTACTATTTATCCTCCTTTACTAGAAAGTACTATAAAGAGAGGAGTATAGCATATCGAACAGAAAATTTATGTCTCAACGAATCGCACGTAGAGATATCGATAACACACATAGAGTTAATGGTATTTCATAACTAATTGATTGAGCAGCCGCTCGCAAACCACCCAAAAAGGAATATTTATTATTTGACCCATATCCTGACATAAGAAGTCCAATGGGAGCAATACTCGAAATAGCAATCCATAAAAAAATACCCAATATTCAGATCAGATAAAACAAAGTTATAGCTAAAAGGAATTACTGAATAGCTTATTATAATTGATATGACTGATATGGATGGTCCTATACTGAATAAACGAATATCTCCTCTAGATGGAATAAGATTCTCTTTGAAAAGTAATTTGGTTCCGTCTGCTAGAGCTTGAAGAACTCCAAAAGGACCGGTGTATTCAGGTCCAATACGTTGTTGTATCCCGGCGGATATTTCTCTTTCTAACCATACAATTGCTAGTACACTTATTGTAATTCCCAATACACAAGAATAAAAATGGGAGCAAATACCCATATAATTCCATATACCTCTTTAAAAGATTCCAATCTGAAAAATAAATGGATATCTTGTATTTCTGTTATATCAATTATCATTTCAACGATCAACTTCTCCCATAATAATATCTATGCTACCTAGTATTGTCATAATATCGGCCAATTTCATTCTTTTAACTAATTGAGGAAGAATTTGCAAATTGATAAAACCCGGTGGACGAATTTTCCATCTCCAAGGAAAACCATTTTGATCCCCTATTAGAAAAATACCTAATTCTCCCTTGGGGGCCTCAATTCTTACATAAAGTTCTTGTTTTGGCAATTCAAAAGTAGGAGACGGTTTTTTACTAATAAATCGATATTCAAAATCATTCCATTCTGGCTCTTTGTCTCTATCAAAGCAGCGGATTTCTAAATTTTCATAGGGCCCGCCGGGAATTCCTTCCAAAGCCTGTTGAATAATTTTTATTGATTCCACCATTTCACCAATTCGAACTAAATAACGAGCTAATGAATCTCCTTCTTTTTGCCATTGAACTTCCCAATCAAATTCTTCGTAACATTCATAATTATCAACTTTACGTAGATCCCATTGTATTCCGGAAGCCCGAAGCATTGGTCCTGATAAACCCCAATTTATTACTTCCTTTCCATCAACAACACCTACCCCCTCAACCCGTTCTAAAAAAATAGGATTTCGTGTAATAAGTTTTTGATATTCAACAATCCTTGTTAAAAAATAATCGCAGAAATCTAAACATTTATCTATCCAACCATAAGGTAGATCAGTCGCTACCCCCCGATACGAAAAAAATTATGCATCATTCTCATACCCGTCGCAGCTTCGAATAGATCATATATTAATTCTCTTTCTCTGAAAATATAGAAGAAGGGGGTTTGTGCACCAATATCTGCCATAAAAGGTCCTAGCCATAGTAAATGAGAAGCTATACGACTCAACTCTAACATAATTACTCGGATATAGCTGGCTCTTTTAGGTACTTGAATATTTCCCAATTGTTCGGGTCCGTTTACAGTTATTGCTTCTGTGAACATAGTAGCTAAATAATCCCAACGTGTTACATAAGGCAAATATTGTATAATTGTTCGGTTTTCCGCTATTTTTTCCATTCCTCTGTGTAAATAACCCAATATTGGTTCACAATCAATAACATCCTCACCATCTAGAGTAACAATAAGTCGAAGAACACCATGCATTGATGGGTGGTGAGGGCCCATATTAACTATCATGAAGTCTTTTCTTGTAGTTAAGATATTCATAGGTTTTTCCTCGATTCATTCTTCTATGAATCGCTTAAAAAAAAAGTTCATCAAAATTAAAGATTTAATAAATCGAATAATTGAGAATTACTCTTCAATTTAACGAATTTGTGACTCCCGAATATTAAACTGATTTATTAATTTTTTATAACGTATTCCATTTTTCTTTGACAAATAAGACAGTAATCGTTGCCGTTTTCCCAGAATTTTACGTAAACCTCTTTGAGATAAATAGTCTTTTCGGTGCAATTCAAAATGTGAAGTAAGTCTTCGTATTCTATTAGTAAAATGGAATACTTGAAATTCAACCGATCCCCGGTTTTCTTCTTTTTTTTCTTTTGAAAAAACAGGTATAAATGAATTTTTTTACCATAAAAAAATGAAAGTTTTTCTCTTCTCCTCGCTTTTTATAGATATTTGAATTCATCAGTAATAGTAATGACACTAATTTTTTATTTTGTATATAAATCAGAATTTCTTTAAAAATTTATGTTTTTTTACAATCGAATTCATTTTTATAAATTTAATCAATCAAGTTGAAATAGGTAGATATGGTATATGAAGACAAATTTCGATTAACGAATTTTCAATGCGGATACATATGTATTCTTACTATACTGAAACGGCTTCCATTATGGGTATTAAACCAATAGCGATTAATACAAGCTAAATCTTCTAATCGATAATTTGGCCAAAGATAAATTTTTAAATTCATTAGTTTTTTTTTCTCTTTCTCTAAATTTTTTTTTTTAGTCAAAACTTGAAAACAATTATGGACTTTATTTTCATTATAAAATATTGTGTTTCTATGTATACTATTTCTATTACTTGGATTTAAACAAATTAGAATTCTCAATTCTCTACGACGCCTAGCGGATAAAATATTTTCTACATAAAAAATTGTTTATTGTTTTTCCTAGACAGGCGAACTGGTTCGATAACAAATATTTCTTTTTCATAAATTTTTTATTTTCTTTAAGCCCGAAAGAGTGAAATTCTTTTGATTTTGAATCATCATAATATCTAGACCTAAGCTCTCCTCTTTGAATAGAGGCTATAGTAATTTCTCTTAAATTTTTCAATTGAATCAGTAGACAATATACTTTGACATTTTTTAATATTCTTTGACTTAAGAAATTCTTCCAGTTCAAATGTAAAGTCAAAAAATTTCTTAGTAAGAAATGGAGTTCTGCCTCCATCTTGTTCTCGTTTTTCTTTTACCCTTAACATTCTTTTCACTGCCTGATCCTACATAATCTTTTCAACATCTTTTCTTGGTTTGAGAGAGATAATTCAAGATTTATTTGATCGGCATATAATGCTTTTGCTCTATTTCGAGTCTCGAACTCCAATTCAAGAGATTTATTTTTTTTGATGGTCTAAAAATATCTATTATTTTTTCTTTCTAGTAATGTTTTTTTTTTATTTTTACTAACATTTTTTAAAATGTAAAAAAAAAAAAGTAATTTGATTGGTATGATCCACGGTTTTACCCCTATATGCATTATAAAATATCAAAAATTTTGAAAAGAACCAAAATTCGGATTCGATATAGAACGATTTAATATTTCTATATTGATTCCCATCCAATCGAAATACTTTCTATCCAGATTTTTTCCATATCTATAATAGCATCTTCCGCTATATAGTTCTTGATAAAGATATTACCTATTATATCCAAAAATTCTTTTTTATGCGTGTTGTAATTAGAAGAAATCACTTGGTTTTATTTGCTTGAAATAGGGATTTATATCCATAAATATATGAGTCTTTCTTATCTGCATAATTGATAAAATTATAGGATAAAAGATCATATCTATATTGTTTTCTAAGTTTTTTTAATGTGTCTATTTGTTGTTCTTTGTAAAGAATTAATCGGCTTTTTTCATATGAATCACATTTTTGTTAAATCTTTATTTTGAGCTACACAACATTCAGTGATTCTATTTCTCCATTTTGTGGTACTAATCTGGACCATCTGCCTTGAGATAAGTCATATTGATAATGATCCTTTAACCAATTTGTCCATTGATTTATTACATAATTAGGAGGGTTCTTATGTTTTAATTTAGAATGAAATATTCCCTCTACTCCAAAAAAGAATCCTTTATTTCATTTTTAAGAAAATATAAATTTCCATAATATTTAAAAACAGATCTTAACTTATATATATTAATAATTCGGCTTTTGTAATAATTTTAAAAATACATATGTTTGTGACAAAGGGAGACGTCAGAAGAATTCTGTGAATTCGTATTCCCAGTATAAAAATATTTACGTATAATCGAAATAAAGCGAATTTTACTTTGATTTGTTTTATAAGTTCTTTCTGTATTTGGTTCATTATTGTAAATGGATTTATTTAATTTTTTTTTTGTTGATTCAAGAAAAAGTTGTGTATTGATTCTAGGAATACAAATGATATATAGAAAGATATCTATGTATATCCTTTTCATTAAAAATTTAAAAAAAAAAAAAATGGATTTACGAGTTAATTGAACATTTCTTCTTCTTTGTAATATCTGCAATTTTTTTTTTTCTAATTCGATCTTTTTACTACCATAAGTTGTTTTGTTCGAATAAATATTTATCTCTGAAATTACAAGCCCTCTTTTCTTTTCTTCTTTTTTTCATTTTTCTATTTTTTTTTATAACTGCTTTTCTTTTAGCATTCAGATCCTTTTTTTTTTCTCAATGAACAATTTGTTAAATTTTTAGATTCTATTGGAATGGTTGCCTCAGGAAATCTTTAGACTATTATTACGGACTGTTGAATTTTTTTTTTGCTTTCGCTCAATTCATCTATTTTTAAATTTAAATTTAATAAATAGAAATTTGGAAAATTGTTTTCTATTTTTCGTTAAAAATAGAATGCTTTTGATCATCCATTTTCTTTGAAGATATTTAGAAACAATTTCATTTTTTCACCTAAAACTTTTAGAACTATAAAAATGAAAAAAAATGAAATTATTTCGTTTTTTTTTTTGAGTTCTTTAAAAATGGGATCAAAAATGAAAATCTATTTTTGTAGAACCAGAAAAGGGCAATTCGACTTCCATTCCCCAAATTGTTAAAAACAAAAGTTCTTTTTTGTCACCCCCTTTTTTCATTTGATCTTTTTTTTTTTCATTGGATGGTAGCTTAGATCTGTGCCAAGGCTTTAAACGAAAAGGAAATAATATCTTTATTTGAATACCGTCTGTTAGCCATTTTTTTAGGAAATTCTGTTTCGGATAATTGAATGCCATTATACGTACATTTAATATACATTTCTCTCTTCAATCCCTAAAATCTTCTGACCATTCAGGAAATTGAAAAAAATAGTATACGAACAATATTTTTAATTATTATCAATGAAGGTAATATAATATATTTTCTAAGAATCGATTGGGTTATTAATAAAACACCCCTTAT
>JAENHJ010000452.1:0-99384 GCA_025330945.1 Mucuna pruriens | reverse complement strand
TGCAAACATCGAGGGGTGACCGAAGTGACAAAGCTTTTCCTCGGGACAAATGTTCTCTCAGTTTCTTAAGTGTTTGGGATTGTATACTGCACTCAAACATCGCTAGCTAACCGGCACTACGCAAACCTTGACTGCTCTCCTTTCACACCTACAAGCTTACATCCAGTCATGATCAAAAGAACTTTCTTCTCAGCTAGTGTATCGTGGCTAGGGTCCAAGGGTAGGATACATGATGGTGAAGTGAGTTTTCTAACCATAGGGAGGAAGAGCAATGAGTGATTCATAAGTATGGAGGATATCCACTGAGACACTGCGATTCTCATTCGAAGCATTTACACTTCTTTTTACTTTCTTTTTCATCTTCTTTTTCTCACTTCTTGTTTTGTCTTTGTGTTGTATTTTTGCTACAGCTTATAACTTTTTGGCTGCTTTCCTTTCTATGTTTCATCTTGCACTTGTTTTTCTTTTCTTTTTCTGACCCTTTTTGGATGCCTTACTCTTATACTATCCTAGGTGTCTCCTCCAGCACTTGAGCGAGACCCATTCCCAAAACAATTCTGAGCTCCTCGACCCATGAGGTTGAGGTTGATCATGGTTTTTCAGCTTTTGGCATGATGAGCTATCATATCAGAAAAATGGTTATTTGAGGCTCAAAGAGGTAAGCAAGATAAAATTTTGCAAGGTAGGTCCATTTGGCTCGGGGCTTATTAGAAACATGGCCTAGATCATATCAATCCTGCATGAGAAAACCAGATATATCTAGAGTCAAAGGTAAAATCTAGAGTACACAGTTAACATGGATACAAAAATCACACAAGAAAGGAAGAATGACAGAATGCAAAGTCATTTATATGTACATGGCTCAAAAATTCTCACGCATAATTGCTCTACCACTAACAGCTCATCTTTTTCTATTTTTCAATCACCTACTGCCTACTGGATCAGAGATTTCAATCCTAAAAGAAATTGATTTAAATCCTTTTCCAAAAGCATTTTTCTCAGCAATCAGAAATCAGATTTCCATCAAGGGAAAAACAAAACAAAAATCAGAATAAAAGAAATAATTGAAACTGACTTGGTGAGCAAAAGTCGGTCGAATCCAGCGAGATGGAAAGCAGAGTCGGAATAGACTTGGCTAGACAACTTTTTATTTGAAATATAAAGAAAGTGACACTACTCAAAAATTGGACTGAAATGAAATTGAAAGCGAAAAACTAAGATGGAAAGGAAAAACCAAACTAAAGATAGATCGAGATTGAGTCAGCATGGAATTTGATCGATCACGAGATAATTGTAAGAACAGAGTTCAGCAAGCCTTGGATAGCTACACTCCCCCTACACTTGAATGTTTGCATTGTCCTAAATGCATGGCATGAATACAGAGGGAGTTCTAAAGGCTTGCTCAGAGTGTGTCATCACGGTGGGATCGGCTTCGTTAATGAGATGCTCTGCTCTAGATCACTTGTCGGTGCTGGACCTTCATGGAATAACTTGATTTGATGCCCGTTGACCTGGAAGGTGCTGTTGGTATATTCATCCTTTAATTCCACTGCACCTAAGGGAAAAACATTAGTGATAACAAATGGTCCATCCAATTTGAGACAGGCTTACTGCATGATGAGTTTTAAATGTGAATTAAGCAGAGGCACTCTCGTGACTCAGAACTCCTTCCTCGGGATCTGCTGATCATGAAATTGCTGACTTTTTGCTTATAGATCAGGAGTTCTCATAGGCTTCAGCGAGTTCAGTCTAGTTCTTGCAGCTGGAACTTCCTTTGCTTCCTTGCTTGATCATAGGTTGGATTGCAATGCTTGAGTGACGATAAGCTCTATGTTTTATTTCAACCGAGGAGATGACAGGATTTGCAAAAGGCGATCTAGTAGGGGAGACATTTCCAACAGAGTCTAGTATGTAGTTCTATGATGCCCTCATAGAGCGTCCTCGAGGATTGACTCGAGTCCTTTCGACTAGGATTGGTCATTTTTGCAGTTTTTCTTGATCCCCATGTTGAACACTTGAACTTGACGTTTGTTTTGAGGGTGGGGAAGTTATGGAAACTCTCATGCACCACCCCATACTTGTGGAGTGAGGAGGACATGGCTCTGTTATAGAAGTGGCTATTCTGGTCACTTATAGGTGCTTCAGCACACCTAAACCCGGCGATAGATATGGGACTTCAAAAATCACTACAACCTTGGCATCATTGGTTTTAGTGGCTATGGCCTCTACCTATCGTGATACATAATCTATGGCAAAGCAGAATGTATGAATAACCATTGGAGCTGGGAATGGCTCCATGAAATCAATACCCCCAAAGCGTCAAAGATTTAGTAAAATAGGATAGGTTGCTATGGCATTTGATGGCTTCTAGTTATAGCCATTCTAGCTTTTTGGCATTTTTCGCAGTGGAGATGAATTGATAGGCGTCTCTAAAAAAATGGTGGGCTAATAGAACCGCTTAATCTAGTACTTTCTGGCTGTCCAAGTTGATCCATAATAGCCTCTAGATGCTGCATGACAAAATTGGAAGACCAATTTGATCTTGGCATCTGGAATGCATCTGCGAATAACTTGATCATTACAAAGTCTCCATAGGTAAGGATCGTCCCATATGTAGTGCTTGGCATCGCTTTGAAGTCTTTCTTTGTATAGCTGGGATGCCTCTAGTGGAAATTAAGATACTGCCACGAAGTTACGGATGTACTGCAAACCATGGTGTAGGTGTGTTGATATGCACGAGTTGCTCATCTAGGGAATTCATCTCGGATAGGCATCGGGTCACTCTCCTCTCGATCAGGCTCAAATGAGTACTGCTATAGAGTTCTCGACACACTTTTTATCTTTGATTTCTATGTTGAATTCTTGGAGAAGAAGCATCCACGAATTAGTCTCGTCTCGGCTTTGCATCAGGCTTCCGGCAAGAATCTCAGTGTAACATGGTCGAGAGAACACAATGATTTTGGAGCCTAGTAGGTAAGAATGAAATTTTTCCAAAGGCAAATACAATTGTCGGTAGCTCATTTTTCAGTTGTTGTGTAATTTAACTAGGCAAGATCCATTTTTGGGGCCGTAGGGAATGACATGTATTGGTTTGCCGACTCCAACTCTCTGGCCTAAGGCGATTCCTAATGCAGAATTGGATCGTCATACATAAGCTCGAATGGAGCTCTAGTTATGTGCTTGAAGAATAGGCGGATGTGAGTCGGGTTCTTCAACTCTTGGAAGGCTTCAACACGAGGGTTGGTCAAATTTAAAGTCCACATCCTTTGTAGCAGTTTGGACGATGGCAGGGGCAATCTTGCTGAAATTCTGGATAAACCTTCTATAGAACCTGCATGTCCCAGAATGAAGCGAACCTCCCTCCGAAGGGGGTTGGAAGAAGGTGATGATATCAATCTTGATTTATCAACCTCGATGCCTCTATTGCATACGAGATGTCCCTGACACAATTCCCTCAGTCACCATGAAGTGACACTTTTTCAAAATTAAGTACTAGGTTTTGTATCTATGCATCTAGTTAACACCTTGGATGAGATTTTCCAGACATCGTCAAATGAATTAACATACACTATGAAGTCGTCCATAAATGCTTCCATGCAATCTACGGCAGGTCAGAAGATGCTTGTCATGCAATGTTGAAATGTACTCGACGTGTTGCACGAGGCCAAGCGGCATGCGTGTATGCATAAAGGTAGCGAATGGGCAGGTGAAGGTAGTCTTGTGTTGATCTTCGAGTGCGATGTGGAACTGCATGTATCGAGAGAATCCATCTAGAAAGTAGTAATGGAATTTTCCTACGAGTTTCTCGAGGACTTGATCATTAAAAGGCAAAGGAAAGTGATCCTTGTAAGTAGCCTAATTCAATCTTCTATAGTTGATCTGAGACTCACCAGCTATTTTTGAATCCACATTGGTACTAACTTTCGTTTTGCTGGTTCTTCATGACAATCATCCCAGACTTCTTATGTACTACTACAGAGGGCTACGCATTGGTTGTCTAAGATGGGGTGAGATGATCAGGCAGCAAACAGTTTTGTCACTTCTTTCTTGACCCGTCTATGATAGTCAGATTCAGCCTTCTTTGCTGTTGCCTTATGAGGCTTAGCTTCCTCCTTCATTAAAATTCTATACATGTAGATGGAGGGTTTTATGCTTGGAAAGGTTAGATAATTTCCACCTAATTTCCTTCTTATGTTGCCTTAGGACATGCAACAATTTATCCTCCTGCTCTGGTGGAGATTGTTGGCAATGATATTGGAAAGTTGCTGTAGTATCTAGATAAGCGTATTTCAAATGACTCGAGGAATAACTTCAGTTCCATGGTGGTGGTGGAGATGAAGAGTTGTCAGTGGTTGCTTTCAGTCGATTGGCGGACTTGATTGGACTCAACACGAGTGTGTTGACATGATCTCGAGCCTTCAGGTTTTACGTGGTGACTCTATTGACCAAGATAAACTTGGATTTTGTTGGATTAGAGTCAAACTTGGAATTCTTCCTTGTGATGAAGTGGATCTGTCTAGAATACGATTTTTGGACTCGATTGTCCCAAAAACAAATTCAACTTTTGCTATACAGTCTTCGTTGGCAGAGTTGATCTCGACTTCATATATGCATAAAGTAAGATCATCCTCTACACTGTCTTTTTGGCAGGGTTGACTTGGTCTTCTCTCGACCTCGGTCTCGTTTGGCCGACTTATATTCAGTTGTGAACATTGTTGCCACTTGTGCTAGGAATAGCTTTTTGGTCTCGACAACTTAGAATTCTGCATTATTTGAAAACTCTCAGGTTCTCATGCTTGCACACTGGTCTAATAATATGAGCAATTCATCTTCTGACTCAAGTCGACAAGGTCATTGTTAGCATCCTCGAGTTGGGAAGATTGTGCACTTCCATAATTCATAATAGCCGCCCTCTTTTTGTTATAAACCTAAGCAATTAATTGATTCAATGTTTCGAGTGAAATCTGAAATATCTTCACCACTTATTGTCTAGTTGAAGACACTCACCAACTAGCTCGTTAATCAAATCTATGCCAAAAGTGAATGGTCTTGATGAGGGTGCTTCATGGCTTGAAAATATTAAAGCTGCACTAGGGTGTCACCAAATTCCATTGAGAGCCTCTGGCATGCACATAAGTCTTTGTTACGGCAATCATGAGGAATAGTCGTCCCAAGATTAAGGTAGATCCCTTCACTGATGTCTTGTCCTCCATATCCAGCACATAGAAGTCGGTTGGGAAAAATCAGGTCATTAACTTGGACCAGTACATCTTCAAGAGCGCCTAAAGGTTGAACAAAACTTCTATTTTCTAGTTGTATTGTCATCCTAGTAGGGTTCAGATCACCAAAATTTAAGGATTTGCAGATTGACATTGGCATGACATTAGTGAAGCTTCTAAGTCTAGCATGGCATCGACAAAGGTACAATCACCAATGGTGTATGGGACAGAGAAAAATTCTAGGAGTCTCGACATTTCTTTGGCAGTGCTTGTTGGGCTCCTCGGTGAAGTCTTCGTTTACTGGTCAATCTTTGACACTGTGCCTCTACTTCCTCCTCCTTTCATCTTCTACTCTTCTGCACACTAATTCCTGAGGAATTTTGCGTACTTGAGGAATATGCTTTATGGCATCTAGGAGTGGAATGTTGATTTCACCTTTGAAACATCCTTAGAAGCTCTTCATCAGATTCAGGTTTCCTTGTTGAGAGAGTTCGAGTTGAAATAGCAATGGGGACAGTCTTGTCTTACTTAGGCATCTATGAGTCGGCATCAGGCTCAAAAGTCAAACCTCAATCATTCTTTGTAGTTGTTGTGGTGTTGGCTGTGACAATTCTTTACCACTTCTTAGAGTAATGGCATTTCCCTCTCGGTTTCGGAATTGTTTGTGAGGCAAGTTGCTAGAATCCGACAGACTATAATTGGCTCATGATGTTTGCTAGCTGTCTATTTGCGTTTTGAGGTCTTGAATGGTGGCGTTCATATTCTCTGGAACTACATATTGCTGGAGTTCATGTTTTTATTGGAACTTCAGGTTGCTTGTTTCTAATGCTTCATTAGGTCTTCTAGAGATGGTGGCGTTCATATTCTACTAAAACTGCATATTCTTTGGAGTTCATGTTTTATTGGAACTTTTAGGTTGCTTGTTGCTAACTGCTTCATCAGGTCTTCTAGAGATGGTGAGTTGCCTTGAGCTGACACTTTCTATTGTTGTTGTTGTTGGAATGGTGGGCGTCTGGTATTGCAGACTCAATTGTTGATAACCAGCTTGACCTTGAGGTACATTTTTGGGCAGGTCAAGTCGTTAAGTTGCATATGGCCCTTGACTCGGCCTTGGCTAACGATTGTCTTCTAAATTGTTGATTATCAAACTGTGACTCTGATACATGTCTCTCATGCTGATAACCATTTATTGCTTCAACACTCTTTGGGTGAGTCGACTCGATTTCTTGTAATGTGGGGCACATATCGGTGAGGGTGCTCCCCGAAGTACAAATACCACAAACTCTAGCTAATATGCTTGGTTGGTGTTGTCCAGCAACAAGTTGCTTCACTAGCGATGTCAACTCGGTCAGTTGGTTTTTCGAGTCTCGGGTTGTCAATTGTGCTGATTTCATTCACCATTAGTGGTTGGCTGACTCCTCTGATCCCAAACTATTGTGCATTACTTGCCATATTGGAGATCACGTTCCTTCTTTGCTGCTGGCTTCTTGTCCATCAATGCTCCTCACTAGTATCATCAATCATGGTTTGGTCTATCATTGTCGGACCTTCATAAAAATACTAGATCAGCAATTGTTCACTGATTTGATGATGCAGACATGTAGCACATAGTTTGTTGAATCTTTCCCAAAAATTCATGTAGAGTTTCTTGGAATGTTGCCTTATCTACAAATCTCTTTCTTGATAATTAGTTACGGATGATGAAATAATTTCTCCAAAAACATCGTTTCATGTCTCCACAGTGTTAAGAAGCCAGGCTGAATACGGCCAATCCTTACATTGATCCATCCGAAAAATGAAACGCTTTCATTTTTGATATGATCTCAAGTATCTGACTAATTGTAAAACATACACATGGATTCTTTCAAGTAGCATGAGGATCTTCTCTTAATAAGACCATGAAATTTAGGCAACAAATGTATTAGACAAATTTTTTGATTCATATGTTTGAGCTGACTCTAGTTGTGAATATTGGATGCTGCGAGGTTGGTCATCCGTGTAGCTAACTCATGGTTCGATCATTGTTCTCCATACATTTAAGACTTTGTAAAATTATTATTTTTGTACTCTGAGAATCAAAAAAATGTTGATATAAAACTATATTGTCAAAACTAGAAACAGAGTTAGAACTATTACTATTACTTCTATTATATTCCTAGCTTTTCTCGACCTATGTAAAGTTATTTCTATCTCGGGGTCTAAATCATCAATGGATTAAGAGCTACTCCTAGTCATGCATCATTTTAAGATCATGCAGAAAATGCAAATCAATTATGCAAAAGAGTTATTAGTTATTTATGCAAATCATGAAAGCGGTAGACAAAAAATCAGTTATGCAAAAAAAATTAGGTTCGAGTTATGCAATCGAGAGAAGCAGAGAAAACATGTAGCTGTTAGAAAAGAGCAAATCAACTATCGGAAGCAGTAAGGTCGATGATGTAGAGATAATATTATTTTATTATAATTTTTTTTTCAAGCAAGATTCATGATAAAATTCAACATCTACAGAAATTTTGACACATATTCGACATGCTATATTATTCGAATTCAAATCAAAACAAACACGTTTCTAAATTTAGACTGTAGTTGATTGATAAACAAGCATTCCATAGACTTGGGATTAGAAGCTTAGTTTTGGCACGTAAAGACCTGAAAAAGAACTTGTGTCCACGGAAACCAGCGCCAATTTGATAAGCTCGTTTTTAGTCATCTTTAAATTGCATCCAAACCAAACTAAAGCTAAGCTATAAGCATTGACCACTGGGTCAATTCTCTCGAGGACACGGTCGCTCGATTGTGACAATGTGAAAACTAAAGTAACACAGAAACACTCAAGTGTGCAAAATGCGTTCGCTCTCTTAAAGACTATCTGATTTGGTGTCGGCAGGCGAATCGACATGGTCTTGACTAAGTGCAAGTTGGGCGTAACGAGGGAGGCCGAACTGATTCGATCTCGGACAGGCCATGACGAGTTGGACTAGACTCGGTCTTGGACTAAAATGCAGGAAATAGGGGTTTGGTTGTAGAAAATAAAGGCAGAAATTAACCTAAGTAGGAAAGATGAAGTAAATCTAGATCTGAGCTAAGGCTACCTGCTGCTACTTACTACTAAATTCGTGCCAAGTCGATAAGCAGGCCAGTTCGTTCCTTTCACTCAGGATTATGTATTCGAATCAATGAGATTCTTATGATAATCGCAAACGTTCGTCCGTTTCCATCAAGTTTACCTATTCATTTCTCGTGGTTGACAAAGTTAAAAAGCGGAGTTGATTTTTAGGTTCTCGATTTGATATCTATTTGAAGTTTTAAACTAGTTCCAATTGGCCTAGTCTAACATTAATGTTGCAATCACGACATAATAAAGCAAATTAAATTGCGGATTCACGATCAAGGGTTAAGCAATAGAAACTACTTGTATAATTAGAAATAAGTACAAACACGATGTGTGATTTCGATGATCAGCCTTCCCATGATGATAGCCATGGAAGGGCGGTGATGGTTCACAGTCGATAGCAAGGCAGCTAAGGATCGAGTCCACGAGTGTGATGGCCAGCCAGTGATTCCTCTGACAACCTTCAGCCAATCAGTCCTTGACCTCGCCTCCTCGATTGAGAGATCGCCTCTGATAGCGATGATGGGCGTTTTTACGATCATTTTGCAGCTTATCAAATTACTAAAAGCTAACTATAGTATAGCTAACCCTAGGTCATTCTTCTCAAGGACAGAATGTGTTTAGTTGTGAATTGGTGAGATCTGAGCGGAAGTAGAATCTAAGTGTAAAAATCTGAGCTCGATCTCGGCAATGGCAGAGTTGCTCTCAGCGAGCTAGAGTCGACCTCAACAAAAGATGATCAGGCTTGAGTCTCGGTTAAGTGCGGACAGGCAGCTACTGAGGTGGACTACCTCTGTCTCAGACTAAAAGGCGATAAACAAGGGGGGTTGGAATGCAGTGGGAATCAAAGCACAGAGGTTAGCTATAATCAAATGCAATTCTTAGCTACTCCCTAATGCTCTTTATTGCCTGGGTTAAGTATTTAGTTCCAATAATCAAGTTCTTTCTGATTCAATCACTCCAATTACAGTCCTCTTGTCCTCTGGTGTTCTTATGGCAATCGCCAGGATCCATCCCTTACCATATCGGATTTACTACAATCGCCACCTCGTCGATTGGTAGAGATTAAGTTTCAAGCTGATTTTAGATTCTCGATTATGATCGTTAAGTGATTTCTGCTGAATTAGCTAAAACCAGTTCCAATCGGCAATTTAACATTGTTAAGTTACCAGGTGCAATCATGACACAGTAATTGAACTTAACTTCGAGGAATGCAATGGAGTTCGAATTTAGAAAACACTCGTAATATTGAAAGCAAAATAAAACACAAGTCCCTAGATTCGATGATTCCATCCTCATGATAAGCCATGGGCGGACGGTGATGATTCACCTCTACTAGCTAGAATCTTTGAGGATTCGGATCCCTTTAGGGAGTGCGTTAGTATCGATCGGTCTTCTCCCCGATAACCTTTGGCTTCTCAGTTCCTAGCCTGCATTTTCTCGATCGAGAGGAATGCCATTAACAACAATACCCACCGTGGGCGGAGGAGAAAAACGAGAAAGAATTTGGGAATTATGGGCCGAGGGAAAGTTTGAATGCCAAAGGACCCTTTTCATTCAGAGTTACATCTATTTATACAAGAGTGGACACATTGCTTGATGCTAATAGAATTACATGTACAATTCTATTCTACCCTTGCTGTGACTTGCGTTGCAAGCTTCTCTAGGTAGTGATGTCATTGATTGGACCCCAATTGGCTCTGATTCTTGACGGCGTTCCCCTGGATCTACCTGATTGGGCTCCTGCATGGAGTCGAGGTCTCGGCTTTTTGAGCTCTCGGCCTGGGCTTACCGATAGCGGGCTGACATGGAAAGCTTGTAATGAAAAAGATAGTTAGCTAAAAAGAACCTGGATTAAGCACAGATTGTGTTTTGCTCAAGTTTAGGCCATTAATGCGGATCTTAGCTAACGATCATATTTTAAGCTAAATAAGTTGCTCAAATTTGCCCTTCTTAGGTTCATTTAAGATGTAAATTTTATGACTCGTCAAACCCTCACACTTTTTTTTTGCACTCTGGGCCAAAACATATGACAATTATGGGTGACTTTGGTGAGAGATTCTTCTGTTTGATTTCCTTAGGTAACTCTATCGACCTCTCTTAAATCGGTTCGAGGGGTGCTCAATGCATCGGGGAGCTACTTCCTTCTCGGGGCCTTCATGGTTCCAATGGGAAGGGGTACCCACAGGTGATAGGACTTTTACTCATGTGCTCAATTTTCTTGCCTCTCGAATTATGCGATTTTGTGTTTCCTTCCGACATCGCATGAGGATTGGTGTTACCATATGTAGCGAAAGAACCTATTACTCACGCCAAAACAGCATTATGATCTCGGGACTTTTTTTGGTTTGTAGCGAGTTGAGGTTATAGGTCAAATAGATGTAAGAAAAGCTAGCTTCAGGACCCACGGGGTGGAGAGGAAGCAATAGGGAGTAGGTGTAGATATGAGAAAGGTCAGGTTCTTTGTGCTCGCTTTGATCTTTATTTATTCGTCGTTTTACATTCTTTCTTTCTTCTACTCATACAGCTTGCTGCTTTGTTTATTCAACTTATTTATTTCTTCCTGTTTTTCTGTTTTTATGTACTTTATTTTCTTTTCTTTCATTCCATTTTATCCTTTTTCTCTTCTTAGAACCTCGGCTGCTTTTTGACGAATTCTGCTCACTAGACTTCCCCCATGATTCTAACTCACTCCCAAAGGCGATTCCACGACTCCTCAACTTCTCGAGGGTGAGGTAAGAATGGTTTTTCTAGCCTCGGCTTGTAGTGAGCTGCAAGAAAAGTGGTCAATTTAGAAGCTAAAAAGGGGGTGGCGGGGGTCTGACTTGTTTGGACGCTTATTTGGCTTTGGGGTTATAAGAAATATGCTAGATCATTTTCATTCCTGCATGTAAAACAGTTGTATCCAGAGAGTTAAAGCAGGGTTCAGCACCACAATTAACATGCTTGCAAAAATCACTTAGAAAGAAGGGAGGTGGCAGAGTGTAAGCCATGCATTGCAAGGCTCAAATTCTCATGGCGATGTTGTTTCTTCATTAGAAGGTTCCCTCTTCCCATTTCCGCCATTTACCGCTTAGGACCCAAAGTTTGGCTCTCTTCAGAGGCGAGGGGCAGCTTTTGCTCGGGAATGAAGAGATTCCTTCTGCTGGCTCGCCAGACTCTCGGACTTCAACAAAAATTTCCTCTCTTCTTTTGGATGGCGTAGTGCAGCTAGGATAGAGGCCATTCCGTAACTTGAACTCGGCCAGTGGAGACTCTTTTATTAAACACAAACTTAAGCAGCAAAAATACTAATGAGACTTAAAATAGTATATCAGATATGTAAGAAAGCTGAAATGAAAAAAGTAGAGGAATGAAAAAAGTTAGAGAAAGAAGACAGATATAGCGTGAATGATCCATCCCAGATGGACAAACCCCCCACTTAATCGGCATTTCCCTCAATGCTTAGATGAGGGGTTTGCCGTCGGCCTAGGCAATGCCATCTGCTGGAGTCGGCTCCGTATAGGAAATGTTCTCTGTTCTCTCGGTGGTGTTGAACCTTGAGGAAAGGTTTGACTTGGTGCCCGTTGACTTGAAGTGCAGTTCGTGGTTCTTCCCTTAGGCATCTTTGTCCATGGGGAAATATGTCGATAATAACAAAAAGTCCATCCCATCGGAACAGACTTACTTGCTATGAGCTTTAATCTGAATTGAATAAGCGACACTTTTTGGCGATATGGAATCTTTCCTCGAGGATATTTTGGTCGTTGAAACTTTTCACTTTTGCTTGTAGATCACAGGCGTTTTCGTAGGCTTCCATGCAAGTTCATCTAATTCTTGAAGTTGGAACTTCCTATCTCTCCTGTAGTCATAATCCATGTTGCATTGTAACTGCCCAGTAAGCTTTGTGCTTTCATTTCCCTTGAGGGGTGTGGGCTTTCGAAAACAACCGTGGGAGAGACATCCCTAGAGGTGTTAGGTATGCGGTCTTTAATGTGCCCATAGAGTATCCTCGAGGATTCTACTCAGTGTTTCCTGCTTTGATTTGTCATCTTTTTGCAGTGTGCTTGATTTCCCTGTTAAACACTTCCCAGCCACGTTTGTGCAGGGGGTGGTATGCTTTGTGGCTATCCTGTGTCTTTATATTTCCGAAGAAGGCGGCCATGGCTCTATTGAAGTGACTTCCTGGTCACTGATAGTGCTTTGGGAACACCAACCTGTAGAAGATATTGGACTTGAGAAAGTTCCCTGGCAGGAGGCATCGTTGGTTACGGTGGGGAATGGTACCACGTCTTGATACGTAGTCAACGACAGCGGGGATGTGAATAGCCATTGGAGATTGGGGAATGGCCCCGTAAAATCTATACCCGGGCCGTCGAAGGCCCTTGAAACGAGAATGGGTTGTTGGGGCATTTCATGTCTACCGGTTCCAGGCCGTCACACGCCGGCATCTGTCGCGGTGGAGGCAGATTGATGGCGTCTCTCGAAAATAGAGAAGGCCAATAACGGCCTGATCAAGCACTTTCTTGGCAGTTCGAGATGGCGAAGTAGTGGCCCCTTCTCCAGAAAGCAGAGAACCAGGCAGATTGATCTCGGTGCAGGGGATACGCCTGCGGATAATCTTATCGGTGCATAATCTCCAAAGGTAAGAGTCGTCCCATACATAATATTTAGCATCACTTCAGAGTTTTTCCTTGTATGGCAGAGATCGTCCTATGGGTATTGAGATGTTGCCACGAAGTTGCAGATGTCAACAAACCATGGTGTGAGTCGTCTTGATATGCAAGAGGTGTTCATCTGAGAATTCATCTCGGATTGGCATTGGTTAACTTCCCTTTTTCAATCCTACTCGAAATGATCGACTCAAATTTTTCAGCACCCTTCTTATCTCTAATCTCCAAGTCAAATTCTTGGAGGAGAAGCATCCACTGATCAGTCTTGGCTTAGCATCTGGCTTCCTCAGCAGATATTTGGCGTGGCGTGATCGAGAAAACACGACTATTTTGGGCAGAAGGTAATAGCGAAAATTTATCTAAAGCAAACACTATTGCCAAAAAGCTCCTTCTCAGTTGTGTTAATTTCTTTGAACCGGAGTCCATGGTTCTAAACCCAGCATCTGTGATGGCATGGACTAGTTGGCCCGACTCAGACTCTGGCCGGGAACAACTCCTAAATAAGAGTTGGATCGTCGCACATTAACTCAAATGGGGTTCGGTCCTGGTGCTTGCAGGATGGAGTGCTGAATGTGAGGTTTGTTCTTTAGCTCCTGAAATGCCTGTGGGGTCAAGTTAAATCTCGTCATACGTAGGAGTTTGGACGGAGGCAGAGCTATTTTACTGAAGTCCTTGGCGAACCTTCTATAAAAACCTACATGTCCCAAAAAAAATAGAACTTCCCAGGCCTTGAGGCGGGGGTTTGGAAGAAAGTGATTGATGATTATTTTCGCATCCTTGATGCCTCATACATTTGGAGACTAGGTGTCCCTGACACTTATTCCCTCGTCACCATGAAATGCATTTTTGAATTGAGGCAGGTTAGGTAATAGGTGCATCTCTTCAACACCTTGGACCAAGTTGTTGGGGCATGCGTCAATGATTATGCATATACAGTGAAGTCATCCATAAACACCTCCATGCCGGTCACGTAACAAATCAGAAGATGCTCATCATGCAAGGCGTTGAAATGTGCTCAGGGCGTTGCCCCACGGGCCGAATGGCATGCGGGTGTCGCAAAAAGTACCAAATAAGGCATGTGAAAGTGGTCTTATGTTGATCTTCCAGTCTTGTGTATTTTCATGTATCTGAGAAACCATCGAGCTTGATAATGGTTTTCCTTGCTAGTTTCTCCCAACATTTGGTCAATAAAAGGCAAAGGAAGTGATCATGCCGGGTTACCTGATTTAGTCTTACGTAATCTATACACACCTTTGTTTCTGAATCGCTTGTAGATACCAACTTCATCTTTTGGGTTTTTTATTAGTTGTTTTTCTTTTTCTTTACTTACCTGCAGGCTTCGCCCCATTGGTATCCAGAGATAGGGTAGATGATGCACTGTGGCAACCATGACTTCTTTTTCTTGACTACATCTAGAATGGTAGGATTCAGCCTTCGTTGTTTGTTTGCCTTATGGGCTTAATGTCCTCCTCCATTAATATTACATTGCATGCATATGGAGGTTGATACTTGGAAGGTCGGAAAGTTTCCCCCGATTGCTGTTTGTGTTGCTAGGACTTCCAGACAGCTTGTCTTCTTGCTCAGGGAGGAGGTTGCTTGCAATGATGGCCAGGGGCTGCTGTTCGGTAATCGAGAAAGGCCTATTTTTAAGTGGCTAGGCAATGGTTTGACTCCATGGGTGAGTGGAGATGGAGATTCTGAGTTACAGCTCTCGGATAAAGATGCAGTAGGCTTGTTACAGACTCGGCATTAGGACTGCCGTCATAATCTCGACCTTGTCTTTGCGTGACCAGCGGAAAGATGGTTTCGGTTCTTGGCGGATTGAGGTCGGCTCACATTTGCTTGTGCAGTTTAGGTCTCGGATCGGGCCAGCCGATGAGCTTCTTGGGTTGAGTCTGGTCTTCTTTGGCGAGGAAATGGATTCGGCTAGTGTGTCGGCTTAATGTGTTTGACTCGTCGTAGGTTGACTTTCATTCTTCGTTGATTTCCGAGTTTCCTCGGCCGACTTTATTTCGGTCGAATATGGTTATAATTGTGCGGTGGAGGCTTCTCGGCACTTTCACCTCTTAGCTAGTCTTACTCTCTGCGAGGATTGAGGTAGCCTGCTTGGTTTTATAAAGCGTGTGGTTAGTTCCTTTTTTAAATGCCAGAAATTAAGCTAGTGTCCATATGGCCATCCTCGGAATCTAGGGACTCACAGTACTTCACTACGATTGGCCTTTGACGACTCTTGGCCAGCGGTTCTAGCAAGATCTTCCATTCCTCCATTGCAACTATCAAGTTGGAAGTATTCTATTAATTCTTCCATTATATCTATACCCGAGGAGGTCTTTGGTGGGGTGTTTCATGGCAAAATGTTGGGCTGCACCCGATGTATCAAGAATTCCATTGAGTGTTGTTCAGGCATGTACGTCGATCTTCGTCCTTAGTCATTAGAAATGGCCTACCAGTAATAAGGTTAATCCTTTTCTTGATGCTTCGTCCTCTATGTCAAGCACGTAGAAATCCCAGCTGGAAAGAAAGATTTAGTTCGTTTACTTGGACGGGACATCTTTTGAGAACTCCTAGGGGTTGCATGATGCTTACGTTATGGTGAATGGTCATCCTGTCTGGGTTCAGTCTCAAATTGAGGAACTTGTAAGTTGATGTCGGCATGACATTGATTGATGCTCGAGGTCGGCATAGCGTCCCAGCCAATGTGCGATCACTTAGATAGTGCATGGGGCCAGAGAAGATCACAGGGGTCTCGAAACTTGCTTTGGTAAGACACGTGAAATTCTGCGGTGGGATTATTCTAGTTAAAACTTGGACCACACCTCCCAAAGTTCTCAATTCCCCTTCATCTTTCTTCTTTTGTATCGCATAATTCCTTGAGAATTTTGCATCTTCGGATTTGACAAATCGCGTCGAGCGGAATGTTGATTTTCACCTTAGACATCTTCAACAGCTGCGTCATCGAGAATCGGTTTCTTCTGGGAGCGATCAAGGATGGAAAGCGATGAAGGACGGTTTGTTTGTGAAATTGTGAATCGACTCAGGATTTGATCGGCCTCAGACTAGGCTGCGATTACTTGATCTTTACGTGCGGTAATTTCTTCTTAGCTTCTAAGTGTTCTTGCATTGGCATTCCTCTCGGATTCGAATGGGTTGAGAGGGGAGGAACGCTAGTGATTTGATCAGCTCATAGTATTTGCTAATTTTCTATTCGCATCTTGAGATCTTGGATGGTGGCGATATTCTGTTGGAATTGTAAGTTGTTGGAACTTGCCGATTGTTGAAAATTCTAGGTTGCTTGTTAGAATTTAGCTTCATTAAATCTTCTAGTGATGGAGAATTGCCTTGGTAGGGTTCTCTCTTTGTTGTGGCGGGAAGGATGGTGATAGGTATTGCGGACTCATTGCTGGTAACCAGATACTCCATAGGGTGCGTTCGGGCATGGTTTGTCTTTGAGCTGCATATGGACCCTTGTTGTGGGCTTGGGCAAAGCGGTTTGTTTCCACGTATGGTTGATTATAACTACAGGTTACGATAGGGTTGCTTCCCATGCGGAATCCTCCTACGGCTCCAACACTTTCGGTTTGGCGGACTTGGTCTTTGGAGAGTGGAGCCTGGTCGGTCGGATGATCCTTGAAGTACACATACCACAGGACCTTCCCCTTTGCTATGGTAGGGATGATGTTGACTAACGACGGTTGTCTTACGAAGGATATGCCTTTCGGTCAATTTGGTTCTCCACCTTTGGTTGGGAATTTGCGATTTTGTTCCTTTGGTGGGCTCAATGTGCGATCCCCAAATTGGAGAGTGTTGCTTGCCATATTTGAGATCGGGATGCCTTCTTAGCTCGGTGTTTTTGTCATTAGAGCTCGCCATTGTTGCATCGATCATACTCACATCCGTCATCTATAATCCTTCGTAAAAAAGTATTGGATCGATAGTTGCTCGCTGATCGATGGTGAGGCAATTAGCGAAGCTTGTTGCAAGCGCTCCAGTACTCGTCGAGTTTCTCACGTGTGTTCTTGTATCACAGAATTTCTTTCTGATAGATCCATCTGGAAACTGGAAAGAATTTTTTCAAGGAAAATTCCCGTTTCATATCTCCCAGTGTTAAAAGAGTGCTGGCTATAGATATAGCCCGGTCCTTTGGCTTTCTCCATCCGAGCGCAGAATGAAAAATGCCTTCATCTTGATGTAGTCCTACGGATTCCCTACGACCTCGTCGTGGAACAAACCCATTAAAATTCCTTGAGATGCTTGTGGCGGAGGAGGTTGGGAATTATGGGCCAGCGGGAAAGTTTGAATGCCAAGGACCTATTCGTTCGAGTTCTATCTATTTATACAGAGTGGACACAGCTAACGTCTTGCCAAATTACATAATACCAATTCCTATTCTACCGCTGCTGTGACTTGCGTTGGCTTCTCGAGTAGTGGCGTGGAGGCGGTTTGGACGAGGTGGCTCGATTCTTGACGACGGCGTTCCTGCGGATCTACGGCGGGCTCCCATGGAGTCGAGTCTCGGCCTAGCTGAGAGGCTCGGCTTTGGGCTTCGATGGCGGTGAGCTTGGTGAGCACAGCAATGAAAAAGATAGTTAGCTAAAAAAAGCCTTGATTAAGCACAATTGTGTTTAATTTAGGCATATCTGTGGATCTTAGCTAGCGATCATCTTTTAAGCTCAAGTGAGTTGCTCAATAGGCGCCTTCTTAGGTTCACTTAAGATGTACATTTTATGACTTCATCAAGCAGGTGCACCAGAGCGGAGAGCAAGAAGATGGAATGCAAAGGAATATGGAATTTGGGTTTGAATTCGAAAAGCCACCTTAAAACGTTCCCGGTGTTCATATATCTACACGGCTGGACCTTATGACATGCCTAACCTAACTACCTAATAGAATTACAGATTGAATTTCCTAATTTAGCCTCGTGATGATTTTCCTTGTCTTTGCCAAGCCTCTTCCAGGGTGATATGGTGTACTCTGTACTCGAGAGGCTGAGTTAGGTGCCTAGGCTGGAGTCGCTTGATTAGTTGATCAACTGACAGAGGGAGTCGGTCGATCCTTGTAAGAGTCGATCTGGCCGAGGCGACTCTTACGGACCGAGACTTTTTGGTGGGCTAAGATCACCTGGTTTTTAACCTGCAAAAATGGAATGAATCTTTTATTAGCTAAGACCCTCAAATTAGAACATATTTATACTTTCTCTATTTCTGGGCCCATAATATGAATCTTTGCTAAGACTGGATTTTTTAAGCACCAAATGTTCTCAGAAACACCCATATTAAGTCCTTGTAAGGTGTATAAAAATATGATCAGCTATCCTAATCTTGTCTTCAAGCTCCCTTTGTAAGCTCCTTAATTAGCCCTCAAAAAGTCCTCTTGAGCTCAAGTCTTTCATGTTAGCTCCCTCATCTTTAGCTTCTAGCTCATCTTCTTCATTATCTTTTAGTAGGCTCACATCATCTCCTCATTCTTTGCAGCAATAGGTTGTTATAAGATGCATTGAATTGTTATGAATGAGATTCATTGCATTATATGAAGAGATATATATGAGATGTAAATTGTGAAATATTAATGAGGTTGAGTGTCATTATGATAAGTGAATTAGCCTCTGAGATGATACGATTAGGCTCGAGGTCACTTAACCCAAAAAAGCGAGCCAAGATGATCTAGAAATCTCTACTCCGTCTTTGGTTAGAATATAGTTTCACTTTCTACAACATACTACATGTCAATATCAATATGAATGCAAGCATCATTTCTAGAAGTTGTAGTCCATTGAATAGAAGAGGTTTGTTGACAGCATATCCTTCATTTTCATGGTGCTATCAAGATCTTTTTCCTACACTATTAGATGGGATGAGCTCTATACCAAAACTGAAGAAATAGGAAACACACAAGAATGGGGGTTGAATTGCATATGTGATATTTATAGGTTTTTAAACAAACAAGGATATATATATATATATATATATATATATATATATATATATGCTGCTATATATATATATATATATATATATATATATATATGTAATGTATGTATATAAGTTTTCAAGTTCCATCCAAACAGATCGTCCAAAAATATGCAAAAACAAAAAAACAAAAGAAGAAGAGAAACAACATAAGATTTTTATCTTGGTTCACTTTTTCACAAAAGTTACATTTATTTTACAATAAAGTCAAACTAACTTACGAACCAAGTATTCTCAAAACTTCTCTAGGTTATACAACACTCTTAATCTATTTGATTACAATCAATGCCAAGTATTTTTAACACGTACCCTCTTTAGGCTATCACGAAAACAAAAGGTTTCTACAAAGGTAACTCACTAGGGTGAGCATATAACAGATTACAAACAAAAGATTAAATTTGTTTATCAAAGGAAATACAAAAAGAGGTTTTTCACTAAAAACTTTTCTAAGATTGTCATCAAAGGGCACTAGAAGATTTTATCTTATTTTCTCAGTGTTCTTTATTGCTCTCTTCTCAAATTCTTGTTCAAACTAAATCCTTGAGGCAATATAGATGTGAGGAAAAAGATGTTGATCACATGGAAAAGACATATTTTGCATTAAATGCCAAATATGTGCTTTTTGTGAGACTTGTCTTTATGGGCAAAAGAAAAGGTATGCTAGAAAAAATTGTTTTCTCTCTTAACTATGTTATCTTTGTTTGATAAGAATGTTTGTTCTGTTTTGTTTCCTTAATTATAAAGGCTTGATCAAAACTATTTTTATTATCAAAGTTGACTTATTCTTTTAGAACTTGAAAAGGAATTTCTTTCTTTTCTAAAAAAAGCATAATAAAACATAACATGTATATAGAATATGAACATTTATGAACTTTGAATAAAGATACATTTTGAGGCGAATATATAAGTTAAATAATGAGTTATGAGATATGATGGCCAAAGCGACAAATAACTTTATGTAGAAACTAAGTCTTTATTGGATGAGTCTTACATGGGCAGATGGAATCATTTGGACACAGATTGATAAACTTGTTAAAGGAACAAGTTATGTTCATATGGATGCAATACATACTTCAATATAGTGATGAATTTGTTGTACTCTTAAAAAGCTAAGTCTGAAATAAATCATCAGTATCACTCTTTAGCCATAATATTTGTTACCATCAAAACACATAGGTTGTTTTAGATGCATATAAAATATGTTCCAACATGACCTAGCCTTTAGAGGCGAGAATGACACTCAATATAAAAATATGTGGGTTGTGCGATGAGAGTGCCTAAGTCTAGATGGATGAGAATGATCCTCATCGACCTAGTTTATGAAAGTGGAATAATATAAGTGATTATATGTATGTCATGCATTCATTTAAATAAGATGAGGTGTAAAGAAGCAAATGTGAACCCAATTGGTAAGGCCATTAGATTGTTTGGGGGCTATTCGGTAGTTAACCTATAATGGTCCTGATTGATCCCACGTGTTAGGACATACATGCAAGTTGGGTAGATCTTGATGTGCTACCAAATGGTACCATGTTAAGATGGAACAGACATGGCAAAAAGGCTAAGCATTGTTACCACTAGCCCACTTTCCTGTCAGAATTGGTACCATAATGCATGCAAAAGTAGTAAATAAACTGCATCATTATCATAGCATATGCGTATGTGGATGATTGATTATTATATTTTTGTTGTATGTTGTGTTGCTAAGTGGTATGTGGAGTAGTCTACCCGACCTTATGCCTATACTGTGAGCTTATAATGATATGTGATTCTTACTCCTTTTTATTTTGCTATTATTTGTTGTTAAACTGAATGTCATTTACAGATAACATTGAGCAAGAGCATGAAGAATGAGTTAGGGATCTTTTAGTGCTTATAAGTTATTTTTATTTTTGGCTATGCTTTGATAAGATGTGATATCAGGGCAAGTTGTAAATATGGTTTTTGGATACCTTTTTATTTGTTCTAGTTGGTCTTTGTAGTGTCATTGAGAGTGTTCTAATTCCAATTTGAATTTTCAGATGTATATGAACACTTGGTAAGTGAATGATTGAGTTTTGAATTTTTGTTTTACTATTAATTATAGGTAGGGGTAAAAGGTTTCACAATTAAATTCAACAGATCTAACATTAGCATGCAAAAGTAAGATAAGATGCATTAGAAAACAAGTTACTTGCACAAGGCACAACCACTAATAGTTCCTTTGGTGGCTCAATCTCTCTTGAGGTGGCCAACCGTGAGGGACGTTCTTAGGAACCCATCCTTCAGCTCCTTTCCAAAATACTCACACATAAAGAAAAGAAGGTAAAAGAATTCAAACATAATTCATAAGGTGTTAGTAAATAATGCTTCATTTTCACCAATAACATTTTTACCTCTCTTGCATCCATGCACAAACTCTCTTTTCTAATTACTTTACTTTTTCTTTCTTTTCTTCTTCTCTTTTTCTTTTCTTCTTTTCTTTTTCTTCTCCCTTTCTTTTTGTTTTCCCTTTTTCTTTTTCTCTCAAGTTTTCTTTTTATTCTCATTTTTATTAGATCCTCACATTCCTCTTTTGGACACTGAAATGTGTAGAGTCACATTTTTCTTTAATATGTACAAAGGAAAACTTATTAGATATCCATTATGGACTACATTCTTATCATATTATCAAGGCCTCCTTAAGAGAGAGGTGGCCTCCATAGGCATTACATCACATAACACTTCATCTTTATATTTTCCTATGGAGAAAGAAAGCATAACTGTCATCTACAGTTTTTCCTTTTCACTCAAACATTGTAATTTGCAAGGTTCTGACGAGGGGAGATTTTAAGGTCAAGTTTCTTTGCTAGCATTTGGTTAGCACATTGGTGTAACTCTTACCATCTATTATCAATGAGCACACCTACCCATAGCAAGCATTTAGAGTGGAAAATATTTTTCTTTGTGTTTCAATCTCTTCACATATAGGTTTTCTTCAAGTCTCCTAACCATTAATAAACCCCTTTCATGGGGAGGAAGATCACATTCACCCTTATTAGAGGTCTTACTATCTATCTTCCATTTCCCTCATTATCATGGTTCTCTTATTTGTACTTTGGGAGATAATGTGTCCCTTACCTAAAGCATTTAAAGCACTAATGAAACTTAACTTAAAAGAATTTAAAAGGGGTTAGGAAAGACTCACTCAAGGCTTATTTCTTTTCAACATTTTTGATTGAACTCTTCTCCTCCTAGACTTCTCCTTAGCACGTCAACTAGGAGTGGGTAAGAGGACTTCTTAAAAGTCAAATCTTTTGAGTAGTTGAACAACTTCAAAAGAACTCACTCACCTTAGAAAATCTAGCTGAATTTGTAAATGGATATGACGATCTTGATAATATTATCAAGAACAAAAATTCTTATGAAAAAAATTTGGCATTAGTTATGATAATAAAAATAGAAAGAAAGATAAGCCTAGTTCTCATTGTATAAATTGTGAAAAGTTCATACACTTATATTATGGCTATAGTGATAGACCAAAACAGAAAAGAATCAATCTCTATTTTAGGGTCTAAATCATGCAATGGGTTTTGAATTACTCTGAGTCATGCATCATATTGTGCATAAAAACAACTATGCAGAAAAGGAAAAAGAAGGGTTTATGCATATATGTTCTCTTTTATTTTTCCAAAGGTGAAACTCACACAACAAAAATTCAACACATACTCAGCATGCTGTATTATTTCCATATCCGATTTAAAAATAGACACAGACTCAAAATAGACTCTATGACAACTTATAGACATAGCATTCCACAGACTCGAGATTCAGCTTAACTCAGATTTGCACACAAGACACGAAAGGAACTTGTGTCACAGCAGCAGTGACAATTCGATAACTCGTTTTTCATGCGTCTTGCAGCATAAAATAAACTAAGAATAACTATAGTATAACTGACCTAGGTCGAATCTCTCAAGGACACAATGTGTTCTATTATGACTTAATGTGGAAATCAGAGTTAATGTAGAAAAGCGCTAAGGGTAGAATGCTGACTTGTACTTAGCTAGGGTGAATCTTGATCCGATCTCGGTATAGACAGATTTGACTCAGTCTCAACTAAGCACAAACATAGATGTGACAAAGCCGGATTAGAGTTGGTCTCGGACTAAATTGCAGGAATCAGCAGGGCGTTGTGTTGTAGAAATAAAGACAAAAAGTAAACTAAGTATGAAGGTAAATGCAATCTAAGCTAGGCTAAACTACTATTGCATCAACACTAAGATCAATAAACAATTGACTCTTATTTCTGCACTTTTGGCTACGTTTCGAATCAACCTAAGGTTCTTATGACAATTGCCAAACATTCGTCTACTGCCATACGAGGATTTACACAACTGCTACCTCATCAGTTGGCAGGGAGTAAGCATGTGATTGATTTTAGGTTCTCTAATTGATTACCTAATTCAGTTGTTAAACCGGTTTCAATCAGCCTAGTCTAACATTGATCTACTTAACAATGCACAATCGACACAGCAAAGAAGATTAAAGACAGGATTCTAATCAAGAGATAAGAAAATGCAAACCACTTGTATTATTAAAATAGAGTATGAATACAGGGCATGAATTCATGGGCTCCACCTTCCATGACGATTGCCATGGAAAAGCGGCGATGGTTCATCGGCGACAGTCAGGGGATCTAGTCCACCAGAGTCGTTAGCCACGCCAAGTGGTCACCTTTGATAACCTTGGCTTCCCAGTCCTTGACCTACACCTCCTCGATCGAGAGAGATGTTGTTGAGGCACTGTGCACCACGTGAATTTAGAAGTGAGAGCGAAGATGGAGTGTAAAATGGATATGGATACAAGTCTAAATTCAACAACCCCTAAGGCGTGTGCTAGGTCTCTATACATGAATGGGTTCTTTGTGGCCTGCAGCTAAACCCTAACAAACTCGTAACTGAATTACAAATTCTTAATTGGCCTTTCTACCCCTAAATGATCATCCTTGTGTTGCAAGCTTTCCCTTGAGTGACGTGGCAGCTACGCTGGATTCTGTTGAAGCGCACCTAGGCTAGATCAGCTTTGATTGGGCCACTTTGATCCTTTTTGGGCTGCTTTGGGTTCTGAGTCGGCAGTCTAGGAAAGACAGGTTTGGTCAGGACAGCTTCTCTGGACTGCGACTCTTTTGATGGGTTGAGACATCCTTTGCTTGGCTCTGAAATAAATCAATCTTTTATTAGCTAAAATCCTCAGAATTAGCAAATATTTATACTTTCCCTATTTCTAGGTCCATAATCTAAAATCTTAGTTAAGATGTGATTCTTAATTACCAAATGATCTCAAAAATACCTATCTTAAAACCCTTGTGAGGTGCATAAAATATGACTCATCAGTTCAAAATTTGAATCTTAGCTAAGGCGTGATCCTTAAGCACCAAATAGTCTCAATAATACTCATCTTAAGCCCTTGTGAGGTGATCCTTAAGCACCAAATAGTCTCGATAATACCCATCTTAAGCCCTTGTGAGGTGTATAAATTGTGACTTATCAAACTCCCACACATACACTTTTGCACTCCTAGGAAAAATCAGATTCAATCATTCAAAGGAACTTGAAAGAGAAGATGTATTTTTCAAATTAATTTCTCAAGTTTGACAAAACAGATTAAGCACACATTCATCCCAGAATCAAGATATTCAAGCAATCTATGAAAGTTACTTTCTCACATCCAAGGAAAAACAACCTGCAAACATCAAAGAGTGACCAAGAAGTGACCAGCTCTCTCTCAGGGCAAATATTCTCTCAGTCTCTCAAGTGTTTGGGATTGTATATACACTCAAACATCCCATGCAACGGTACCAAAACTTTGACTGCCTTTCCTTCATACCTTTTAAAAACACATTTAGTCATGATCAAAAAGGACTTTCTTCTCAGCTTGTAACATGGCCAGGGTTAAAGGGTAGGATATAGGATGGTAAAGTGAGTTTTCTAACGTAGGGAGGAGAGGAGCAATGGGGAATGAGTTCGAAGCATGGAGAATATCCCGAGACACCGTGATTGTATTTGAAAACGTCCTTGCTTACTTCTTTTCTTTCTCTTTCTTTCATTTTTCTTTTTCTTCTTTTTCTCATTTCTTGTTTTGCATCTTTGTGTTGCAATTTTGCTAGCTTCTAACTTTTGCTTGATTTCCTTTTCTTTTGTTTCATCCTACAATTGTTTTTCTTTCTTTTTCTTATGCAGACCCTTCTTGATGCATTACTATGCTATGTCCCTGGGTGTCTCCCCAACACTTGAACGAGACCCATTCCCAAGACAATTCCAAAGCTCCTCCGACCCCTAAGGTTGAGGTTGATCATGGTTTTCCGACTTTGGCTAGTAATGAGCTGTCATATTAAAAATGGTTATTCAGGCTTAAAGAAGGTAAACAAGGGATGAAATTTGCAAGGTAGGTCCATTTGGCTCGGGGGCTTATTAGAAACATAGCCTAGATCATATTATTCCTGCATGAAAAACTAGATATATCTAGAGAGTCAAGGCAAAAAATCTAGAGTACACAACTAACATGGATGCAAAAATCACACAAGAAAGGAGAGAATGACAAGTTGTAAAGCCATTTATATGTACATAGGCTCAAAAATTCTTACATGGATAATTACTTTGCCTACATGGTTGATCCTTTTCTATTTTTCAATCACCTTCTGCCTAAAGATGCAGAAATTTCACTCCTTGTCAATTTTGAAAAATCCTTCCTCTAGGGTTCTACTGCTGCTTTACTGTTTCATCCAATCCAAAAAGGAAATCCATTTTTCAAAACATTTTTCTCATCAATCAAAAAAATCAAAATTCAGTTAAAAGCAAAACAAAAATCAGAAAAAAGTAAAAAATTGAAATAGGATCAAAAGTCGGTCTAGATCTGGTTGAGATGGGAACAGAGTCGCCCAGACTCAGTTAAAGCAGTTTAGGGAAAATGAAATAACAGAAACAAAAATTTAAAGTAGCGACAAAAAGTAGCAAACAGAAAATAGAAATTAAACATGAAATGGCTGGTATGGACTCAGTCCTCCCTCCCACTTGAATGTTGCATTGTCCTCAATGCATGCCAGAACATCGATGGGTTACAAGGCTTTTGCTCATGGCACCATTCGACATGGGCAGGTTCAGCTTTTAAAGATAGTGAATGCAGTGAAGTATCATTAGCTGATCTTGGCATCAGTTGGCCGACTTAGTCCGAGCTCGACAAATGATAGTAGAGTCGGTCTCTGATCTATGCGACTACTAACTCTGATTGTCCGAATCGGACTCGGCCTCCCTTTACTTTATCATTATTATTATTATTATTATTATTTTATTTTATTTTTATTATTTTATATATAAATAGAAAAGAAAAGAACTTCTTTCTCAGGGTGGAAAAGAATGCAAAATTTGATATCTAGCATTTTTGTGCAGCTCCTATTGGTAATAGCTTGGGAGTCTTTCTTCATCCATCTTGATAAGTTCAATGTGAGATCTTGGAAGGGTCTTGCTACTGCTCAACCTAGAACTGGTTGATCATGATTACCATACCTGTATTGCTGACATTGATGAGTCATATTTTATACACCATGTAGGGACCTAAGATGGGTGTTTTTGAGATTAATTGGTGCTTAAGGATTGAGTCTTAGCTAAGATTCATATTATGGACCTAGAAATAAGGGAAGAATAAATATGTCTAAAAATGAGGGTCTTAAGCTAATAAAAGATTCATTCCATTTTTGCAGGATAGGAACCATTGATCTCGATCCATCCAAAGAGTCTCAACCCAAAAAGAGTCGTCTGGCCGACAGACTCGTTCCTGGGACCGACCGACTCTGAGTCCAGCAGTTCAATCAGGAGCGCCCAATTGAGCAGTCCATGTAGATGACCCAGTCTAGGTGCCAACACAGCTCCAAGCTAACTTAGTTGGCATGTCACCTCGAGAGCCTACAGTACATAAGAGTTTGCACGGGGGTAGATTAGGAAATGCAATATGTAATTCTATTAGGAATTCGTTAGGAGTAGTGATGCGTCGAAAAATAATCCTAGCTCTTGTATATATAGGAAGAGCTAGGCACATTGTAATCGTTGTTGAATTCAAACCTAATTTTCATTGTCGCATACCCTATTTTTTTCTCACTTTACACTATCCATTCTCATGGTGGTGCACGATGCTTTCAATGGTGCTTTTCTCTCAATCGAGGAAGCACAGGTCAAGAATTGAGAGGCTGAAGGTTGTCGAGGACCGCTTGGCTTTCATCACACTCTAATGGACCTGATCCTCAACGCCTCGACTAACGAAGGTGAACCATCGCCGTCGACCATGGCGATCATCATGGAAGATAGATTCATCGAATTCACACCCCTGTGTTTGTACTTTGTTCTCGAATATAAGTATTTTCTCGATTCCGATCTCTTGTTTATGGATCCTGCATTATAATCTGCTTACAGTCGCAATTACATAGTAAAGTGACAAATGTTTTACTTTAGGCTGACTGAACTGTTTAACAACTTTAGTAGGCAATTGATTAGAGAACCTAAAATCAACTCTGAACTTAATCCTCTTACCAATCAATAGGTAATGATTGTGAAATCCTTAGTAATGACAACGATCTAATGTTTGGTGATTGTCATAAGAAAATCTTAGGTTGGATAAGGAGTGTAATCTTGAGTGAAAAGCGTCAAAAGCCACTTGATTGTTGAGGTTTAGCATAAATACGTTTGCAACAGTAGAGATGGTGTAGTTTAGTTACATTTACATTCTACTTAGTTTAATTTCTGTCCTCATTTTACCTGCCAACAAAACCTCCCCTTTATTTCCCCCTGTGCATTTTACCGGACCAGCCATCCCGACTTGCTATGCTAGTTACTTACTGAGAACATGTCGGATAAGTCTCTATCGGGACCATATCAGACCAGTCTTTGTTGAGAGAAACCGCACCGTAGTCGAGGGTGAGTCCATATTCTACACCTGGAGAGTTTCTGCATTACTCTAATTTTCACACAAAAAGTCATAATCGAGCACACCATGTCCTCGAGAGAATTCAACCTAGGCTTAACCATGCTATAGTTAGCTTTAGTTTATTTGATGTGCATGGAGACAAATCACATAGAAGTCAATCGGGCATCATTACTGGGGGACACATGTTGTTTCAGGTCTTTGTGTGCCAAACCTGAAAGGTCAATCCCAGCCCTCGAAAGTGTTGCGTCAGTCAAGTCATGTAGTCCAAATCGAGTCCGTTCATTTTGATTGGGACCTTGAAATAATAGACCAACACACTCAACGTGTTAATCTCTGGTGCATGAGTTTCACTACTAAAGAAAAGAACAACAAACAAAGTAACAACCATTCCTGTATCATTGACTTCATTTTTTTATGCATAATTGATTGTGTTTGACAAATCACTTGTTTTTGTTCCCTGAATTGCATAACTAACTCCTAACCTTTTTTGCATAACTGATTTTCTTCTGTTTCATCGATTGCTGATTCGCATAACTAACAATAACTCTTTTGCATAATTAGCTTGCATTTTTCGCATGATTTAGTATTTGCATGACTTAGGGGTAGTTCTGGACCATTGTATGATTTAGATTCGTGATAGAAATAACTTTACGCACGCCGAGAAAAGCTAGTAATATAGTAGTAAGTACAGTTCTAATTCTGTTTCAGTTCTCGACACAGTAGTCTCATACTAGCACCTCCGATCTCCGTTGAATATAAGAAGATTCAACAATTTTGCATATAGCCGGAATGGGGACGGAGAACAATGGATCGAATTTCTGAAGAGAGCTTAACCCTGGATGTGGTGTACCAACCTTGGTGCATCCAGTATCCACAATTGGAACCAACTCAACTATATGAACTAAAATTTGGTCTTATACATTTGTTGCCTAAATTTCATGGTCTTGTCGGTACATCCCCAAGCATTTAAAGAATTTCGTGGTCTCTTCCACAATGAGACTCATCAGGGGATACTAGAGACTACATCAAAAATGAAAGTGTTTCCATTTTCCTGTATGCAGCTACAAAGGATTGGTTGTACTCTACAACTGGCTCTCTTCAACACTTGAGGACATATGAAGTGCATGTTCTGGGTGAAGTTCTTTCCAGCATCCAAAAACCGCGACCATCAGGAAGGATATTTATGGGATAAGGCAACATTCTGGAGAAACTCTGCACAAATACTGAAAAAGATGCAACAAGTTGTGTACATACATGTCCATATCATCAAATTAGTGAGCAATTGCTGATTTAATATTTCTATGAAGTTTTGACGATGATGGGTCAAGCATGATTGACGTGCCAGAGTGGAGGAGCATTGATGGACAAGACGCTAACAGCAGCAAGGCACTCTAATCTCCAATATGGCAAGCAATACACAATAGTTTGGGATCAGAGGAGCCAACAACCCCATTGGTTAATGAAATCTATGTAGTTGACAATTCTGAGATTGAAAACTGGGGCTGACCGAAGTTGACATCAATCGCGAGGCAACTTGTTGTTGACAACACCAACCAAGCATAGCACCTGTAGTCTATGGCATATGTATCCGTGGAGCACCCTATCGATATGCGTCTCACATTGCAAGAAGAAACCGAGTCCGATCACCTGCAGCATTGAAGCAAATAGGTGGTTATCGCACGAGAGATACAGAGATCAAAAGTTGGCCATTTAATAGTGATGAGTCATATTTATACACTTTAAAAGGGCTTAAGACGGGTGTTGTTAAGAATGTTTAATGATTAAAAGTCTTGTCTTAATCAAGATTTGAATTATGGGCCTAAAAACAAGAGAAATACAAATTTGTGCTAAATGAGGTTTTAACTAACAAAAAGGTTAAGATTGTTTCAGGCCTGAATGCCAAGCCATTGCCCAAGTCATCTCTACCAAGCCAGGAACATCCTACCAGTCCAGCGCCTATTGGTCAAGTTTCCACATCAATTATTGAAATCTCGCCTAAAATCACTCCCAAAGAATGCAGATATGATTTGTCAAGATTAAGGAATCTGTAATGCAAATATGATTTGCTAATATTAGGAACCTATAATGCAGATATGATTTGCTAAGATTAAGGAACTGTAATGTAGATATGATTTGTTAAGATCAAGGAATTTGTAATGCAGATATGATTTGCTAAGATCAAGGAATCTGTAATGTAGATATGATTTGCTAAGATTAAGGAATGTGTAATGCAAATATGATTTGCTAAGATCAAGGAATCTGTAATTCGGCAACTAGGAAATGTAGATATGATTTTTGCTAGAAATTAGAAACCGGGAAACTCCTAAGATCGAGGAGATTGTAATCTGTAATTCGAATTGGAATCTTTTAAGATTTGAATTTCTGTTATTAGGATTAGATTTAGATTTTTCCAGCTTATGTGTAAATAAGCACACCAGCCACGCTCTTCAAGTGTAGAATTTTTCAGTAGAATCTAGAGCTAGGCCAGCAAGAATCGCAAACACTCCAAGCTAGTACAGTGGTACACTAAGCTTCAATACGGTGTCTCTCTCGGTCGAGGAGGCATAAGACCAGGATTTGGGAAGCCGGTAGCCTTTAAAGGTGATCACTGCCTGAAACCTCAACATCTGGCCACCATTGGTGCATCAACGCCGCTCTTCCATTAGGTCGCCGAGAAGGCTGACTATCTAGAGACTCTGATTTCACCTTTGTATTCAGTTTGTATATCAACAAATACAACTGGTTTGCAATTCTGAATTTTCTTATAATTCCCGCACTTTAATTCTACTCTTTAACTTTGCCGTGACATACTGTTAGGGTAGATCATGTTAGATTAGACCGATGGAACTAGTTTAACAATCTGATTAGGTAGAGAACCTAAAAATCAACCAAGTGCATACTTTTGCCAACTGATAAGGTAAAGTTGTGTAAATCCCTCAGATGGCAAATGACAAACGTTCAAGGTTGTCGTAAGAATCTAAGGTTGATTCTAATACAATTTTAAGTAAGAATAGCAAACTGTTGTGTTTTGATTCCTAATTGGTACATTAGTTAGTATAGAGTAGTTTAGCATAGTTTAGTTTACTTTTCAGAACTTAGTTTATTTTCTCGCACTAAAACACAAAAACCTCCCCTTATTTACTCGCTTTCTAGAGTCTCGAGATTGAGCGCTGACTTCTGATTGCCTCTGCCTAAGCCGACCAGAAAGTTGACATTTCACAACAATTAGCATTTTTCTGCATTAACTCTGATTTTTACACTTAGCACAATCTGAACACACTCGTGTCCTTGAGAGAATCGACCTAGGTTAGCTATACTATAATTAGCTTTTAGTAATTATTTCGAGGCTGTAAGATGACTAAAAACCCGCTTATTTGTGGACACAGTTCTTTTGTGTCTTTGTGTGCCAAAACTGAGTTAGTCGAATCCCGAGTCTAAGGAATGTTGTGTCTGTCGCTTGAGTCATAGAGTTTGTCAAGTTTGTTGAGTTTGTATTTGTTTTCTGTTTCGTCGAAGTCTATAATATAGTATGCTGAATATTTGTTAAATTTTTGTTACAGATGTGTGTTGAATTTTGTTTACGTGAGTCTTTACATTACTCACAATAACAACAACAACCATCCCTGCATCATTGCATTTAACTGCATCTGCATAATTGATTTTTCTTTTGATAGCTACTTGTTTTCTATTTTCTCGATTTGCATAACTAACTCTAACTTCTTCTGCATAACCGATATCAATTTTTTTCTGCACATTTAATTCTGCAATTTCTTTGTATGATCCCTTTTTATGCATCAATTTTTACATTCTGACCAGTTTATGATTGTTTTTGTTATTTTTCAATATTTTGCTGCCTTTTTATGCCTCTATTTCTTTTTGCTGCATATTTTTTGTTTCTATTTTTGTTTTCTTTCTATTTTTTTCTTTCTATTTTTTTCTGTCTCTCTATCTTTTATTTTTCTATTTTTCATTTTTGATTCTATTCTCTTCTCTGATGTTTTTCTATTTTATAGTTATCTTTCTATTTTCTGGCTTTCACTGTTATCTTTTGTTCTTCTTTATGATTTTTAATTTTGTTAACAACACTATGGGCATTCCTAATACTCAGTATTATTCCTGTACTTTCCCGATCTTGATACTTATCTAGCTCAATAGTGACTATATTGATGCCATAATCAATATCCTGAATGGATGAAGGTCATACAAGAATTACCCATCTGTTAACAACTGTGTTTCTGAGTTTTATGACTGGCAGGTAACACTCATCATTTTGACAATAGGGATCCACACAACATCTAGAGGAAGGAACATGATTGTCAAGGGCCGAGACAATCTAGGATTTGATGGATACATAGATGGATGGGCATGTGCGGTTATGTAGACATTCATTCAATGATTGTCCCATTTGCAAGAACCACCACCTCCATTAAGATCAAACCGGTACAAGAAAGTTCCTTAGAGGATTTAATAGCAATTGCCATGAATAACATTCACCTAAAAAGAATATGCTACACAACAACAAAGCAGCAGCTCTAACACCACCTTCTTTGGCATAAACATTTTCAACAAAAATACTATGCAGATTTAGCAAACAACATGCAGTTTCAACAAATATATAAATGCAAGAGTTGACAACAAAATTGGTCACTTTTATACAAATCAAGTTGTAGTTCAAGATTTTGGATAAGTTCTTCCCCAGTTTCATTCTTCAATCCACAGATATAAGTGAGAATAACCATGACATAAATCCAATTTTATGTGGGCTTAAGATGGAGTTGATATTTAATGATTAAAAAGTCTTGTTCAATCAAGATTTGAATTACGGGCCTAAAAATCAGAGAAATACAAATCTATGCTAAAATGAGGTTTTTAACCAACAAAAAGGTTAAGACTTGTTTTGCAAGCCTGAATGCCAATCCATCTCTACTCAAGTCATCTGTCCAAGTCAGGAACATCCCACAGTCCCAAATACGGGTCAAGTTTATCAACATGGAATCTCTACTAAAATCAATTCGAAGAATGCAAATATGATTTGTCAAGATTAAGGTAATGCAACATGATTTTCTAATATTACAAATCTAATGATATGATTTGCTAAGATTAAGGAATCTATAATGCAGATATGATTTGTTAAGATTGAATTTGATCAAGGATTTCCAAGGAATTTGTATATATGATTTTGCTAAGATTAAGAATCTATAATGCACATATGATTTTATGTAAGATCAAGGAATTTGGTAATTCAAGAACTAGAATGCATATAAGATTTTGCCGAAATTAGAAAACCGGGAAACCCTAAGATCGGTGAGAGATTGTAATTGTAATTAACTGAATCTTTTTGATTTGAATTTGTTTATTAGGATTAGATTTAGATTTATCCAGCTTGCGGTATAAATAAGCCACTGTCTGCGCTTTCACGCCTCAAGTGTGGAATTTTCAACAGAATCTAGAGCTGTCAGAATCAGAGACACCTAAGCTAGTATAAGGGTGTTGCTTCAATATGGTGTCTCTCTCTCGAATGAGGAGGCACAAGACCAGGATTTAGAAGCTCGAAGCCTTTGAGGTGATTGGTCTGAGATAGCTGACGCACTCAGTTGACGAAAGCTCAACGCCCTGCCACCATTGGTGCATCACTACCGCTCTTTCATCAGGTCGCTGTAAGGCTGATCTATCTAGAGACTCTGATTTCACCTTTGTATTCGGTTTGGTATATCAATAAATACAACTGGTTTGCAATTCTAAATTTTTCATATAATTCCTGCATTTTAATTCTACTTTAACTTTGCCATGACACACTATTAGGGGTAGATCATGTTAGATTAGGACCGTTGGAACTAGTTTAACAATCTGATTAGGTAGAGAACCCTAAAATCAACCAGTGCATACTCTTTGCCAACCGATGAGGTAGCGGTAGTAAAACTCGTATTGCAAAGGACAAACGCTCACTTGTCGTCGAAGAATCTAAGGTTGATTTGGAAACAATTCTAAGTAAGAATAGCAAACTGTCATGTTTTGATTCCCCGAATTGATACAGTAGTTAGATAGTAGTAGTTTAGCATAGTTTAGTTTACTTTCAGCACTTAGTTTATTTTTTCTGCACTAAAAACACAAAACCTCCCCTTATTTACTCGCTTTCTGAGTTTGAGACTCGAATTAGTCCGACTGCTAAGTGCCTGTCTAGCCGATCGACAGCAAGTCGACATTTCACAACACTCAGCATTTTTGCATTAACTCTGATTTTTACACTTAGCACACTGAACACACTCGTGTCCTTTAGAGAATCGACCTAGGTTAGCTATACTATAGTTAGCTTTTAGTAATTATTTTAGGCGCAAGACTACTAAAAACCCGCTATCGATAGATGCACAGCTTTGAAAGCAAACCATTTCGCTAGGCCGAGTCATGGCTCATATGCATCTCAACTGTTAGTCATACGCATTCAACTACTGGACAAATTAATAGAAACAAGAAGAATAAAGATGCACTAAATCATCCCTGTACATCTAACGAAGTAGTTACAAAGAAGCAACTTGGAGTTCTAATAAATATGAACACCAGCAATATGCAGTTCCAACAAAATATGAACGCTACTATTCAGACCTCAAGATGCAAATAGGATAGTTAGCCAATACTGAAAGCCATTTACAAATCGGCCGGATCTAGCAACCTACTCCTCACAAAACAATTCCAAATCTACAGGGAATGCGAGCACAGCTACTAAGAAGGGAAAAGAATTGCCACAAAATTCAACACCACAATAGTTTCTCGAGATCAATTGATGCCTACACTGAGCCAGATGCCGACTCACAAGTACCTCAAAGAAGATAAAAATCGTCCCATTGCTATTTCCAACCCTGAACCATCCCAAAGAAGAAAGCCAAATCACGAAGAGTCGCTAAGGATGTTTCGTATGTTGAAATCAACATTCCACTCCTTGATGCAAAAAGAGATTCCAAGTACGCAAAGTTCCTCAAGGAATTGTTTGTGCATAAGACAAGAAGATGAAAGGAAATGCGGAAGTAGGAGGCATAGTGTGTCTGAATGACTTAAACGAGGATTTCATCAGAGAAGCACCGCCAAAGAAAATGCCGAGACCCCAAAAATTTTCTATCCCATGCACCATCAAGATCAGATTTTGCCAATGCCATGCTGGACTTAGAGCTTTAATTCATTTCCATGCCAACGCCAATCTACAATCCCGAATTTTGGTGACTTGAACCTAATAGGATGAGAATACAACTAGCAAAATGTAAAGGTCGCTCAACCTTTCGGGCATTCTCGAAGACGTGCTTGTTCAAGTTTAAATTGATTTTCCCAAAATTGATTTTTATGCTGGATATGGAGGACGAGACATCGTGAAAGGGATCCACCTTAACTTGGGGCGACCATTCTCATGATCGCCAAAACAAAGATTGATGTGCATGTCGTGACACTCTCAATGGAATTTGGTGATACCTTGGTGCAGTTCAATATTTTCAAGCCATTTTAAGCACCCACCAAAGACCATTCACTATTTTTGCATAGATTTGATTGATGAACCAGTTAAGGAGCGGTCTTCAACTAGGCAACAAGAAGGAGAGATTTCTAGATTTTTGTTGGAGATACTGATTCATTTGACTGCTTATGGTCCATAATAGAGAAGCTTAACTATGATGAATTATGGAAGTACAAAATCATTCCGACACCGAGGATGATAATACTAATCCTTGGCTAACTTGAGTCAAGAATCTGAATTACTCAAATTATTAGACCAAGCAAAAGAATGAGAACCTCAGAAGTGTTCAAATAAGGCAAGATGTTCAAGTTATCGAGACCAAAAAGGCTATTCCCAAAGACAAGTGGCAACAATGTTCACAGTCGAGTACGAAGCCAGCAAAGGAGGCCGGACCGAGAAAAGATTGAAGTCAACTCAACTCAAGAAGACAAGTGACAGGTCAATTTGCTTTTTACATATACAAGCTAAGACTATCCCGCCAATAAAGTCCAAAAGCAAGCAAGCAAGAGTCAAATCTATTTTGACAATCAAGGCAAGAACCGTTGCCCATTCAGATCTGACTCGTGTAAGACAAAGTGTCAAGTCCGACTCCAATCCGACAACAGTCGATTTTATCTCAGTCAATAGGAGTCGGCACAAATAACAAAAGGTCGAGATCATGTCTGCACACCCATTGCCGAGTCCAATTCAAGCTCACAGATCGATCCTAAAGTATCTAATGACAACACTTCATCTCCGCCACCACCCATAGAATTGAAACCATTGCCGAGTCATTTGAAACATGCATGTTTGATACTGAACAAATAAATTCCAGTCATCATTGTTAATAATCTCCACTCAGAGCAAGAAGATAAATTGTTGCGTCGGCCCTACAAACATAAGAAGGCAAGCCAAGGGTGGAAAGTATCTAACCTTTCCATGATAAACCCCCAATCTGCATGCATAGAATTTTAATGGAGGAGGAAGCTAGGCCCATAAGGCAACAACAAAGAAGGATGAATTGACCATCCTGGCACATGGTCAAGAAAGAGGTGACAAACTGTCTTGCTACAAGGATCATCTACCCCATCCCTGATAGCCAAAGGGTTAGTCTGGGTTACAAAGTACATCCAAGAAGTCCAGATGACTGCCGCGAAAAACCATCAAGATTTAGTTTCATTTCCATGTGGATTCAGAATAGCTGGCGTCTATATTGAGTATAGAAGATTAAATCAAGAACTCGCGTAAGGATCACTTTCCTTTGCCTTTACATTGATCAAGTCCCTCGAAAAACTAGTGGAAAATCCCATTACTGCTTTTTTTTAGATGGTTTGGTTAGATACATGCAAATCCACATTGGCGGCTGGAAGATCAACACAAGACTACCTTTTACTTGCCCATTTGGCACCTTTACAAGACACTCGATGCCATTTGGCTTATGCAATGCACCGAGCACATTCCAACATTGTACGACAAGCATCTTCTGATTACATGCTACATGATCGTATTTATGGTATTTATGGATCTACTTCATGCTGTATGTTGATTCATTTGCATGTCTAGAAAAATCTATCCAAGGTGTTAATGATGCATTAATACAAATTTGGCACTCAACTTTGAAAAACTCCACTTTGTGAGGATCGAGAAATCATGGTCGTGGGACATCCTGTGTCCAATGGTGAGGCATCGAGGTTGACAAATCAAAGATTTCATATCATCCCTCTTCCAAAACCTCGGCTCTATGCGGGGAGTTCACCATTTTGGGACATGCAGGATTCTACAAAAGATTTATCAATAATTTCAACAAGATTGCCCGCGCCACTATCCAAACCGCTACAAAAGGACGTGAATTTACACTTTGACCAGCCTTGCATTGAAGCATTCCAGGAGTTGAAGAACCGACTCACATCCTCCCCCATTCTTCAAGCACCTAATTGAGAGCTTCCATTCAAGCTTATTTGTTATGCATCTAATTCTACATTGGGAGCTGTCTTTTAGAGGCCAAAGAGCCGGAGTCAGCAGCCTAGTGCATGTAATCGCCATGTCGCTTGAACAATGGACCCGACCTAGCTTAAATTACATAACAACTGAAAAAGGAGCTTTTGGCAATTGTATTTTCTGGGACAAATTTCATCTCATACTTACTGGGCTCTAAAATCATTGTGTTCTCTGACCGTGCGCATCGAGATTCTTGCTAAAGAAGCCCGATGCAACCCCAGACTGATTCGGTGGATGCTTCTCCCCAAGAATTCAAATATAGAAATCAGAGATAAGAAGGGTGTTGAGAATTCTAGAGCAGACCATTTGGAGTCGATTATGGAGAATGACCCATTCTTATCGAGATTTAACTCCTGCATTTGTTAAATGCTACACGTCAAATACGCCTACACCATGGTTTGCGATATCCGCAACTTTTGTGGTACGACTAATTTTTTCACTGAGAGCATCTCAAATGTATACAAGGAAAAGACTTCAAAGCAATGCCAAATACTACATGGACGATCCCTACCTATGGAGACTTTGTAATGATCAAGTTATTCGCGAAGTGCATTCCCCGACGCCAAGATCACATTGTCCTCCAGCTTTGTCATGCAACACTTGAGCGGCCATTACGGATCAACTCGAACGCCTAGAAAGTACTTGATCGCTGGTTCTATTGGCCTACCATTTTCAGAGATGCCTATCAATCTGCCTCCCACCTGCAAAAGATGACCAATCGTGAACCTAAAAGGACTAGAGCCGACCCTCGAGGAAGCTCTTTCGGGGTACATAACCATACCCATTCTCCGTTGGGGATGTCATCTCCCAAAGGGAAATAGAACACAAAGCTTATCACAGTTAAGTGAAAAATTCCGCCTTTACGCAAGTAGGAAGCAAAAGAAAATTTCAACTACAAGAAATGGACGAATCTCATTTGGAAGCATACGAGAACTCTCTGATCTATAAACAAAAAGTCAAGTGATTTCATGATCAACAAATCTGAGGAAAAAGTTCCTGAGCCTCGCCAAAAAGTACTCCTATTCAATCCACGCTTAAAGCTCATCAAGGTAAGCTCTGCTCTAGATGGGATGGACGGTTATCACTTTGTTTTTCCCTATGGTGTAGTGGGAATTAAAGGATGAACATACCAACAAATACCTTCTAGGTCAACGGCATCGATCAAGCTTATTCCATGAAGGTCCAAAGACCACAAAGAAGCATACATAGGACTATCTCACAAATGGAAATCCAGCTCTGGCTTCTGATGACACACCTTGAGAGCTAGTCTCAAAAAACCCTTTGTATTCATGCCATGCATTGAGGGTCTTACAACATTTAAGTATGGGGGGAGAGTGTAGCCATCCAGGGTTTAAATTCGTGGTTTGAAATTTTTGCTCTATTCTTGACTCACATGCTGACTCAATCCTGATTGTTTATATATCTGTTTGTTTCTATCTGTTTGTGTTTTGTTATCATTAGTTTTGGCTTTTCTTCTTACATCTTAGTTCGTGTTTCATTTCATTTTGTCCAATTTCTCGCTTTTTCATGTCATTTCCTGGTTTCGAATAAAAGGCCGCCCAAGCCGGAAGTTTGTTTCAATTTTGCTTTTATTTTGATTTTTGTTTTATTTCTCCCTTGTGAATCTTTAGAAACTCTGATTGAGGAAATGCCTTGAAAAGAATTTGAATCAATTGTAGGTATCAAGGTGAAGCAAGAAGAAGCAATTCAGAACCTGAGGACAGATTTTCAAACTTGATGTGAATGAAATTTCTGCATCTTTTAGGCAATAAAGTGATTGAAAATACAAAAAGATAAACCATTAGGTACAGAAAGAATTATTCGCAAGTGAGAATTTTTCGAAAGTGTGTACATATAAATGGCTTTTGCATCTCGCCATTCTCTCCTTTCTTTGTGTGATTTTTGCATCCATGTTGAAGCAAAGATTCTAGTCACTTTCTCTGACATTTATGGTTTCACATGAGAACGAGATGATTCAGGGCCATGTTTCTAATAAGCCCTTGGGGAGCCAAATGGACCCACCTTTGAAAATTTTATCCCTTATCACCTTCTTAAGCCTGAATAACCATTTTCTCCTGATATGACAGCCATGTCACAAGAAAGTCGGAAAACCATGATCAACCTCAACCTTAGGAGACAGAAGAGCTTTGGAATTATTTTGGGAGTAGGTCACGTTTTGCTGGGGGAGACACCAAGGACATAGCAAGAGTAGTGTATATCCAAAAGGGTTGAAAAAGAAAAGAAAGAAAACAAGTGCAGGATAAAGCAAAGAAAAATAAGGAAGTTTAATTAAAAGCCATGAGTCAGAAAAATACAAAGACAAAGCTATAAAACAAGAAGTGAGAAAAGAAGAAAAGAAAGGGAACGAAAAGAAGGAGCAATAAGTGTTTCAAGTAGAATCGTAAGTTGTCCCCGGGGACATCCTCCATACTTACTGTGAACTTACTCCCCTATTGCCCCTCTCTTCCTTTGGGGTAGAAAACTTCACTTTTTTCGGCCCCAGATCCAACCTTTTAACCCCGCCATGTTACATGTGAGAAGAAAGTCTTTGATCATAACTGCATGTGTTTTTAAAGGTGTGGAAGGAGAGGCCAATAAAAGTCTGGCAATACTAACTACATGATGTCGAGTGTATATAAACCCAAACACTTGAGAGATTGAGAGAATATTCTTCCCGAGAGAGAGCCTCCGTTACTCTAGGCCATCCTTTGATGTTTGCAGGTCACTTATTTGCCTTGGATGTGGAAAAAGTAATATTCACAGATTGCTTGAATATCTCAATCCCTCTGTGAATGAAGTTGCCGAGTCTATTTAGTTTGGACTTAAGAAATTCATTTGACAACTTTCTCTTTAAAAAATCTCCTCGATGATTGAAATCTGATTTTTCCCAAGAGTGCAAAAGTGTAAGTGCAGGGGGGTCTAATGAGTCATATTTTATACACCTTGCAGGGACCTAAAATGGATGTTTTCGAGATTAATCGTGCTTAAGGATTAAGTCTTAGCTAAGATTCACATTATAGACCTGAAATAGGAAAAAAAATAAATCTGTGTTAAAATGAGGGTTTTAAGCTAATAAAAGATTCATTCCATTTTTACAGATAGAACCATTCATCTCGATCCATCCAAAGAGTCCGACTCAGAGAGAGTCGTCCCGACCAGACCGACTGCTCCTGACCAGCCGACTTGCGTTCCCCCGGACCAGCCGAATTACAGTCCAATAGTCCAATAGAGCGGCCCAACCGAGCAATCCACGAGATGACTCCATGTCTAGGTGCCAACGCAGCCCAAGCGAGCCCAACCGCCATGTCACCCTCTGAGAAGCTTGAACACAAGAAGTTTGCACGAGAGTAGTGTGTCAAAAGAATCCCAACTCATGTATATATAGGAAGAGTTGGACACAAAGTAATTATTGTTGAATTAGACCTAATTTCCATCTTCGATACCCCATTTTTCTCACTCACACATCCATTCTCACACCTGATGCACGGTGCTTTTTAAGTGGTGTTTTCCCTATACTGAGGAAGCGCAAGTCAAGAACTGAAGGTCGAAGGTTGTTGGGAGGGACCACTTGGCTTGCCATCGCAAATCTAGTGAACCTCGATCCTTCGGCGGCCTAACTAATCTGAGGTGAACCATCGCATTCGACCATGGCGATTTCTGTGGAAGACGAATTCATCAATTCACACCCTGTGTTTGGTTTTTGTTCTCACAATATAAGTAGTTTCTAATTGCAATCTTGTTTACAGATCCTGCATTATAACCACTGGCTGTCTTGTGATTGCTTATATTAAAGTGACAAATGTTAGACTAGGTTGATCAGAACCTGCTTAACAACTTCAAGAGGGTAATCGACAGAGAACCTAAAATCAATCCTTAACTTAATCCCCAACTAATGATGAAGCGATTATGTAAATCCTGGTATGGCAATGATGAATGTTCGTGATCGCCATAAGAAAATCTCAGGTTGATATGAGTGTAATCTTGAGTGAAAGGACCAGAAACCCACTTGATTGTTAAGGCTTAGCATAAATACAAATTGTAACAAAGTAGAGGTAGTCTAGTTTAGTTGCATTTACATTCTTACTTAGTTTAATTTCTATCCTACTTTACCCGCAACAAAACCCCCCGATTTCCGGCATTTTAGTCCGAGACTGAAGCAAGTCCAACTCATTGTCAGTCAAGGCGCTTAGCCGAGAACGTGTCGAATAAGTCTCTATTGGGACCATATCGCATCAGTTCTATCGAGAGCAACTCAGCACCTAGCCGAGGGTGAGTCCGTTTCTACATTACTTAGTTTTCACACAAAGTGGTAATCACTATGTCCTTTGAGAGAATTCGACTCTGGGGCTCACTATGCTATAGTTTTTAGTTTATTTGATGCGCGGAGACACTACATGGAGTTATCAAACATCTCTTGCAATTTTGGACTCAACGTCAAGATTGGATTATCCATTTCAGTGTAGAGCCTGCTGGTTTAGAATCATCTCTATTGTCCATGTGTAGAGTCAAGAAACAGGCATATCCACATCTATCCTGCTTTTATACTGGGTCGTTTAGAACTAACTCCTGCCTTCGGTTGGTTATGAGTTAGACTCTCCATTTCCACGCCGAAGCCGGATTCAGATGGTACCAGCTAGAATTTTGTTGTCCGAGATGGAGTCAGGCCCGCTAATGTGTCCTTTGCATGAGTCAGTTTCGCCTCTTCTTGGCTTTTTAGCTGGTCGACTTGGTCGATTCAATAACATTGGGGTTGCCGAGTTGGTCTCTTGCCTTTAACCGCTTCTAACATTATTTGTCTAAAAGCAGACTACTGCATTCTGCCTTATTGCTCAAGTCGCTCTTGGCTCTTTGATCTCGACAATTGGGAACCGCCATTTCTACCTGCTTTTACACAAGGACTTTTTGGAATTAGGCTCGAGCCTCATTGTTCGACTTTTAACCACCTCCTTCTAAGTTGGACTTGGCTCTGGCTTCTTCCTGGATGTTAGAGATATCGTCACTTTGTCCTGGTTCTGTAGCCTTAGAAGATCCAAAATTGCAATCTTATCAGCAAGATCTAGACCTCAACCACAAAGCTCGGCACTTTCAATCATATTAACATTGTCCAACTTATCAACCACGTAAATCAGCATCCTCTTCTTTCATCAAGATCAACTAACATATCCCGGATCAGCAATGTTGGCATCAACATTACCGGGCCCGAATGTCAGATCAGCATCTACAAGATCAGCTATCTCGACCCCAAGAACTTGGTCCAAAAATCCGGATAAGTGGACTCCTAATTCAAAGGTCATGTCGCTAAATACAGTAACATTAGTTGTAGAATTTGCAATCTTAACCACATGAACCAGATCAGAAATAGTTGGCACATAGTTGTCAAGCTTAATTAGCCATCGCAATGCAGCCCAAGAACAACAAGTATGAGCTCAAGAACAACATATACGGAGCCTGCAGCCCCAAGACAAGAGGTCATGATCAATCGAAGGGTGCATAGCTACCACTTTTTGGGTTAGTTATGACTTTGGTACCTGTATCTATATCAACATCATTGCTAATTTCGACACTATTAGCATCCTTTTATTACAACAATACAGGTGTTGTTACAATCAACAAGTAGACTCTTTTGAATCTGAATTTGTAGAAATCCATAAAACACTTGGACGAATTGTTATAATGGGTAGTAGCCTCATGCCATTCCCAATCTTTGCTATGCCACTTATACTTCCTTCTGGGATCAGGGATGGTGTGAGACTCCGACACATCCAAATCTCTCTAATGTAGTTGGTTCATAAGGGGTAGTTAATTTGGTAATTTGCTTTTGCAAATCTTTGTAGCTTTTGTAATTGGTACATATCTTCTTGAATTTGATTGCCATGGCATGTGGTTGGTCGAAGCCTCCCAAGGAACTCTCTTTTGTAGGAGTTGCATGTTGTTCATGGCCTTTGTCATGGCCTAAAATGGAAGTGGTGGTTCTTACGTAACGGGACAATCATGGGTTGATGTCCTATATAGCCACACATGCCATATCCATCTATGTTGAGCTTCCCAATCGCTGATTGTCAACGTAGTTATCCCATTCATTCCTCTGGATGTCGTGGGCTCCCTATTGTCAAAATGGTGAGTGTTACCTGCAAAATCACGTAACTCAGTAGCACATTTGTTAGCTCAAATGGATAATGCTCATATGAACGAAATCATTCCTATTCAGATATCGAGGACACCACTTGGCCGATACATCATGGCATCAATGTACCACCTATTCCCTTTCTTTATTGGAGCTAGGAGCAGAATTATCAAGATCAAACTATTAGAACAATACTAGTATCAAAATGCACAAGTGTTATTAACAAGATTAAAAATAAAAAAAGAAGAAGAAAAAGATAATAGAATCAGAAAATAGAAAAACAGAAAAGTTAACTAATTAAAAACAACAAAGCATCAAAAATCAAAACAGAAAAATAACAGATACAAAGACAGAAAAATAGAAAGAAACAAAAAAAGTAGAAATAGAAAAACAAACGACAAAAGAAATAGAGGCATAGAAAGGCAACATAATAATGAAAATTAATAGAACAATCAGAAACTAGTCAGAATGTTACTAAAAAAAATTGATGCATTAAAAAGAAAAATCATACAGAGAAATTGTAGAATGAAATATGCAGGAAAACCAAAATCAGTTATGCAGAAGAAGTTAGAGTCAATTATGCAAATCAGAAAAACAAAATCAAGTAGTTATTTAAACAAAATCAATTATGCAGTAAAGTTGAGAATGTTAATGTAGAAAAGTAGATATGGTTAATGATGCAGAGATGGCTTAGTTGTTTTCTTTAGCAGTGAAACTCACGCCGACAAAAATTTTTAACACACACTCAAAGATGCTATCTTACTTCAGATCCAAACTTAACACAAACTCAAAACTCTGAATAAACTGACAGACAGCATTCCACAGATCTGATTCATTAACTCAGTTTTGGCACACAAAGACACAAAAGAACTTGTGGACCTCCAAGAATGGCGCCCAATTTGATAAGCTCATTTTTAATCGTCCTTACGCCAAGATCAAATAAACTAAACCTAACTATAATATAGTCAACTCTAGGTCAAATTCTCTCAAGGACATAATGCGATCAATTATGACTTGGTGTGAAAACTAGAGTAATGTAGAAAAAACACTCAAGTGTAGAATGTCGGCAGAGACGATCCGACACTGCCTAGGCTTAAGTGCGACAAACGCAACCAAGTCGATCGACTCAATTTCGACTGAATTGCAGGAAATAAGAGGGGGTTTACTTTGCATGGTAAAATAAAGACAGAAAATAAACTAAGCAAGAAAGTAAATGCAATCTAAACTAGGCTATCTCTATCGCTATTACTCTATTCATGCTTAGTTTCAATAAACAAGTCTGCCCAGCTCTTTCACCAAGATTATGTTTCCAATCAAATTGAGATTCTTCTTATGAAAATCGCCAAACATTCGCTCAATGCCATAATGAGGATTTACACAATCGCTACCTTAATAGTTGGCAGTGATTAAGCTTTTTCCCGAGTTGGATTTTAGGTTCTTTAATTGATTACCTAAAGTTTGTTAAACCAGTTCCAATCGGCCTAATCTAACGCTATCTACTTCACAATGTGTAATCGCCATATGGAAAAAGTAGATTAAAAATGTAGGATTCATAACCAGGAGATTAGAATTGGAACTACTTATATCATTTGAAATAAAGTACAAAAACACACTGCAGAATTCAGAATCCACCTCTACAACGATCCTCATGGGAAGAACAGCTATGGTTCACCGTCAATAGGCAAGACGCTAAGGATCATATCCACTGAAAGTTGCGATATGAGCCAAGCTGGCCCCTCGAATAATCTTTGGCTTCAATTTTTAACCTGCATCTCCTCGATCGAGAGCATTCCTGATAGCACTGATGCACCACCGTGAGAATGGAGATGAGAGCGAGACGATGGAGTGAGACAAGTATAGAAATTTAGGTCTGAATTCAACAACGACAAAATGTGCCTCTGGGTGCTTCCTATATATACATGAGTCGGGTCTTCATGATGGACGCTACACTCGATGACCTAATAGAATTACAAAACTAAAATTGCCTTAATCTACCCTTCTAATGATTCTCCCACGCAATGCCTTTTTCAAGGAGTGACATGGCGCTGAAATTATGAGGTTGAGTCAGCACGCCTGACTAGGCCGCCTCGATTGGCCGCTTTTGATCGGGCCCACTCCAAATCGAGCTGGATGCGAGAGTCGGCCAGTCCAGGGAGGAGTCAGTCCTGGCCGACGCCTCTTGGACCGATACTTCGCTTGATGGGCCAAGATCATCTGGATTTGACCTACAAAAGGAATGAAGTCTTTTATTAGCTAAGACCCTCAAATTAGCAATAATAAATTTGTACTTTCCTATTTCTAGGTCCAAAATATGAATCTTAGCTTAAGACGTGATTCTTACACCAAATAATCTCAAAAGCACTCATCTTAAGTCCCTATAAGTATAAAATATGACTTATCAATGCTCCATCTCGACCAGCACATACGACAAGCTTTTGCCAAGACAATACTAAGAGGGTGACATTCTACGGAGTCCGATAAGCTGTTTTATGCGCACAAAGCATCCTCCAAGAAGTGGATCCAGTCGCCCGGGCTTGGATTTGCCATCTTCTATAAAAACTTCTAATTCCATATTGAAGACTTCAGCTTGGCCGTTGGTTTGAGGATGATAAGCAGTAGAACTCGACGCAATTCAATTCGATACTTTTCAAGAAGCATGGCCATGGCATGATTGCATAAGTGACTTCATTGGTCACCGATTAGCACCTTTGGCACATTGATAAGTCATATTTAGACAATCTTTAAGGTCTTAAGATGGGCAATAATTAAATATGTTTTGTAACTAAAGAACTCATATTATCTAAGATTCAGATTACATCGCCTAGAAATAGGAAAAAATATAAATTTGTGTTAATAATGGTGATATTAGCTAATAATATGTTCATCATAATCTGGTAGCTCACGATAGGAGTCTGACTAGTAGAGACTGACTCAAACCGAAGCCTGAACTCCCAACTCCCAACCGAATTCCCGCTTTGAACCAAAGGAATCAGATATGCTTCTGACATTAAGATCAAGCTCTAGCAAAAGCCACACGACGCATTGATAATACACAATTTATACCTCTAATAAGGTCTTAATAGGGTAGACTAAGACTCTTAAATCGTGGTTAAGAACCTCTTATCGATAAAGATTCTAGTTTCCTAAAATGCAAGAAGGAAATACGAATTCATACAAAAAGGTTGATTTTAGCTAACCATTGATTAGTCTCATGTCAAGAGGTCAAACAAGAATCAAAAGTCTCAGCTGAAATCGAGACCGAGTCAAGAGCCGTCTGATGATGTGCGCTTACAAATCGCTTAATGCGCTTTATCAAATAACTAAAGCTAACTATAGTATAGCTAACCCTGGTCATTCTTCCTGGACGACAGTGTTCAAAAATTGCGTCAAGTGAAGTGAGTAGAATCTGAGATGTAGAATGCCGACTGCTCGGCACGGCCGAAGTTGCCTCAACAGAGACTGAACTCGAAGTGGCCTCAATAGGACAATCCGCTTGGTCTTGGCTGAGTGCAGACAGAACGAGCAGACAGACGCTTGAGATGGACTATCTCTGTCTCCAAACTTATAAAGCAGTAAACTAAAGGGATTGAAGTAAAGCAGAAAGCAAACTAAGACTACTTAACGCAGTAAAACATATACTATCTGTTACTATCTATTATTATTATTATATAACTGTGTTCATGTTCAGTTCCATTAGTCCAAGTCCAAATTGATTCCCACACTCTGGTTCTCACCCATATCAGCCTTCAGTAGTCTTATGACGATCGCCAAACATTCATCCATTGCCATAATGAGGATTTATGCAATCGCCACTCATCAAAGCCATGTGATTGTTCAGAGCTGATTTTGGTTCTCTATTACAATCGTTAAATGTTTACCTACTATATTAGTTAAACCAGTTCCAATCGGTTTAGCTTAACTTTTGTTCACATCTCAAATGCAATCACATTCAATTCGTGAATTAAAGAAGAGGAAAGGAGAAAGGGGATATGAAATGCAGAATGAAATCGATTAACAGAATCAAATACAAATACAAAGGGTCCCGAAGTTCGGATGGATCCATCTTCCACCCATTTATCGCCATGGCGGTGGTGGTTCACCCGTTAGCTTCGAGTGCCGAGGATCAGCCCCACCAGAGTGCCAAGTAGTCTGATCGGTCCTCCGGCGTGACTTCCCTTCCCAGTCTCAGACCTGCACTTCCTCAATCGAGAAAACGCCAATGCAGCACCGTGCACCACCAGGGATGGAAGGGACGAAAGGAGATGAGAAAATGAAGTGTATTAGAGGAATTCAAAAAAAGAACGTAAAAAAGTGCACAGCTCTTCCTATATATACACGAGCCGTGATATGCTAATCCTAACAAATCCTAACAGAATTACATTGTGAAAGATCCTATTCTACCCTCTGATCTTCTATCATGACATGGCAGATCTCCTAGAGTGACATGGCAGCCGAGCTAACGCCGAGCGGCCTCCGAGCCGATAGCCGATGTGGTCAATAAAATCGGGCCCCATCACCGGCCGGGCTGGGCAGCAAGGTGGGTTGCCGAGACGATTTCAGTCCCCGAGATGGAGCCTCCGACTTTGATCAGATGACTTCATCTCTACCGAGACTCCCTTTGTTGACCCCCGTCAACTTCCGGCTGACCTACGTAAGGGAGTGACACTTTTATTAGCTAAGAAACTGGATTTAACACAGATTTGTGTTTCCTCCGTATTCAAACCCATAGAATGAATTTTAGCTAACAATCCACTCTTAAGCATAGAATAGTCTTGCAAACCTCCTTCTTTGGTGTCTAAAAGATGCATAAATTGACTCATCACACCCCCACGCTTACCTCAGTACTCCCCGGCAAAATAAAATGAAAATCAACAAGGGGAAATTTTTAAAGGCAGAAAAGAATTTTTTTATTTTTATTTTTTTCCACTTGGCTTCCTTCAGTTCAACCGAGACAGAGTCGGTACTCATTCACTCTGAGATCGAGATACTCTAACAATTCGGAAATTACTCCTTCCGCGCTCTAGGCAATATCATGACCTGCAAACAAGAGAAGGTAACCAAGAGTGACAGAGTTCCTTTTTAGGCAAATAACTCCCTCATTTCTCACGTGTCTGGGCTTGTATTTACACTCAACATTCATGAACTGATATTACCAAACTTTATGACCTCTTCGACACCTGCAAAAACACACAGTTATGATCACTAGGACTTCTTTTCGGCTTGTAGCGAGACTGGGTCACGGGTATGATAGAACATGGACAAACTAGCTTCAGGACCCACGAGGAAGAGAGGAGCAATGGGGAGTAAGCTTTATCAGCCTGAGGGATAACCCAGAATGCTGTCAAATCCTCCTTCTTTCTGCTGCCAGCTCATTTTCTGTTCTTTTCTTTTATTCACTTTTATGCAGCTATTTCTCTTTGTCCGCTTCAGCTCAGATTTTCAGCTGCTGCTTCCTCTTTTTCTTTTTCTTTCTTTCACTGGCCATTCTTTTTTTGCATTTTCGAGCCTTTAGAGGGTGCTGAACAACCTTTGCTTCCTGGAGTTCCCCACACTTGATCATGGCTTACTCCCAAAACAATTCCAAAGCTCTTCTGCCCTCGAGGTGAGGTTGATTCATGGTTTTTCTGGCCTTGGCTTATAGTGAGCTGTTTAGAAGAATGGTTATAATAGGCTCAAAAGGGGTAAACAACAGACACATTTGTTCAGGTAGGCTTAATTTGGCTCAGGGCTTATAAGAAACATGGCCTAGATCATGTCATTCCTCAGTATGTGAAAACAGTTGTATCCAGAGAGTTAAGGCAAAATGTAGAATATGCAATTGTCATAAATGCAAAAAATCACACTAGAAAAAGAAGAGAAATGGCAAGATGTAAGCCATCAATGTTTTCAAGGCTCAAAATCTCACACGGGTTGTATTTGCTCTAACACAAGGGGTTCCTTCTTAGATTCTCAATCAACTATCGACTAGAGCACAAAAAGTTTCATTCCCTCAAGCTAGAAAATCTCTTGCCCCAGTTGCAGAGTTACTTCCTACTGACTTATTTAAACTTTCTTCGTAAGCTAGTTCAAGATTCTTTTCAAAACAATTTTACTTTTGACCGTCCACTTGGAAATTTGATTGGGAGGAAAGATTAGAGGTAAATGACAAAATTGAAACTCACAGTCAAGATGTTCCAGATCCGCCGAGATGGCACAGAACCAGCATGGACTCGGCTTAGGCAGCTTTTATTGAAAACATGACAGATTTTTTTTTTTTTTTTTTTTTAAAAAATAAAATGAAACGACGAACTGAAGGAAAACAACAAAGTGATTAAAACTAACAAAATAAAAATTAAAAATTAGCAGAGTTTAGGGGAGTGGGAACGGAGTTAAGACACAGCAGTTGAGATGACTGTATATTTATCCCCCCACACTTAAAATCTGCAGTGTCCTCAATGCGAGGCGTGATCATCTGAGAGATGCGGGTTCCATCAATGATATTATCTCCATGTCATGAGTGATAGGCGTTGGTCCTTCATGGAATGGCTTAATCTGATGCCCATTGACCTGAAGGTGCTGTTGTCTGTGTTCATCTTTTAGCTGTACTGCACCATGGGGAAACACATTAGTGATAACAAAAGGCCCATCCCATCTAGAACGTAGTTTACCTGCAATAAGCTTGAGGCGTGAGTTAAACAAGAGGACTTTCTCGCCAACTCGAATTCTTTTCTCAGATCCGCTGGTCATGGAATCGCTTGATTTTCTGCTTGTAGATCCTGAGTTTTCATATGCTTCCAAACGGAGTTCATCTAGCTCTTGCAGCTGAAATTTTCTCTCGCCTCTCCTGCTTGGTCATAGGCCAGATTGCACTGCTTAACAGCCTAGTATGCTCTGTGTTCTGGCTCCACAGAAGGTGACAGGCTTTGCCGAAAACAATCCAGTAGGGAGACATCCCTAAAGGTGTCCTGTAGAGTGCGGTTCTATGTGCCCTGAGAGCATCCTCATCTGAGGCGGCTCCAGTCCTTCCTACCGGGATTGGTCATCTTTTGCAATGTTTTCTTAATTTCCCCGTTGAACACTTCTGCTTGGCCATTTGTTCATGGGTGGTAAAAGTGAGCAAATTTTGTGTGCTACTCCATATTTTTGAAGAAGGGAAACCATAGCTCTGTTGCAGAAGTGACTGCCTTGGCTTATGAGTGCTTTTGGCACACCGAACCTGCAGAAAATATTGGACTTAAGAAAGTCCACAACCACTCTTGAATCATTGGTTCCGTGGCAACCGCTTCTACCCATCTCGGATACATAGTCCACTACCAGCAGAATGTATGAGTAACCATTGGAGACTGGGAATGGTCCCATGAAATCTATTCCCCAGACATCAAAATTTCACAGAATTGATGGGTTGTTGGGGCATTTCATGCCTTTGTTCATGGCCACTCCTGCTTTTTTGGCAACTCTCGCAGTGGAGACGAATCTACGCGCCCCCTCGAAGATAGTTGGCCAAGAAAGGCCACGTTCTAGTACTTTCCCTGGCAGTCCGAAAGGATCCATAGTGACCGCTTCCAGGTGCCGAGTGGCAAACCGAGAACCGAATTGAACTCGGCTTCAGAATGCACCTACGGATGACCTTGTCACCGCATAGTCTCCAAAGGTAGGATCATCCCAAATGTAGTATTTGGCACGCTTCGAGTTTATCTTTGTATGCCCGAGATGCCTCTGTGGAAAACCATGATGCTGCAACAAAGTTACAAATGTCAGCAAACCATGGTGGAGACGTTTAATATGTAGCAAGTGCTCATCGTGAACTCGCCCTGGATAGGCATCCGCTCGCTTTCTTTCAATTCTGCTCGATGATCTGCTACAGAATTCCTCAGCACCTTTCTTGTCTCTGATTTCCAGGTTGAATTCTTGAAGAAGAAGCATCCACCTAATCAGTCTTGGCTTAGCATCAGGCTTCTTCAGCAAGTACCTCAAGGCGGCATGGTCGGGGAACACAATTATCTTGGAACCGAGAAGGTAGGAACGAATTTGTCCACGGCAAAAAACTATTGCCAAGAGCTCCTTCTTTTGTTGTTGTGTAGTTTTGTTGGGCCGGATCCATAGTTCTGGATGCATAGGCTACCACGTGCACTGGTTGGCCGGCTCGAGTTTTTGGCCGAGAACGGCTCCTAATGCCGAGTTGGATGCATCACACATTAATTCAAAGGGAAGGTCCCAATCTGGTGCTTGTAAAATGGGGCGATGTGAGTCTTCTTAAGCTCCTGAAAGGCTTCCATACAGACCGGTCAAAGTTGAATTCCACATCCTTCTGTAGCAGCTTGGACAGAGGCAGGGCAAGCTTTACTGAAATTTTTGATGAATCTCCCAAAAGCCTCAAGGTGTCCTAAGAATGAAGCGAACCTCCCGCACTTGTCGGGGTTTGGAAGGGAAGTAATGATGTCTATCTTTGCTTTGTCTACCTCGATGCCTCTGTTGGAGACCAGGTGTCCCAACACTATTCCTTCAGTCACCATGAAGTGACATTTTTCAAAATTGAGCACAAGATTTGTGTCAATGCATCTCTTCAACACTTTGATAGATTGCTCAGGCATGCTTCAAATGAGTTAGCATACACCGTGAAATCATCCATGAATACCTCCATGCAGTCCTGCAGCAAGTCCGAGAAGATGCTCAGCATGCAACGTTGAAATGTGCTCTGAGCATTGCGTAGAGGCCAAATGGCATGCGTATACGCAAAGGTACCAAAATGGGCAGGTGAAGGTTGTCTTATGTTGATCTTCGGGGCTATATGAATCTGCATGTAGCCTCGAGAATCCATCCAAAAGCAGTAATGGGATTTCCCTCGCTAACTTCTCAAGCATTTGGTCAATGAAAGGCAGAGGGAAGTGGTCCTCACGAGTTGCTTGATTCAATCTTTCAGAAGTCAATGCACACTCGCCAAATGCTCAATCCTTTGTTGGCACCAGCTCATCCTGCTGATTTTTTATGACAGTCATCCCTGACTTTTTTGGCACCACTTGCACGTGGCTCACCCATTGGCTATCCGAGATGGGGTAGATGATCCCCGCAGCAAGGAGCTTTGTGACTTCTTTTTTGACCACGCCCGGAGTGTCGGATTCAGTCTTCTTTGGGGTGCCTTATGGGCTTGATTTCCTCCTCCATTAATATTCTATGCATGCAAATGGAGGGATTTATGCCAGAAGGTCAGAAAGCTTCCACCCTATTGCCTTCTTATGTTGCCTTAGGACCTCCAACAACTTGTCTTCTTTGCTTCCTGTGAGATTGCTGGCAATGATAACCCGGAGTTGCTGTGCCTTATCCAAGTAGGCATATTTTAGATGACTTCTACAATGTTTTTAAATCTCGGGTGGTGATCGGATGGAGATTTGTCAGTTTCTAAGATTGATCCGACTGGCCGATTTGATCAGCACCAGGTGTGCCGACATGATTTCGGCCTCTGTCATTTTCCGGCTCGACTTCATGGATTTGGTTATGGTCAAAATTGAGTCGGTATTAGCCTTTTAAGCGTTCCTTCCGAGTCGGATCCTGATGGGCTCTTTATTTTTGCTACAGTGTGAGTTAGGTCTTCTGTGGCCGAGATAGTCTCAAAGAAGCTTGTCGGCTTTTGACTTCTTCATTGACTTCGGCCTTCTTTGGCCGGCCATTCGTGGCCGAAAAAATTGTCGCTAAGTGCAATGGAAGACTTTTCAGCTTCAGCGACTTTGTTTTCTCAAGTCATTTGAATACTTTGAGTGTTCTATGCTGCAGACTTGGGCTAATAATTCTGGAAAGTTCCACTTCAAAGGCCAAGTCAGCAACATCACTATGATTGTCCTCGAGTTGGAGAGGTCTTGTACTTCTTCATAGTCGGCCTCTTCATCTGAACTCCTGGCAGCTGCTTTCATCATCATTCTCAGCCGACTCTTCAATGTTTTCACCATCGCCATTTAGTTGAAGATATTCTTCAACTAGTTCATCAAGTATATCAATGCCAAAGAGAGAGTGGTCTTCTGTTGGGTGCTTCATAGCTTCGAAAAATATTGAATTGTACCAAGGCCACCGAATTCCATGGAGAGCGTCCCCCCGCATACACGTCAATCTTTGTTTTGGCTGTCATCAAGAAAGGTCTTCCCAGAATTAAGGTGATTCCTTTCCGGATGTTTCGTCTTCCATGTCTAGCACGTAAAAATCAGCTGGAAAAATTAGTTCATTGACTTGGACGAGAACATCCTCAAGAACTCCTAGGGGTTGGACAATACTCCTGTTTGCTAGCTGAATGGTCATCCTTGTGGGTTCCAAGTCACCAAAATTCAGGGATCTGTAGATTGATGTGGGCATGACATTAATTGAGGCTCCTGTGTCCAACATGGCATTGGCAAAAGTGCATTCGCCGATGGTGCATGGGACCGAAAAGACTCCAGGGTCTCTGCATTTCTTTGGCAGAGTTGAGGCACTTGTAGTGATTGCTCCATTCTGTGTCAGAGCTGACACCACACCTCCAGTTTCCTTGCTCCCTTTATTTTTTCTCCTTTTGTGTACACACAATTCCTTGAGGAATTTTTGCGCATTTAGGGACCCGTTTAATGGCATCGAGGAGTGGAATATTGATTTCCACCTTCTAACATCTTCAACAATTCTTCATCCGACTCTGCTTTCTTGCCAAAGTGGTCCGAGATGGAAATGGCAATGGAACAGTTGTCTCTGGCCGAGACTGTAAGTCGGCATTTGACTCGACTTCGGCTTCTTTTTCGATCTCGGCACCTGCTCCAATGTAGGTTGAGGTAGTTCTTTTCCACTTCAAGAGTGACTACACCGGCGTTACCTCTGATTTGGAATGGTTTGAGAGGGAAGGTTGCTAGATCCTGCCGACTGGAATTGGCTTACAGTGTTAGCTAGCTGTCCAATCTGCGTTTTTGAGGTCCTGGATGGTGGCAGTCATGTTCTGCTGGAACTATAAATTGCTGGAGCTCACAGATTGTTGGAACTCCAGGTTGCTGGTTGCAAGCTGCTTCATCAGGTCTTCAGAGATGGAGAGTTGCCTGGAGTAGGCATTCTCTGCTGTCGTTGTTCTTCTGAAAGGTGGTGCTTGGTATTGGAGTCGGCTGTTGATAACCTGCCTGCCTCTGATAGGTGCTCGGTGTGGATCCGAATTGTTGGGTTGCATATGGTCCTTGATTCGGTCCCCGCCGAAATGGCTGTCTTCCCCTGTTGCTGGTTATCGAATGGCCGATTCTGATACCTGGCTGCTTCCCGCATTGAAATCCACCTATGGCTCCAACATTTTCTGGCTGGTCCGACTCGGTTTCTTGGAGAGTGGGGCACATATCAGTGGGGGTGCTCCACGGAAGTACATATGCCACATACTTTTGCTGCCATGGCTGGTTGGTGTTGCCCAACAGCAAGCTGTCTCACCAATGATGTTAACTCGGTCAGCTGATTCTCCAACCTCTGATTGGAAACTGCACCGATTTCACTCACCATCCGTGGTTGATTTGGCCCTCTGATCCCAAACTGCTGTGTATTACTTGCCATATTGGAAATCAGATGCCGCGCTACTGCTGGTGTTTTATCCATCGAGCCCCCGCCACTGGCTGCGTCTATCATACTTCTGTCCATCAGCGATAATCCTTCATAAAAATACTGGATCAACAACTGTTCGCTGATCTGATGATGTGGACAGGTGGCACAAAGTTTGTTGAACCTCTCCCAGTACTCGTGCAGTGTCTCTCCTGCATGTTGCCTTATCCCACATATTTCCTTTCTAATGGACGCAGTGCGGGATGCCGGAAAGAACTTCTCCAGAAAGGTGCGCTTCATGTCTCCCCAGCTATTGAAAAGTACTGGCTGAAGATACAGCCAATCCTTCGCTGCTCCATCTAGGGAGAATGGAAATGCCTTCATTTTGATGTAGTCTTCCGATATCCCTTGCGGCCTCATTGTAGAACAGACCACATGGAATTCTTTTAAATGCTTGTGGGGGTCTTCTCCTGCAAGACCGTGAAACTTAGGCAACAGGTGTATAAGACCAGATTTTAACTCATATGTTTGAGCTGGCTCCAGCTGTGGGTATTGGATGCACCAAGGTTGATACACCACGTCTGGAGTGGCTAATTCCTTCAGCGTCCTATTGTTATTCTCCATTCGTCCTGATTCTGCAAAGACGTTAGAACTAAAAACAAAATTGTTAGTGTAAAACTGGTTAGAGTCAGCTACAGAATCTATATTGATACTAGTATTTACTACAGCGTTCCTAATTTTGCGTAATCTACGTAAAGTTAATTCTATTTCTGGGTCAAAAACATACAATGGGTCAGTACTACTCCTAGTCATGCATTGTACATAATATGCAGAAAAATCAGAGTTAGAAATAGTATTTGAAAGAGTGAATGCAGAATTGGAAACTACAGCTATTAATTAACTAACCAATGGAACTACAGAATGGCATACGTAAAAAAAAATGCAATCAAACTAGCACGAATGCAAAACAGAAAAACTGGCTGAATGCAAGAATGCAATGCAGAGGATGCAGTGATGAATGCAAAACAGAATGTCATGCTTTTTTTTTATTTAGGATCCATAAACAAAATAGACAGACACAGATAAGTTCAAAAGACTCAAGACCAACTTGACAGACACACTTTACAGACTCGGAATTCGACCTCACTTAAACTTGGCACACAAAGACACAAAAGAACTTGTGTCCCCGGCAACGGCGCCAATTTGATGATGTTCGTTTTTAAAGTCGTTTTACGCGCTTATCAAATAACTAAAGCTAACTATAGTATAGCTAACCCTAGGTCATTCTTCTCAAGGACACAGTGTGTTCAGTTGTGAATTGGTGTCAAGTGAAGTGAGTAGAATCTGAGATGTAGAATGCTGACTCGTCTCGGCAATGGCCGAGTTGCTCTCAACAGAGACTGAACCGAGTCGGTCTCAATAGGGACAATCCGGCTTGGTCTTCGCTGAGTGTAGACAGACGAGTACAGACAGACGAGTGCAGACAGACGCTACAGAGATGGACTATCTCTGTCTCAAACTTATAAAGCAGTAAATAGGGGGGTTGGATTGCAAGTAAAGCAGAAAGTAAACTAAGACTACGAATGCAGTAAACATATACTACTGTTACTAGTTATCTATTATTATTATTATATAACTGTGTTCATGTTCAGTTCCATTAGTCCAAGTCCAGTCCAGATTCCACACTCCAGTTCTCAGTCCATATCAGCCTTGGGTAGTCTTATGACGATCGCCAAACATTCATCCATTGCCATACCGAGGATTTATGCAATCGCTACCTCATCAGTTGGCAGGGATTAAGTTCAGAGCTGATTTTAGGTTCTCTATTAACAATCGTTAAATGGTTACCTACTATATTAGTTAAACCAAATCCAATCGGCTTAGCTTAACTTTGTTCACATCTCAAATGCAATCGCGATTCAATTCGTGAATTAAAGAAGAGGAAAGGAGAAAGGGGATATGAAATGCAGAATGAAATCGATTAACAGAATCAGAATACAAATACAGTGGTCCTGAGTTCAGATGGATCCATCTTCCACGACGATCGCCATGGCTGATGGTGGTGGTTCACCTCCGTTAGCTTGAGCGCTGAGGATCAGCTCCACCAGAGTGCGTCAGTAGTCTGATCGGTCCTCTCTGGCAGACTTCGGCTTCCCAGTCTCAGACCTGCACTTCCTCAATCGAGAGAAACGCCAATGCAGCACCGTGCACCACCAGGGATGGAAGGATGAGGGTGAGGAGATGGAGTAAAATGAAGTGTATTAGGAGTGAATTCAAAAACAAAACGTGTAAAAAGTGCACAGCTCTTCCTATATATACACGAGCTGTGATATGCTAATCCTAACAAATCCTAACAGAATTACATTGTGAAAGATCCTATTCTACCCTTATACGGATCTTCTATCATGACATGGCAGATCTCCTAGGAGTGACATGGCAGCTGAGCTAACGCTGAGGTGGCCTCCGAGCTGGATAGCTGATGTGGTCAATAAAATTGGGCCCTCTACTGGGCTGCTGGGCTGCAAGGTGTGGGTTGCCGAGACGACTCTGGTCCGGCCGAGATGGAGTCAGACTTGATCAGGATGACTTCATCTCGGCTGAGACTCCTTTTGTTGACCCTGGTCAACTCGGCTTGACCTGCAGAAGAGGGAGTGACACTTTTATTAGCTAAGAAATCCGATTTAACACAGATTTGTGTTTCCTCTGTATTCAAACCCATAGAATGAATCTTAGCTAACAATCCACTCTTAAGCACAGAATAGTCTTGCAAACCTCCTTCTTAGGTGTCTAAAAGATGCATAAATTGTGACTCATCACCGTCCCGACCAAAGACGACTCTGCATGGCCGACTCCTGAAAGAGAAGTCATCCTGGCATAAGCCGAACCCTCTCGGACCAGATGAAGACTGACTCCAAGCCGGCGTTCCTGTACGTGTCAATTAAGGAAGCAGTTAGTTAGTTGAGTATGTTATTTCTATTATACTGTTAGGAAGTAGTTATAGGAGCATGTATGAATATAAGACATGTCAACGTTCATGAGAGAGCCAGCCTGATAGAACACACACCATTATCGTAGCCTCCATACCTTTCCATTTTCACAAGCCAATTCCCCTACGCACCTCTTTGTTCCTCAGGACTTCAAAGAGCACCCAGTCAATCGAGTGGGTACAAGACCTACGTCTGGGTAGCAACTGGTTGCTAAGAGGAGACTATAAGGGTGCACTAACACACTGCTTAGTGATTCAACCCCTCAGTACCTGGCCAACAGAGGAGGAACACTACAACTACTATAGGTGATTGTCACAAGAAGTTGATCCATGTTTATCCAGACCATTACATTTCTTTTTATCAAGTTCTAGGTTAATCACTGAAAGATGAATATTCTGTCTTTGTTATGATTGATTTATGTAGCATAATCTTGTCTTTCTTAATCACGATTGTGTATAGTAAAGATTAGAGCATGTTAGTTTAGGGACCGATAAGAACCACACTAACAACATAATAGATGAATTCTAGATAATCTACATCAATCAAGTGCATATTCCCTGCCAAACTCGGAGCAGTGATTGCGTAAGTCATCAGTTAGTACGGGACGAATGTTCGGTGATTGTCATAAGTAATTGGACTAATGAGAAGTCATTGTAATAATAAGAAGCAGAATTGAAATCAGGAATGGTAAACCCAGATACATGATAAAGTAAATATGTCATAATCATAAGTAGTCTTTAAAGCCTTAGTTCTTTAGTTAGATATTTGTAATTCTTGCAAGTAGATTTCAAGTATAAAAACCCCCTTTACAATTCCCGCCGAGTATAAATCCTACGTTCCCAAGTCGTAATCTTTATTAGCTTGAACCTTAGAAAGATAGGAACCACTTGTCCTTGAGAAGAATGACCTAGGTTGACCCTATGCTACTTTAGCTTAGGAAATCTAGTATTTTGATAGGGGAAATGATGACTATTCCTTTATATTATCATGCATCAAGGAAACCGAGAGTCTCAAGGAAGAAAATAGTAGCTGTAGGCGGTTATTAGTTAAAAGTTTCTAGAAAGATAGGTAGTTAGTAGTTAGAAACTTCTAGAAACTTCTCTATAGCTTATCTTAGAAGATTTTAAGAAAGTTCCACTAGAATCTAGGTCCTTGTATAAAAGAGAAAAGCATGTCATAGTTAAGGGAGTTGATACACACTCTATTTTACAATTCTACAATTCCTCTTCCTCGTTCTCACTCCATTTTTTGGTAGTGGACGATGCCTCAATGATGCTTGGTCGGTCGAGTAAGCATAGGTCAAGGTTCGAGCTGAGCTAAGTTGCCAGAGATGACTAACTAGGACGGATGAATTCATTCGTCTTTACAGCACGCTCTAGAGGGTACTATTTCTCATGTTCGTTGATCTTCTTTGGCTGAACCACCACAGTTTCATCCATAGGGATCGTCGTGGGTAATTGAGTTTGTTTTTTCATCCATTTCATGTATCAACCCTTGTATCAATAACTTGTTTCATCAATAAATACTAATGTTTCAATATTCTCTCTGTGTGCAATTCCTGTCATATTGAACTGCTTTGTACTACATGCTTGCAAGAGAACCTTAAATCAACCAAGAGCATAATCCATGCTTCCTCGAGGCAATGATCGTGTAAGTCCTCAGTAAGCAACAAACGAATGTTCGACAATCGTTGTAAGACTTAGGTTGGTTTGGAATTGTATACAAATCATTAGGAATTGGAACTGGTTGTTGAAGAACCTGTAAATTGAAATAGTAATTGTTCATAGTTTAGATTGTCATTGTTTTCATAGAATAGTTTACTTTCTACCTTCAATTTATGCACAAACCCCCTTGTTTATGTTTCTATAAGTCCGAGTCCGAGTCCAAGTTTGTCCGACTCCGTCTCTAGCCGAGACTGTTTGCGTCCTTTTTCATTTCAACTCCACTCTTAGCCGAGACAGCATCGACACGCTTGTGCTGAGATTGTGTCAGATATACCTTTGTTGAGAGTGAGTCAGCATTCTACACACTTAGTGTTTTTCGTATGAATTTCTAATTCTGCATTAATTACAACTAAATACACTGCGTCCTTGAGAGATTCGACTTAAGGTTAGCTATGCTATAATTAGTTTTAGTCTTTATTTGATAAAAGCCACCACAACAAAAAGCGTTATCACACACAAAACCTACAAAAGATGTTAGATTTACAAAATCTTCAACAGTTTTAGCATCGATAGTTTTGGTGGCCCTACCCTTCACCCCTCTTGAAACATAATCAATGGCTAATAAGATGTAAGAGTTTCCATAGGAGACAAGGAATGGCCCCATGAAGTCAATACCCCATATGTCAAAAATTTCGCAAAACAATATAGGCTGTTGGGGCATTTCATTCTTTTGGCTTAAAGCTACCCCAACTTTTTAGTACTATTCGGAGGCAAAGACAAACTTGTGTGCGTCTTAGTGTATGCTGGGCTAGTATAGCCCACAGTCAAGGACTTTCCGAGTCATTCACATTGATCCATAATGGCCTCCTTCAGTCATTGAGTGACAAAAGTGGAGGACCCACTTGATCTTGAATTCGGAAATGCACCTGCGCGTGACTTGACCATTGCACAATCTCCATAGGTAAGGATCATCCCAAATGTAGTACTTGGCATCACTTTCTAGTCTTTCCTTGACAGCTTTGGAGGCTGTTATAGGATACATGGATGAAACAAGGCAATTGCAAATGTCTGCATACCATGGTGTTGCATGAGTCATTTGCAGAATCTGCTCGTCTAGGAACTCATCTTGGATTGGTATCGGCTTGGGTTCTCTATCCAACTGGCTCAAGTGGTCCACTACAGCATTCTCCACTCCTTTCTTGTCCCTGATCTCTACGTCGAATTCTTCAAGAAGTAGCATAAACCAGATCAGTCTCAGATTTGCATATGGCTTCTTCAAGAGGTACTTCAACGCTGCATGATAAAAAAAAAACCACAATTTTGGAAACAAGTATGACCTAAACATGTCTAAGGAAAACATTATTGCCAAAAGCTCCTTTTCGGTGGGCTGCATCCATCGTTCAAGATGCGTAAGCAATTATATGACTGCTTGTCGACTCGTTGGCCTAGGACTGCCCCTAGCACGGAGTTGGAGGCGTCGCACATTAGCTTGAATGGAAGCTTCTAGTTCGGTGCTTGGAGGATGGGCATGGACATAAGTCTTCTCTTCAACTCCTGAAATGCATCCATGCACAACTGGTCAAAAACGAAGTCGGTGTCCTTCTATAGCAACTTGGACAGAGGCAAGGCGGTCTTACTGAAGTCTTTGATAAATCGCCTATAAAAACCTACATGACCAAAAAATGAACAAACCTCCCGCATAGAGGCAAGGTTAGGTAGAGAAGAAATAACATATATTTTAGCCTTCTCAACCTCGATACCTCTAGTTGAGACAAGGTGTCCCAGGACGATACCTTCAGTAATCATGAAGTGGCACTTTTCAAAGTTCAATACCAAGTTACTGTTTATAAACCTACGTAATACCTTTGAAAGGTTGTCTAGACAGGCTTCAAATGATTCAGCATAGACTGTAAAATCATCCATGAAAACCTCCATGAAGTACTCCAAGAGGTCCGAGAAGATGCTGATCATGCATCTTTGGAAGTACTCTGAGCGTTGCACAGTCCAAATGACATCCTTGTATATGCAAACGTTCCAAACATACATGTGAAGGTAGTCTTGTGTTGATCCACAGGTGCTATGTGAATCTGCATATAACCTGAAAAACCATCAAAAATGTAAAAATGGGATTTACCTACTAATTTTTCTAACACTTGGTCAATAAACGACAACGAAAAGTGGTCCTTGCGAGTTGCTTGATTCAGCTTCCTGTAATCAATGCACACGTGCCAGGTGTTTTGAATCCTGGTTAGCACCATCTTGACTTGCCAATTCTTGATGACCGTCATCCTAGACTTCTTAGGCATTACCTGAACCGGACTTACCCATTGGCTATCCGATATGGGGTAAATGATCCCAACTGCAAGTAGCTTTGTAACTTCCTTTTTGAAAACATCCAGTAGATTCGGATTCATGCTTCGCTGCTGTTGTCTAACCCATTGAGAATCCTCCTCCTATAGGATTTTGTGCATGCAAATGGAGGAGTTGATCATTAGAAGGTCGGCTAGTGTCTAGTCGATTGCTTTCTTGTGCTTTTGAGTACTTCTAGAAACTTCTCCTCTTGTTCTCTATTGAGATTATTAGCTATGATCACCGAAAATTGCTGGTTATCCCCCAAGAAAGCATACTTGAGATGCTTGGACAATGACTTTAACTCAGTTGTTTGGGGTTGAGGTGAAACATTTTTTCTTGAGTTGATGGAGTCGGTTGATCGACTCCGTCCGAAAGCGAACTCGGATGTCTGGAGTCAGACTCAGCCTTTGTTCGTTAGGGCTCCTTCCGGCTCGAATCAAATCTGGCTTCCTATTGGCTGTAGGGAATGGTCTCGGCTCCTTCCAAGTTGATCGATTTAGTCTTGGCTAGCTCCTGCATGTTGGAGTTGGTCTCGACTTTCATCTTACCCTTGGAGTTGGACTCGACCCAATTAGCCTCTTAGAACTTGATCCCGAAATTGGACTCGACTCGTATTAAGTTTGTTGCTCCTTTTACTCCCAACTTGTTGGTGCCGATAAGAGGAAACCTAGCGTGTTGGGAGTTTCCCGGGACTTCTTCAATCCTACAATGAATCAAATAAAAAATAGAGTCCTCGAAATAAGAAAAATATAATGTATAGGATAGGATTTCAGAATTGGCTTTTGCTACCACAATACAAAAACAATCAATTACATCAGAAATGTTAACAAAATCAGCTAAGTTAGCATTGCAAGTGCCTATTCAAAAATATTCTTCCATGAGCCCATCAATAGCGTCTATGCTAAAGATGGAATGATCTTCGGTGGGGTGCTTTAATGCTTCAAATATATTGAACTTCACATTAGTATCCCCAAACTCCATTGAAAGGGTCCCAGCATGAATGTCGATCTTCGTCTTAACTATCATAAAAAATAGCCATCCCAATATGAATGCAGATCCTTACCCGAATGCTTCGTCCTCTATATCCATCATGTAAAAATTTGCTGGGAAAATCAACTCGTTGACCTAGATGAGTACGTCTTCGAGAACACCAAGGGGTTGCACAACACTCCGGTTGGCAAGTTGGATCTCCATCCCTGTCGACTCCAGATCTCCATCCCTGTCGACTCTAGATCTCCATCCCTGTTGACTCTAGATCCCCAAGGTTGAGCGACTTGTATATCGATGTTGGCATTACGTTGATCGAGGTATCGAGGTCCAGTATGGCATCGGTGAATGTACGACCGCTGATGGTGCATGGAATTGTGGATATGCCTGGATCTGGACACTTCTTCAGCAGAATTCATTGAATTCCATCTTTGGCATCTTCGTGCTACACTAACGATTGCACAACTCCTCCCATCTCGAGAATACCCTTCATCTTCTTTCTTCTATGGACTCAGAGTTCCTTAAGGAACTTAGCATATTTGGTAATTTGTTTTATGGCATCGAGTAGCAGAATATTGATCTCCACCTTCCTGAATAGTTTTAACAAGTCTTCATCGATCTTAGATCTCTTTGCCACAACTTCTCAATTGGGGAATGGTAGTGGAACACTCTTGGCTGGTTGTTGCAATCGGGAGTCGGCTCCCGCTTCGGTCTCAACTTCGGCTGATCATGGTCCTGACTGAGGCTCAGCCAGTTGTGGTAACTCTCTATCGCTTCGTAGCCACGCCATGCCAACTCCTCCCTCTTTTGGATTCGGAATTGTCTGGGAGGGGATCGTTCTGGAACCAACTGACTACATTTGGCTCACCGTGTCGGCCAGTTGTCCCACCTGCATTTTTAAATCATGTATAGTCATAGTTATATTTTTCTGAAATTGTAAATTACATTTTGAGATTTGTTTCACCAAGTCTTCTATCGAGGAAGAATTTTGTTGGGTTGGCAAAAGTTGTTGCGGTTGTTGGTGGAATGCGGGTGCTTGGTATCATGGTCCTTGTTGTTGATAAGTGGCTCGATTCGGAACTGGCATCCATCCAACTGGTTCAAATCTTGGTGCTACTTACTGCCCTTGATTCGGATTCGGTGGGTACAGTTGCCTCCAAAATTGCTGATTATTGAACTGTTGGTTCGGATACGGCTGTCTTCCGAATTGGTGTCTACCTCCTAGCGCTCCAATGAATTCTATATTCTCTTACTCATCCTCCTGCAAAGTGGGGCACATGTCAGTAGGGTGCTCCACTGAAGTACATATTCCACACACACGTTGCACAACTTGTTGATGTTGTCCGACAATAAGTTGCCTCACGAGGGACATGAGCTCTGTCAACTGATTCTCCAACCTTAAGTTACCGAAGGTAACTAACCTCGCTTGCTGCCCTTGAGGTACTGACTCCTCCTCGGATCCCGAACTGTTGCGTGTTACCGGCCATGTTCGAGATCAAGTGCCATGCTACCATTGGGGTTTTATCCATCAAGGTTCCCCCACTTGCTGCATCAATCATGCTCCATTCCATCATCAACAATCCTTCATAGAAATACTATAAAAACAACTATTCGTTGATTTAGTGGTGCGAACAAGTGGTACAAAACTTATTAAATCTTTCCCAATACTCTTGTAACGTTTCCCCTAAATGTTACCGGATTCCACAAATCTCCTTTCGGATGGTCGTTGTTCTGGATGCCAGAAAGAACTTCTTGAGGAACATTCTCTTCATCTCCCCCATGTAGTGAACATCACCACCTACAGATACAGCTAGTCTTTCGTTGCCCCATCAAGAGAGAATGAGATGCCTTCATCTTTATGTAATCCTCTGGGATCCCTTGCGGTCTCATCATGGAGCAAACCACGTGGAATTCCTTTAAGTTCTTATGCGGGTCTTCACCTACAAGACCATGAAACTTAGACAACAAGTGTATGAGTCCAGACTTGAGCTCGTGTGTTTGGGCCGGTTCTAGTTGCGGCTATTGTATGCACCATGGCTGGTATAATACATTCGGCGTCGCCAAGTCATTAAATGTCCTATTGTTATTGTTTTCCATTGGGTCTGACTCGTACAGTGGGTTATCTGAAAATATCAGGCTTCATTTCAAAATTGTCAGTCTTAGGTATAGAGCTAACACTATCACTAGTATGTTCTACATGCATGTTTTTGGATTTCTTGATCTTGTTCAAAGTTTTCTCTATCTTAGAATCAAAAGGATGAAAACTACTAGAACTCCTTTCCTAGTCATGAATGCTACTATCTAGCATACAAGGGCCAAATGCAGTTAAAATGCAGAAAAAATTCGCAAGCCCAAAACAAGAAAAAACACCAAATTTTTACTAAAACTTAATCACAACCTACAATATCAAAATATATGCAGCTATTCATTACAGGTTTATAGAGAAAAATTTATGTGGAGTTCCACCTAAATGTCTAACATGACAAATATGCAAGAAGACACATACATGCAAAATATCAAAAAAATGACAAAAAGAAAAACGCAAGATTTCATGTGAAATTATGCAACAATTGTCTAAAATACAAGACACTTTATTATAGAAAATTATTTACAGAATATAGTCAAAGAAAATTTACATAAAAACTTGAAAATCACAAAACACATTTATAGCAAAAGAGGAACTCAGAGATGCCAGCTGCATAGAATGTGATAGACTCGGATTTGGCTAACATGCAAAATTGACTCGGCCTAAACTGACCTTACAATAGTAGATCCTAGCACATGCAAAATCTAGTCCAAATAGTCCTGACACATAGCAATTATTACAACAAAAATAGAAAATCATAATACGCGTGCAAACAGACCCGGTCTTAACGACAACACAGACCCGATCCTAACGACAACATAGACCCGGCATGCATAAAAGCAACAATTTGACTCGATTTTTGACAAAAAACAGTAAAATACAGATTAATAGTAATACGACAGACTCAAAAATTACAAAAAAAAACAAACTCAACACAAAATAACCAAAAACAGACTCGCCTAGCAATAAAAAGAAAACACTTGACACTCTAGAAATCAACAGATAAGGCAGTTATTATAAAACAAATTTGGTAATAACAACTGACTTCACAATTAATTAGCAAAAACACCTTATCATGCAAAAAACAAAAAAAAATAGATTTTTTTTCAAACAAGACAAACTCACAATAAAAACATAATCAATTAATCAAGAAGAATAAGATAAATTTGGTATACCTAAAAACAAACATCCTACTGACTCGGTTCGGCTCTCTATCAAACTCGGCACAATTAGGAACACAAAACGTGTATCCCCAGCAATGGCGCCAATTTGATAGACTAAAGGATTGGTCGTTATTTGCTCTATCAAAATACTAGATTCTCCTAAGCTAAAGTAGCACAGGGTCAACCTAGGTCATTATTCTCAATGACACTTTTGTTCCTATATTTTTAAGGTTCAAGATTTGACAAAGATTACAAAACTAGTTATGTAGGATGTAGACTTAATAAGGAATTGTAAAATGGGGTTTGTGATAATAAAGATAAAGTTTGCAAGAAATGTAAAGATCTAACTAAGAGCATAAAGTTTAAAGGATAAGATTACTAATAAGTCATATTTTATCCACCATACAAGGTCTTAAGATGAGCACAATAGAACATGTTTTGTGATTAAGAAACTCATATTAGCTAAGATTCCGTTCATTGGCCTAGAAATAGGAAAAATACAAATTTGTTTTAATATAAGGATATTAGCTAATGGAATGTTGTGCAGGTTGTAGCAGAGGTCTCGGTCCATCCAAACCTAAGTCCGAGCCTGACTCTCAACACAACCAGTCGACTTTGAACCTTAGGAGTGGGATCTGCTTCAAACCTTAGACCAGCTCCAGCAATCTCTGACACGTGGCATACCAAGAAGGATACATGAAAACTGTGACAGCTGCAGGAGGTTATCAGTTGGAATCTTCTAGAAGCTGATCATTAATGTAGATCATTAGTCTGTATTGTAATCGTTAGTTAGTTATGTAATCATTAGGGATTAGAAGCTTCTAGGAACTTCTCTAAAGTCTTTCGCTAGAAGCTAAGGAAATGTATAAAAGGAGAACATAGGGTACAGATTGGGGGGTTGATACATATGCTCATCCTCTCTAATTCTCGCACTTTGTTTATCTTCTTCACTTCGCTCCATTATTGCTTAGTGGTGCACGATTCCTCAGTATGGCGTCCAATCAGTTGAGTGGTGCAGGTTTTGAATCTGAGGTGGAGGCTATCATAGGTGATCGACCGGTATAGTCGACGTGATCTAGTAGAAGGAACCCTTAGGGCTTGGACCAATTCAAGTGAACCACCACAGTCTCCGCCGGGGCCGCTACTGGTGCAAGAAGCTGAGTTATTCTCATCCATTTCATGTATCAAACCCTGTATCAATAACATGTTCTTCAATATATAGTTGTGTTCCATATCTACTTTCCATGTGCAATTCCTATTCTATTAATCTACTCTTGTTAGTATCATAGCCATGTTTGTGAAAACGTAAGAGTAGAGCATGCTAGATTAGGCCGGTTGGAACCGATCTAACAACAAGTTAGGGAAACCTTAGATCAACCACGTGCTTACTCCCTACCAGCTTATGAGGTTGTGGTTGTGTAAATCCTCGGCCAGGCAACAAATGAATGTTTGGCGGTCATCGTAAGATTTTAGGTTAGTTTGGAGTTGCATGTGAATCATTAAGGAACCAGACCGTATGTTGTAGACCTGCAAATTGATACAGTGATTGTAATTAACATAGTTGTTATCATTTTCTTAGGTTAGTTTACTTTCAGTCATACTTTTACATTTCAATCCCCCTGTTTTTGTTTCCAACCACGGCTGTTCGAGACCGGCCGAATTGATTCTGTAAATATCGTGTTAAGGCTAAGTTGACTGATTATACTCTAGCCGAGATCATGTCGAACTCGTCTCTACTGAGATAAAATCGGATTGGTCCCTACCGAGAGCAAGTCGGCATCTCGTTGAAAGCAACTCGGTATCTAGCTGAGAGTGAGTTTGCATTCCTACACAACTCTGTTGTCTATATGAAATTCTGATCCCGCACTAGGCATAACTGAATACACTGTGTCCTTGAGAAGAATGACCTAGGGTTAGCTATACTATAGTTAGCTTTAGTTTAATTTGATAGAAGCCACCATGACAAAAGCGAACTATCAATTACTTAAGATTATTAAGACAATTATGACTTATTTAGCTGCTCACTATCTTGAGATATCAATTCCTTATTTTAATCCTAATTCTTACTATACCAATGATTCCTCACCAATCCAATACCTATGACGATTGCTGAACATTCGTCCCGTGCTGACTGAGGACTTAAACGATCGCTACCACGAGTTTGGTAGGGAATACGCACTTGATTGATGTAGATTATCTAGAAATTATCTATTTTGTTGTTAGAATGGTTCTGATCGACCCCTAGACTAACATGCTCTAATTCTTACTAAACAAAATTGTGAATACGCAAGAAAAAGATTATGCTATAGAAATTAAACATGGTAACAACAACATTACAACCATTTATTGATTAACCTGGACGTGATACAGGAAAAAGCAAAGTTCTTGATGGTGTATGGATCAACTTACCGCGACAATCACCACAATAGTTGTAGTGGTCCACCTCCGATGGCCAAGTATTAAGGGGTTGATCACTAAGCAGTGTGTCAGCATGCCCTGACAGTCTCCTCTTAGCAACCGGTCGCTACCCAGACACATGTCCTGCACCCACTCGATCGACTAGGCACTCCTTGAGGAAACTTGGAAGAAAGAGGAAGGAAAGTTAACATAGGTTTTGGGAATGAAGTGTATACGTGATAGGCTAAGTGTGTGTGTGTCGCTTACTTTTCTCGCTAACCAATGAACATTGACATGCTACTCTACTTATGCATGCCTTCCTAACTAACTTTATAACCGTTATAACTATTTTAACATATTTAATTACCTGACCAAACAAAAATACCAAAAATAACAATCAAAACTACTTTCCTAACTCCCACGTGGTTAATTACATTCTCACGTGCTTGGATCTTGCTTTTGGCGGAGTCAGCCTTTTGGAGCTGAGATGGATCCGGTTTTGGATAGAAGTCAGTTCTGCTTTGAGATCGACCATGGAGTCGGCTTTATCTGATCAAGACGACTTTCTTCAATTGACTTTGACTTCATCTGGCTCCTCTCTTAACCTGCAAAACAAGACTTGATACTTTTGTCAGCCAAAATCAATGAATTAGCCTAGGTCTGTATTTTCCTTAGTTTATCCTTGGAAATTTTAAATCTTAGCTAATACATGATTCTTAAACACAATTTATATTCTATTTCACCCATCTTAAATACCTACTAAGGGGTATAAATTGTGTACTATTATACACCAAACCTACAAAAAATATTGGATTTCACCAAATCCACCAGAACTTTAGCATCATTAGTTTTGGTGGCCCTATCCTCCACCCATCTTGAAACATAATCAATAGCTAGTAGAATGTAAGAGTTTCCATAGGAGACAGGGAATGGCCCGATAAAAAATTGATACCCCACACATAAAAATTTTTAGAAAATAACATTGGTTGCTGGGGCATTTCGTTCCTTCGGCTTATTGCCATTCTTGCTCTCTAGCACTATTCATAGGTTAAGACAAATGCATGTGCATCTCGGAAAATGGTAGGCCAGTATAACCCATAGTTTAAGAATTTTTGGGATGTTCGCATCGATCCATAATGGCCTCCTCCAGATGCTAAATGTTAGAAGTGGAGGACCGATTAGATCTCAGGATTCGGAATACACCTGCGAAGTACTTGATAATTGCCTACTCTCCACAGATATGGATCGTCCCATATCTAATATTTTGCATACTTTCAAGTCTTTCTTTGTCAACCCTGGATGCTCCTTGAGGATACGTAGATGCTACAAGGAAGTTGTAGATATCTGCATACCATGGTTTCACATGTTTCAGCTGTAGTATTTGTTCATCAAGGAACTCGTTTTGGATCGGCAGAGAGTCGACTTTTCTCTCAAGATGGTTTAGGTGGTCTACTACAACATTCTCCACACCCTTCTTGTCTTTGATATCCACATCGAACTTCTGAAGGAGCAGCATCTACCGGATCAATCTCGGCTTTGCTTTTGGCTTCTTCAACAAAAATTTCAATGCTTTATGGTGAGAGATAACTATAATTTTGGAGCCAAGCAAATATGATCTAAATTTTTCTAAGGCAAATACAATTGCCAGCAACTCCTTTTCCGTAATGGTATAGTTTATCTAGGTCCAATCCATGGTTTGAGATGCATAGGCAATGACATGCGGCTGCTTGCTGACTCTTTGACCTAGGACGACTCCTAGCGTAGAGTTGGATGTGTCACACATCAACTTGAACGGATATTCCCAATTTGGTGCTTGGAGGATAGCTACGGACGTGGGTCTCTTCTTCAGCTCTTGGAAAGCGTCCACACAAGGCTAGTCGAATAAAAAAATCCACGTCCTTCTATAGTAGCTTGGACAGAGGCAGGCGATCTTGCTAAAATTCTTGATAAATCACTGATAGAAACTTGCATGTCCAAGAAAAGAGCGAACCTCCCGCACAAAGGTGGGGTTAGACAGAGAACCTATAATGTCGACTTTTTTCTTATCGACTTCAATACCCCTATTAGAAACGAGGTGTCCTAAAACAATTCCCTTAGTAACCATGAAATGACATTTTTCAAAATTCAATACAAGGTTACTGTCCATGCATCTGTGTAAAACTTGACATCGATTGTCCGGGCATGCGTCAAAGGATTCCACGTACACAATGAAGTCATCCATGAAGACCTCCATGCAGTCCTCCAAGAGATCTAAGAAGATGCTGATCATGCACCTCTGGAAGGTACTTGGAGCATTTCACAGTCCAAACAGCATTCTAGTATAGGCGAACGTACCGAAAGGACACGTAAAGGCTATCTTATGCTGATCCACTAGTGCTATATGAATTTGCATGTATCCTGAAAAACCATCCAAAAAGCAATAATGGGATTTTTCGGCTAACTTCTCTAATACTTTATCAATGAAAGGCAGAGGGAGTGATCCTTGCGAGTCGTCTGATTGAGTTTTCTGTAATTGATACAGACTCACCAGCTATTCTGAATCCTTGTCAGCACCATCTCGTCCTGCCGATTCTTCACGACCTTCATTGGACTTCTTCGGCACTACTTAAACCAGACTCACCCATTGGCTATTCGAAATGGTGTAAATGACCACGTCTAGAATGGTCGGATTCAGTCTTCGCTGCTGCTACTTTATAGGTCGAGCTTCCTCCTCCAATAAAATCTTATGCATACAGATAGAGGGATTGATCCCTAGAAGGTCGGCTAATGTCCAGCCAATTGCCTTTTTATCCTTCCTTAGTACATTCAGCAACTTCTCCTCCTGCTCTCGGTTGAGATTGTTGGCTATTATTACCGAAAATTGTTGATGATCCTCTAGGTAAGCATACTTTAAATGCTTTAACTCGGTGGTTGGTGATTGAGGAGGAACAAATTGCTTTGTTGTTGATAGAGTCGGTTGGCCGACTCGGTCTAAATACGGACTCAGTTGTCCAAAGTCGGACTCGGACTCTACTTGTTGGGACTCCTGTTGAATAGATTCAGATCTGGCTTCTAGCTGATGGTTGGAGTTGGTCTCGACTTCCTCTAGGTTGACTTAATCAGTCTCGACCTCCTCCTGTACGTTGAAGTCGGTCTTGGCTTCCTCCATACCTCTGGAGTTGGACTCGACTTCCTTCTTACCCTTGGAGTCGGACTCGGCCCACTTCGTCTTACAGAATTTTTTTCCGGAATCAAACTCGTCTTTTACTATAGTTACCACTCTTATTACTTGATAATGGTCTTCTTTTTCAGTCGTTTTGAGCTCTTATCAAATAACTAAAGTTAACTATAGCATAGCCAACCCTAGGTCATTCTTCTCAAGGACACAGTGTGCTCAGTTGTGATTTAGTGTGAAGTAAAATGCTATCGAATCTAAGCAGTAAAGTTTTGACTGACTCTACTCGGTACTGGCCGAGTCGCTCTTGGCAGAGACAGAGCCGAGATGATCTCGGTAGAGACGATCCGGCTTGGTCACGGCTGAGTGTATTTCAGACGCTACAGAGATGGACTATCTCTATCTCAGACTTAAAAAGCAGTAAATAAGGGGGAGTTAGAGTGCAAGTAAAGCAGAAAGTAACTAAGACTAAGAATGCAGAAAACATATACTACTGTTACTAGCTATCTATTATTATTATTATATAACTGTGTTCATATTCAATCCCATTAATCCAAGTTCAGTCCAGGTTCCACACTCCCGTTCTCAGTCCATATCAGCCTCCAGGGTTCTTATGGCAATCGCCAAAGGTTCGTCCGTTGCCATACTGAGGATTTATGCAATCGCTACCTCATCAGTTGGCAGGGATTAAGTTCAGAGCTGATTTTAGGTTCTCAGTTAACAATCGCTAAATGATTACCTACTAAATTAGTCAAACCAGTTCCAATCGGCTTAGCTTAACATTGTTCACAGTTCCATTGCAATCGCGGGTTAAATCATGAATTAAAGTGGAGGAAGAGAATGGAGATAAGAGTTGCAGAATGAAATTGATTAACAGAAATAGAATACAAATACAGTGGTTCTGAATTCAGATGAATCCATCTTCCACGACGATTGCCATGGTTGATGGTGGTGGTTCACCTCCGTTAGCCTGAACGTTGAGGATCAGCTCCACCAGAGTGCGTCAGTAGTCTGATCGGTCCCCTCTGGTAGACTTCGGCTTCCCAGTCTCAGCCTTGCACTTCCTCAATCGAGAGAAATGCCAATGAGCATCGTGCACCACCATGAAAAATGGAGAGAGCGAGAGCGAGAAAGTGGTTATAGTGAGTATGGAATTAAAGTGAATTCAAAGACAGAACGTGTAAAAAGTGCACAGCTCCTCCTATATATACACGAGCTGTGATATGCTAATCCTAACGAATCCTAACAGAATTACACTATGAAGATCCTATTCTACCCCTATGCAGATCTTCTAACGTGACATGGCAGATTTCCTAGGAGTGACATGGCAACTGAGCTGACGTTGAGATGGCCTCCGAGCTGGATAGCTGATGTGGTCAATACAATTGGGCCTCTCTACTAGGTTGCTGGGCTGCAAGGCGTGGACTGCAAGGACGACTTTGGTTCGGCCGAGATGGAGTCGGTCTGACCGGGACAACTTCATCTCGGCTGAGACTCCTTTGTTGACCCTGATCAACTCGGCTTGACCTGCACGAGAAGGAGTGATACTTTTTATTTGCTAACAAATCTGAATTAACACATATTTGCATTTTCTCTATATTCAAGTCTATAAAATGAATCTTAGCTAACAATCTATTCTTAAGCACAAAATAGTCTTGTAAACATCCTTCTTCGGTGTCTAAAAGATGTATAAATTGTGACTCATCATTACTCCCGGCTCCACGAACTCCATTGAGAGGGTCCCAACATATACGTCAATCTTCATCCTCGCCATCATCAAGAATGGTCGTTCGAGAATCAACATGGATCCTTTCCCAAACGCTTCGTCCTCCATGTCCAACATGTAGAAGTCGGTTGCAAAGATCAACTCATTGACCTATACGAGAACACCTAAGGGTTACTGATAATGATGATCTTTTTCAGTCGTTTTGAGCTCTTATTAAATAACTAAAGCTAACTATAGCATAGCTAACCCTAGGTCATTCTTCTCAAGGTCACAGTACGTTCATAATGTATTTCAATGTATAGTAAACAAAAGCAAAATCTAAGAGCAAGATACTGACTCACCTCGGCACTGGCCGAGTAGCTCTCGGCAGAGGCTAGGACGAGTTGATCTCGGTAGAGACAATCCAGCTCGATCTCAGCTGAGTGCAGACAGACGCTACAGAGATGGACTACCTCTGTCTCGGACTCGAAAACAGTAACTGAGGGGGGTTGGAATGCAATTGAAATCGAAATTTAGATGAACTACAATGGAACTAAAATTAATTTGGAATACGGGTTCAAACATGCTACTCCTAATGATATTACTACTACTGTGTTCATGTTTAGTTCCAATAATCAAGGTTTTTCTGGGTTCAATCACTCCAGTCACAGTCCAGATCAGCCTCCAGTGTTCTTATGGCAATCGCTACAGGTCCGTCTCTTTCCATACCGAGGATTTACACAATCGCTACCTCATCAGTTGGCAGAGATTAAGTTCGAGCTGATTTTAGATTCTCAATTAACAATCGTTAAGTGATTACCTACTAAGTTAGCTAAACCAGTTCCGATCGGCTTAGTTCAACATTGTTCTATTACCAGGTGCAATCGCAACACAGTAATTGAACTTAAATTTCAGGAATGCAACGGAGTCAGAATTCAGAAAACACTCATAATATTGGAAGCAAAATACAAACACAGGGCCTGGATTCGATGATTCCATCTTCCACGACGATCGCCATGGGCGACGGCGATGATTCACCTCTGCTAGCTAAGACGCTAAGGTTCAGGTCCACCAGAGTACGTTGGTGCTACAATCGGTCTCCTCTGATAACCTTCGGCTTCTCAGTTCCTAGCTTGCATTTCCTCAATCGAGAGAAACGCCATTAACAGCACCGTGTACCATCGTGAGCGGAGGAGAAGAAAACGAGAGGGAATTTGGAAATTATGGATGTAGGAAGGTTTGAATGCCAAAAAGCCCCTATTCATTCAGAGTTCTATCTATTTATACAAGAGCGGACACAACCATCGATGCTAACAGAGTTACATGTACAATTCCTATTCTGCCCTTGTTGTGACTTGTGTTGCAAGCTACTCCAGTACTTGATGGGACGCTTGAGCTAGTGTTGAGGTGGTTCTATATTGCTGATGTGGAGTGCCACCTAGACCTACCTGGTTTGAACTGTTGGCTTGCATGGGCTGATTCTCGGCCTAGGCTTCTGGTGGTGGGCTGAGCTTGGCTGGACCTGCAATGAAGAGATAGTTAGCTAAAAACCTCGAATAAACATAGATTGTGTTTTACTCTGATTTTAGGCCATTAATCTGGATCTTAGCTAACAGTTATCTTTTAAGTTCGTGAGTTGCTTAATGGCACTCTTCTTAGGTCCAATTAAGATGTACATTTTATGACTCATCAGTTACACAATGCTCTTGTTGGCTAATTGGATTACCATCCCTATAGGCTTTAGATCCCCAAAGTTTCGAGACCGATACATTGATGCTAGCATGACGTTGATTGAAGCTCCTAAGTCCAGCATGGCATCGGTGAAAGTACAGTTGTCGATGGTGCATGGGACCGAGAAGATACCCGGATCTTGACATTTCTTCAATAAGACTCGTTATACTCCGGTAGTGGCATCTTCCTGTATGATCAATGGCAACAAGATTTCTCCCGTCTCGGCTCCTTCTTTCATTTTCTTCCTCTTGTGTATGTAGAGCTCCTTGAGGACCATAGCGTACTTGGGAACTTGCTTTATTGCATCCAGGAGTGGGATGTTGATTTTCACCTTCCTAAACAAATTGAGCAAGTCTTCATCAGTCTCGGACCTCCTTGCCGGGACTGTTCAAGTAGGAAAATGTAGTGGGACGCTTCAGGTTGGTTGTTGTACTTGGGAGTTGGCTCCCGATTTGGTCTCAGCATCGGCTGGTCTCCAATTTTGCTGAGGTGCAAACTGATGTGGTAATTCCCTACCACTACGTAGTGTTACTATGCCTACTCTTCCCCCTTTCGAATTCGAAATCGTCTGTGAGGGGATGTTTCCGGAATTGGCTGACTGCATTTGACTTACAATGTTGGCCAACTATCCTGCCTGCATTTTCAAATCGTGTATCGTGGCAGTTAGATTTTGCTAAAATTACATGTTGCATTCACTCATCTATTTTATCAAGTCTTCCATTGTAGAAGAATTTTCTCGAGGTGGCACTTGTTGTTTTTTCTACTGGCGGAATGATAGCTAGTAGCATCTCGAACCCAGATGTTAATAGATGCTCTGACTCGGACTCGGCATGTTCCTAGTTGGTCCAAATCTTGGGGTTGGATACTGCCCTTGATTCGGATTCGACAGATACAGTTGCCTCTAGAATTGTTGACTATCGTAAGGCTAATTTGGATATGGCTACCTCCCATACTGGTATTCGCCACCTATTGCTTCAACGCTTTCAGTGCTCTCTATATTTGTTTCCTGCAAAGTGGGGCACATGTCTGTTGGGTGCTCCATTGAGGTGCATATTTCATATACATGCTGTGTATTTTGTTGATGTTGCCCAACAGCAAGCTACCTTACAAGAGATGTTAACTTCGTTAGCTAGTTCTCCACCCTTAAGTTGTCGAATGTGCCATCTTCGTTCAACACCCTTGAGATGACGGCTCCTCCTCTGGTCCCGAACTACTGCATATTACTTGCCATGTTCGAGATCAAGTGTCTTATTGCCACTGGGGTCTTGTCCATCAACGCTTCCCCGCTTTTCGCATCTATCATGTTCTTGTCCATCATCATCACCCTTCATAAAAATATTACAATAAGAGTTGTTCATTGATTTGATGGTGCAGACATGTTGCACATAACTTGTTGAACCTTGATAATGCATATTTTATACCCTCTATAAGGTCTTTAGATGGGTAGAATAGACTATAATTTGTAGTTAAGAATCATGTATTGGCTAAGATTTAGACTTCCAAGGTTAAACTAAGGAAAATACGAATCTAGGTTAAGTTACTGATTTTAGCTAACAAGAATAGAAGTCTTGTTTTAGAGGTCAAAAAAGAAGTTGGACGAAGTCGAATCAGCTAGAGGAAGATGTCTAGGCAAAACGAAACCCTCTAGGCCGACTCCATCTCGATCAGAATTAAGTAATCCCAGCTGAGGCCGGATGCATCCCAGCCAGATAAAGGCGACTTCGTGGTGCTAACTCTATCATCAATAATCAGATTCCGACTCCTGTAGAGCCGACTCCGCAAGCCGACTTCGTGACCGAGTGATATCCACATGTCGACTCCAGAACTGGATGCCGACCTCAATCAGATCCAAACTCTGATCTGTCTAGATTCATCCTGACATTAGAAGACTGACTCTACTTCGACAGATTCAAGCATGTGCATAAAATGTAATTTAGCACATGGTAGTTAGGAAAGTCTGTTAGAGTAGTTATTTTTATTAAGTTTGTTATGTCGGGTGGTTAAATCTATTATTTCAATTATTTTGGTTGTAGAGTTAGTTAGTTGATGCATGTATAAATAGGGACGCATGGCTACGTTCTAGGGTTAGCATATATTATCGATAAACACGCACTATACGCTAGTACACTCTGTCGTTCACCTCCATTATCCATTCATTCCGCTTTGTTCAACAGTGCTTCTACGATGCTCAATCGGTCAAGTAGGCGTAGGGCAGAGTTCGAGCTGCGTAGAATTGCTAGAGGGGACTGACCAGGAATCTAGCACACTCTATAGGGTACAACCTCTCATGTTCGTTGTTCTCCTTTGGTTGAACACTACAGTTACCACTGGCGGTCGTCGTGGGAAGTTGAGACCATCCTTTTCCCCTGAATTCACTACATGTATCGGTATTTTGGTTAATCAATAAATGAATATGTTTCTCTTGCTTGTATGTTTGTAATTCTTGTTAGATAAATCTATTCTTGCCTATGTCACAATAGTGCTTAGTAAGATTAGATCAAGCTAGATTAGGGGCCAGTCGAAACCTGTCCAAGCAACTTTATAGGTAATCATTAGAAAACCTACATCAACTGAGGGCGTAATCCCTGCTACCTCGAGGTCGCGGTTGTGTAAGCCCTCAGTTGTCAATGGACGAACGTTAGGCGGTTGTCTTAGGAAATAGGTTGGTGAGGAACTGCTTGCACACTAGAAAACTGTATCAAAACTAGTCCATTGAGCCTTTGTAGCTGGTCTGATAACTATATTGTTTTGTTAGTTTTAGTAATTGTAGTGGCCTTAGGTAACCTTCACTTTCTTAGATAACCAATTTAATTTCTTGCACTTTACGTTTCGTTGTAAAAAAAAAAATTGTTTACATTCCATTACCGAGTCAGTCTGCATCCTACCATCTTTTGTATCTTTTTAGCCTTGCACACAAAGAAACATTTGAACCACGTGTCCTTGAGAGATATGACCTAGGTTGACCCTATGCTACCTATAACATAGGAAAATCTAGTATTTTGGTAGGAGAAATAATGACCAATTCTCAAACTATCAAACATCTCCCAATATTCGTGCAGTGTCTCCCTAGAATGTTGCCTGATCCCATAATTCTCCAAGAACATGCGCTTCATGTCTCCCCATGTGTTGAACATGACCAGTTATATGTACAACCAATCCTTTGTTGCTCCGTCTAGGGAGAACGGGAATGCCTTCATCTTGATGTAATCTTCTGGGATCCCTTGCGACCTTATCGTGGAACAAACTACGTGGAACTCCTTCAGGTGCTTATGTGGATCTTCACCTGCAAGGCCGTGAAACTTAGGCAACAGATGTATGAGTTCAAATTTCAGCTTGTATGACTGAGCTAGCTCCAATTGCAGATACTGGATGCACCATGGCTGGTACAACACATCCAGTGTAGCTAACTCCTTCAACATCCTGTTGTTATTCTCCATTTGCTCTAGCTCATACAACTGACTATCTACAATATCAAGCTTGGACTCAAACTCGTTAGATTTAGAAATAGAATTAAAACTATTGCTACTATTTCCTACGTGAATGTTTTTAGTTTTTCTTAGCCTATTCAATGTTTTATCTATCTTGGGATCTAATGGATGCAGACTACTAGAACTACTCCTAGTCATGCATTCTAAAAATTATTATGCAATCAAACTACGTACACTTATAATGCAAAAAATAGAAAACTAAATGCAAGATACAAAGAAAAATTATACATAAGAAAAAAATGAGTGCAACCTACAGTAACGAGATCTATGCAGAAAACAAGTGCACACTATAGAAAGAAAATTATGCAAAATCTACTGAGATTACTAAAAACGAAAATTATGCAAAAAGAAAGATAAATGCAAGATACCATAAAACGACAATTATGTAGCAAACGAATGCAAGATATAGACAAAAAAACATTATTACAGAAAAATCACTCACAAGATACAAAAAAGAAAATTATACAAAAACTACAAAATAAGAAAACAAAATCACATTGAAAATGGAACTTACAAATGCCTGACTACGCAATACATGTCACTCACGGACTCGACTATACATGCAGACTAGACTCGACATACACTGACCTCACATATAAAAATCCAACACATGCAAAATTCAATACATAGTCTCGGCACATACAACAAATTATTACCAGCATAAATGAAAACTCATACTACAGATGCATATAGACTTAGACTCGACATTGAATCAGACTCAGCATGCATAAAAATTGAATTTGGACACAGACTTGGTAAAAAAAACAAAAACACGAACTCACAATAAAAAAAACAACACAAACTGCTAGCAACGATACACACTCAGAGTAATCAAAAACAGATATGTCAATTAGCAGAAAACACAGACTCAACAGTTAGTGCACAAAACAAAATCAACAATTAGTAAAGTAGTGTGCCAGCAAGCCTTGACAGTCTCCTCTTAGGAACTGGCCACTACCCAAACACAGGTCCTACGTCCACTTGACCAGCTGAATGTCATACTAAAGCACCATGGAACAAAGAGGGGTGAAGTGAGAATGGAGGTGAACGATGGAGTATGTATGTGTGTTTGGCTTGGCTATGAATAAGCTTCTCTAACCAATGAACTTAGCTATACATCTCTATTTATACATGCATCGGCTAACTAACTATATAACAAAAATAACTGACATAATTGCCAGAGATAAAAGAATTAACTACTTTTCCAACCACTAACTAATCTCCTAAATGACCACGTACTAATTTACAATTATACACGTGCTTGAAATTGCCGAAGTGGAATCGGTCCTTGATGCTAGGATGGATCCGGACGGATGGGTGTTGGCATTTGGAGTTAGTATCTGGTTTGAAGTCGGCATCCACTTTGAAGTTGGCATCCGCTTTGAAGTTGGCATCCGCATTGAAGTCGGCATCCGGATAGGACTCAGAAACGGAGTCGACCTACAAAATCTGGTCTTCAAGAGTCGCCCTGCAGAGTCAGCCTGTAGAGTCAGCTGTAGAGTCGACATTCAACTACTGTTGATGAAGTCAAAATAGAGGAGTCAGCTTCATCTAGTCGGGACGAAGAGTTAGCCTAGAGAGTATTCTTTTGGTCTGGATGATTGTGTCTAGTCAAGTTGACTTCGTCTGCACTCCAGTTTGACCTGAAAAATAAGGCTTCTCTTTTGTTAGCTAAAATTAGCAATTAGCATAGATTTGTATTTTCCCTATTTTAACCTTGAAATTCTGAATCTTAGCCAATACTTGATTCTTAACCACAATTTAGAGTCTATTCCACCCATCTTAAGACCTTGTAAAGTGTCTAAAATATCAATTATCAAGCAACATGTTGAGGACTTGCGGAAACTGTTCGTTAGGCTCCAAAAATATAAGCTAAGGTTGAACCCAGCCAAATGTACATTTGGTGTAAAGTCGGGAAACCAATTGGGCTTCATAGTAAATGAAAGGGGCGTAGAGGTGGACTCAGATAAGATAAAGGCTATCCAAGAAATGTTGACTCTGAGGACCGAGTCGGAAGTTCTAGATTTCTTGGGAAGAGTAAACTATATAACTCGTTTCATCTCTCAACTAACTACGACATGTTGCCTAATCTTTAAGCTCATCCATAAAAGCCAAAAGGCGGAATGGAATCCGGAATGCCAAAAAGCCTTTGAGAAGATCAAGAAATATTTGGAGAACCCTCATGTCCTCGTTCTGATAGTACCAAGAAAGCCCTTGATACTATACTTAATAGTACTTGAAGAATCCATAGGGTGTGTCTTAGGACAACAAGACCTCACAGGAAGAAAAGAGTAGGTCATATACTACCTCAATAAGAAGTTCACAGATTGTAAGAAAAGGTATTCAGCATTAGAATGAACCTATTGTGCCTTGGTTTGGGCAATGAAAAGGCTGAGGTAGTACATGTTGGCTAATACTACGTGGTTGATGTCCAAGACAGATCCTATCAAGTATATTTTTAAAAAGTCGATTTTGACAAGGTGGATAGCACAATGGCAAATGGCTTTGTTGAAATACGATATTGTATATATGATCCTATAGGCTATAAAAGGGAGTGCCCTAGTTGAACATCTGGTCCACCATCCAATACCAAATTACTAGCCACTTCAACACGAATTCCTTGATGAGCATATCATGATAATAGCCGAGACCAAATCACAATCGGACGAATGGATGATGTGGTTCGACGGAGCTTCTAATCTAAGGACCAATGCTTCGACGGTACCAATAACATGGTAGAATATAAGGCTTGTTCCATGGGAATCATGATGGCTTTGGAGCATCAAGTAAAAAAGCTGAAAGTCTTTAGTGATTCAGCACTAGTCATCTACCAACTCCATGGGGAATCAGAAATGCGTTATGCTAAGCTAATCCTTTATCACAATCATGTGAAGAAAATGCTCGAACTTTTATAGAGTCACTTTCCAACACGTCCCTGATAGGGTGTTCTTTTAGTCGTTTTGAACTCTTATCAAATAACTAAAACTAATTATAGCATAGTCAACCCTAGGTCATTCTTCTCAAGGACACACTATGCTTAGTTGTGACTTAGTGTGAAGCGAAGTAATATAGAGTCTGAGATGTAAAGTGTTGACTCTCCTCGGCACTGGCCGAGTTGCTCTCGTCAGAGACAGAGCCGAGATGATCTCGGTAAAGACAATCCGGCTTGTTCTCGGCTGAGTGCAGACAGACGCTACATAGACGGACTATCTCTGTCTCAGACTAGAAAACAGTAAACAAGGGGGATTTTGAATGTAAGCAAAGCAGAAAGTAAACTAAGACTATGAATGCAATAAACATATACTACTGTGACTAGTTATCTATTATTATTTTCATTTAACTGTGTTCGTGCTCAGTCCTATAAGTCCAAATCCAGTCCAATTTCCACATTGAAGTTCTTAGTCCATATCATCCTTGGGAAGTCTTATGGCAATCGCCAAAGGTTCGTCCAATGCCATATCGAGGATTTATGCAATCGCTACCTCATCAGTTGGCAGGGATTAAGTTTAGAGCTGATTTTAGATTCTCGAATAACAATCGTTAAATGATTACCTACTGAATTAGTTAAACCAATTCCAATCGGCTTAGCTTAACATTATTCACAATTTAATTGCAATTGCAGATTAAATCATGAATTAAAGGAGAGAAAGAGAATGGAGATAAGAAATGTAGAATGAAATTGATTAAGAGAAACAGAATACAAATACAGTGGTTCTAAATTCCGGTGGATCCATCCTCCACAACGATCATCATGGTTGATGGTGGTGGTTCACCTCCGATAGCCTGAGCACTGAGGATTAGATCCACCAGATTGCGTCAGTAATTTGATCGATCCCCTCTGACAGACTTCGGCTTCCCAGTCTCAAACCTGCACTTCCTTAATCGAGAGAAACGCCAATGAGCATCGTGCACCACTGTGAAAATGGAGAGAATGGGTGCAAGAAAATGGATATAATGAGTGTGGAATCAAAGTGAATTCAAAGACGCGTAAAAAGTGCACAACTCCTCCTATATATACACGAGCTGTGATATGCTAATCCTAACGAATCCTAACAGAATTACAATGTCAATTTCCTATTCTACCCCTATGAAGATCTTCCAACGTGACGTGGCAGATTCCCTAAGAGTGACATGGCAGCTGAGCTAACGTTGAGGTGGCCTCCGAGCTGGATAGTTGATGTGGTTAATACAATTGGGCCGCTCTTTATTGGGCTGCTGGACTGCAAGGCAAGGACTGTTGAGACGACTCTGGCTTGGCCGAGATGGAGTCAGTCTGGACGGGACGACCTCATCTCGGCCGAGACTGCTGTTGACCCTAGTCAACTCGGCTTGTCCTACAGAAGAAGGAGTAATACTTTTTATTAGCTAAGACTTCTGAATTAGCACAGGTTTGTATTTTCTCTCCACTTAAGCCCATAAAATGAATCTTAGCTAACAATCCATTCTTAAACACGAAATAGTCTTGCTACCACCCTTCTTAGGTGTCTAAAAGAAGTATAATTTGTGACTCATCACACCCCCACACTTATCTTTTTGCACTCCTGGGCAAAATGAAATGAAAATCAACAAGGGGAAATTTTTAAAGACAGAAAAGAATTTCTCAATTGGCCTCCTCAAGTTCATCCGAGACAGAGTCGACACTCTTTCACTCCGAGATAAAATTTCTCAATCCTTCTGAAAAGTACCTCTCTTGTGTTTAAGGCAATTTCATGACTTGCAACAGCAAAGGTTAGCCAACAGTGACAGAGCTCTTACTAAGCAATTATTCTCTCAGCCACTCAAGTGTTTAAGCTTGTATTTACACTCAACATTACATGAGACTGATATTACCATACTTTGACAAAGCTCTCTTCTTACACCTACAAAAACACACGCAGTTATGATCACTAGGACTTCTTTTCGGCTTGCCACGAGGCTAGGTCACTGGTAGGATAAAATATAGGAAAGCTAGCTCAGGACCCATGAGGGAGAGAGGAGCAATGGGGATTAAGCCTTATCAACTTGAGGGATAACCCAGGATGCCGTCATTTCTTTCTTTTGTTATTGCCAGCTCCCTTCCTTTCTTTTCCTTATTAAACATGTATTTTTTATGCAGCTTGCTGTTTTCTTTCTTTGATTGATTCAACTCGGATTTCTCAGCTACTGCTTCCACTTTTCTCTTTTCTCTTTCGTTCCCTCGCTTCTTTTCTTTCTTCATGTTTTCGAGCTTCTATAGGATGCTGAATAGATTCTGCTTCCTGGAGACTCCCCCACACTTGATAATGACTTACTCCTTGAGGGTGAGGTTGATTCATGGTTTTCCGGCTTTGGCTTGTAATGAGCTGTAAGAAAGAACGGTTATGCGGCTCAATTGGGGGTAAATAAAGGAGAGAATTTTCTTTAGGTAGGCTTTATTTGGCTCGGAGCTATTTAGAAACATGGCTCTGATTCTAGACGTGTCTTATCCATACATAGGTTTCCTGGAGTTTTCCAAAAAAATGTTAGTGGCAACTTCTACTATGTCGAGTCAGTCACGGAACCCTGAACGAGCCAACTCGAATTCGACTCCAATTGTGCAGAGTCGGTCTCGGCACTCAATGAGCCGAGTCGATCTACTTTTTTTGTCGACCCTACATCGCAGCCTAAGTTACGACATCTAGTAAGAAGGTTGGTGTAGGGTCCTTAATACATTCCTTTTGGTATATCTCCAAAGGATGTAAGGACTAAGCATTGACGCCCATCATGATTTTTTTTTAATTGCAAGTTCATATCTTTCTTCTTCTTTTATCTTCAACTTCTATTTTATTTTCCCTAGAAAATTCACTATACAAATCTTATATGAATCTTCTTCTTTCTCATTGGATTTTTGGTTTTGATTTCTTCTTTCACTCTCATAACAATGTGAAAGCATAATTGATATGGCAAGGAATGACTCAAGCCATTGATGAGTCACAATTTATACATCTTTTAGGCACCTAAGAAGGAGGTTTGCAAGACTATTCTGTGCTTAAGAATGAACTGTTAGCTAAGATTCATTTTATGAGCTCAAATATATAGAAAATACAAATTTGTGCTAATTCAGATTTCTTAGCTAATAAAAGTAACTCTTCTTCTTTTGCAGGTCAAGCCGAGTTGACCAAAGTCAACAAGGGAGTTCCCACGAGATGAAGTCGTCCCGCCAGACCGGCTCCAAATCGTCTCGGCAATCCTTGACTTGTAGCCCAGCAGCCCAGCGAAGAGTGGCCCAAGTACATTGACCACATCAGCTATCCAACTTGGAGGCCACCTCAGCGTTAGCTCAGCTGCCATGTCACTCCTAAGAGATCTGCCATGTCAGGATAGAAGATCCGCATAGGGGTAGAATAGGATCTTTCACAATGTAATTCTGTTAGGATTCGTTAGGATTAGCATATCACAGCTCGTGTATATATAGGAAGAGCTGTGCACTTTTTACACGTTCTGTTTTTGAATTCACTCCTAATACACCTCATTTTACTCCATCTCCTCACCCTCATCCTTCCATTCCTGGTGGCGCACGGTACTGCAGTGGTACTTCTCTCGATTGAGGAAGTGCAGGTCTAAGACTGGGAAGCTGGACGTTCACCAGAGGGGACCGATCAAACTACTGACGCACTCTGGTGGAACTGATCCTCAGCACTTAGGCGAACGGAGGTGAACCACCACCATCAACCTTGGCGATAGTTGAGGAAGATGGAACCATCCGAACTCAGGACCACTGTATTTGTATTCTGATTTTGTTAATCGATTTCATTCTGCATTTCATATCTCCTTTCTCCTATCCTCTTCTTTAATTCACGGATTGAATCGCGATTGCATTTGAGATGTGAATAAGGTTAAGCTAAGCCGATTGGAACTGGTTTAACTAATATAGTAGGTAACCATTTAACGATTGTTAATAGGGAACCTAAAATCAGCTCTGAACTTAATCCCTGCCAACTGATGAGGTAGCGATTGCATAAATCCTCGGTATGACAACGGACGAACCTTTGGCGATTGCCATATGATTACCAAAGGGTGATATGGACTATGAACTGGAGATTGGAACCTGGACTGGACTTGATTAATGGACTGAATCTGAATACAGTTATATAATACTAATAGATAATTAGTAACAGTAGTATACATTTACTGCATTCATAGTCTTAGTTTATTTTCTGCATCACTCACATTCCAACTCCCCCGTTTACTGTTTTCTTTACTGTTTTCTGGTTGAGACAGAGGTAATCCGCCTCTGTAGCGTCTGTCTGTACTCAGCCGAGACCAGGCCGGATAGTCTTAGTCGAGACCATCTCTGCCGAGACTGTCTCTGCTCAGTCTCTGCCAAGTACGACTCGGCTACAACCGAGGAGAGTCAACACTTCACATCTCAGATTTTGCGTGGTTTAACTTCACACTAAATCACAATTGAGCACACTGTGTCCTTGAGAAAAATGACCTAGGGTTGACTATACTATAGTTAGCTTTAGTATTTGATAAGCACGTAAAACGACTGTAAAAACGCGCATCATCAAATTGGCGCCGCTGCCGGGGACACAAGTTCTTTTGTGTAAATGTGTGCCAAGCTAAGTAAGGTCGAATCCCGAGTCTGTGAAGTGTAAGTCAGTCCTGAGTATTTTGAATTTGTCTATGTTTTTCTGTTGTTTCGGGATCCTGAATAAAAAGCATGCCCTATATCAATAATTTTTCTGTGTAAAACCATTTTGTAGTACTTAGAGGTAGCATTTTGTTTGCATACATTACTGCATCTTTCTTTTCTGCATAATCTGCATGATGCATGACTAGGAGTAGTACTGATCCATTGACTGTTTTTGACCCAGAAATAGAGTTAACCTTACGTAGATTACGAAAAATTAGGAACACTGTAGTAAATAGTAGTGCTGATATAGAATCTGTAGCTAATTCTAACCAGCTTTGTACTGATAATCTTGTGTCTAGTTCTAACGTTTTTGCAGAATCAGGACGAATGGAGAATAACGATAGGGCGTTGAAGGAGTTAGCTACTCGGGCGTGGTGTATCAACCCCCGGTGCATCCAATACCCACAGCTGGAGCCAGCTCAAACATATGAGTTGAAATCTGGTCTTATACACTGTTGCCCAAATTTCATGGTCTTGCAGAGAAGACCCCACAAGCACCTGAAAGAGTTCCATGTGGTCTGCTCTACCATGAGGCCGCCCAGGGGATATCGGAGGACTATATCAAGATGAAGGCATTCCCATTCTCCCTGGATAGGGCAGCAAAGGATTGGCTGTACCTTCAGCCCCTTTTTCAACACCTGGGGAGACATGAAGCGTGCATTCCTGGAGAAGTTCTTTCCGGCATCCAGAACTCGACCATCGAAAAGAGATATGTGGGATAAGGCAGCATCCAAGCGAAACGTTACATGAATACCGGGAGAGGTTCAACAAACTCGCGCCACCTGTCCACATCATCGATCAGCGAACAGTTGCTGATCCAGTATTTCTATGAAGGATTATCTCGATGGACAGAAGTATGATAGACGCAGCCAGTGGCGGAGCCTTAATGGACAAGACACCAGCAGCAAGCGAGGCACCTGATTTCCAACATGGCTAGCAACACACAGCAGTTTGGAATCAGAGGGCCGAGTCGATCTCGGATGGTGAATGAAATCGGTGCAATTTCCAATCAGAGGTTGGAGAATCAGCTGACTGAATTGACATCATTGGTGAGACAGCTTGCTGTTGGACAACACCAACCCACCATAGCAGCAAAAAGTTTGTGGCATATGTACTTCCGTGAGCACCCCAATCGATATGTGCCCCACTCTCCAAGAAACCGAGTCGGACCAGCCAGCAAATGTTGGAGCCATAGGTGGATTTCAAGATTTTAGCAGCCGTATCAGAATCGGCCATTTGATAACCAGCAACATGGAAGACAGCCATTTCGCCAGGACCGAATCAGGGGGCCATATGCTCAACAATTCGGATCCACACCGAACACTTATCGCGACAGGCAGGTTATCAACACCGACTCAGCAATACCAAGTACCACCATTCCAACAAAGAACAACAGCAGAAGGTACCTACTCAAGGTAACCCTCCATCTCTGGAGGACTTAATGAAGCAACTAGCAACTAGTAATCTGAGTTCCAGAATGTGAGCTCCAAAGAACATGCAGTTTCAGCAGAATATGACCGCCACCATCCAAGACCTCAAAACGCAAATTGACAGCTAGCCAACACCGCAGAGCCAATTACAGTCGGGCAGGATCTAGCAACCTCCCCTCTCAAACCATCCCAAATCCGAGAGGAAACGCCAGCCAGAAGTCACTCTCGAAGTGGGAAAGAACTAGCCCAACCTACACTGCAGCAGGAGCCGAGATCAGTAAGAACCGACCCCGAGCAAAACGCTGACTTACAGTCTCCTGGCCAGAGAAAGTCTGTCCCACTGCCATTTCCATCTCGGCCCAATTCAGCAAGGAAGCCAGTCGGATGACGAGTTGCTGAAGATGTTCCGTAAGGTGGAAATCAACATTCCACCCTTGATGCCATCAAGCAAGTTCCCAAAGCATGCAAAGTTCCTCAAGGAACTCTGCCTGCTTTAAGAAGATAATAGGAAGTGTGGAAGTTGGAGGTGTGGTGTCGGCCCCGACTAACAACGCAACTTCCATCGCAGGGGCAAAAACACTGCCTAAGAAATGCAGAGATCCTGGAATCTTTTTTCTGTCCCTTGCACCATTGGTGAATGCACTTTTACCGATGCCATGCTGGATTTGGGAGCCTCAATCAATGTCATGCCGCATCAATCTACAGTGTCCCTGAATTTCGGAGGTTTAGAGCCCACAGGATGACCATTCAACTTGCAAACAGAAGTATTGTCCAGCCCCTGGGAGTTCTTGAGGATGTTCTCGTCCAAGTTAATGAGCTAATTTTTCCAACTGACTTTTATGTTCTTGACATGGAGGAAGAGACAGCCAGAAAAGAATCAACTTTAATTCTGGGAAGACCATTCTTAATGACGGCACGAACAAAGATTGATGTATACTCCGGGATTCTCTCAATGGAATTCGGCGACACTCTGGTGCAATTCAACATCTTTGAAGCTATGAAGCACCCCACCGAAGACCATTCCCTCTTTGGCGTTGACCTTATTGAAGAACTGGTTGAAGAATATCTTCAACTAGACAGCTGCAGTGGAAGCATGGAAGATTTTGCTGAAGTTTCTAACATTATCAGTTGCTTAGCAAAGGAAGCCGACAGTGAAGAAGTACATACCCTCTCCAGCTCCGAGGACGAATATGATGATATTGCTGACTTGGATTTCAAAGCCGAATTATTCAAAACGATGAACCAAGCATGCAATCAGGAAAACCAGGAGTGCTCAGGAATTGAAGAAGCTGAAGTTGCCGAAACTAACCAATCCTTATTTGCACAAATGGGCAACAATCTTTTTCAGCCAGAATCGAAGTCTGGCCAGAGAAGGCCGAGTCAATGAAGGAGCCATAGTCAACTCGGCCAAAGAAACCACGGCCGACAAGCCCACCGAGATCATTTCGGCCAAAGAAGACTCAACTCACACTGTGGAAAACACCGATGTTCCATCCAGAGCCGACTCAGAAGGACAACTCGGCCAAGGCCGACTCTACTCCCACGTTGACTGAGCCCATGAAGTCAAGCCGGCCGAAGCAATCAAAGGCCGAATCATGTCGGCACACCTGGTGCCGAATCAAGACCAAGTCGGCCACGGATCCAAATTCAGATATTGAAAAATCTCCATTGCCACCACCACCCATAGAACTAAAACCATTGCCGTCACTTAAAATACGCCTACTTGGACAAAGAACAGCAACTCCCGGTTATTATTGCTAGTAATCTCAACCAAGAGCAAGAAGAAAAGTTGTTGGAGGTCCTAAGGCAGCATAAGAAGGCAATAGGGTGGAAACTTTCTGACCTTCCTGGCATAAACCCCTCCATCTGCATGCATAGAATACTAATGGAGGAGGAGATCAAGCCCATAAGGCAGCAGCAAAGAAGACTGAATCCAACACTCCTGGACGTGGTTAAGAAAGAAGTCTCAAGGCTCCTTGCAGCAGGGATCATATACCCCATCTCGGATAGCCAATGGGTGAGCCCTGTACAAGTGGTGCCAAAGAAGTCCGGGCTGACTGTCATGAAAAACCAGCAGGATGAGCTAGTACCAACACGGATTCAGAACAGTAATGCGAGTATGCATCGACTACGTAAGATTAAACCAAGCAACTCAAGAAGGATCACTTTCCTCTGCCCTTCATTGACCGGATGCTTGAAAAATTAGCGGAGATCCCATTATTGTTTTCTTGATGGATTTTCAGGCTATATGCAGATACACATCGCACTGCAGGACCAGCATAAGACAACTTTTACCTGCCCATTTGGCACCTTTGCGTACACACGCATGCCATTCGGCTTTGTGCAATGCGCCGAGTACATTCCAACGCCGCATGCTCAGCATCTTCTCGACTTGCCGCAGGACTGCATGGAGGTCTTCATGGATGATTTCACTGTTTATGCTGACTCATTTGATGCATGCCTGAATAATCTATCCAGAGTGTTGACGGATGTATTGACAAAAACCTCGTGACTAATTTTGAAAAATGTCACTTCATGGTGACTGAAGGAATAGTATTGGGCCATCTGGTATCCAATGTAGGCATCGAAGTGGATAAAGCCAAGATAGACATCATATCATCCCTTCCAAACCCCTCTCTTCGAGGAGGTTCGCCATTTCTAGACACGCAGGCTTTTACAGAAGGTTCATCAAGAACTTTAGCAAACTTGCCCCTGCCCCTCGTCCAAGCTGCTACAGAATGATGTGGAATTCAATTTTAACCAACCCTGATTGAAGCATTTCAGGAGTTGAAAAACAGACTCATCCACTCCCATTCTGCAAGCACCAAACCTGACCTGCCATTCGAACTAATGTGTGATGCATCCAACTCCGCATTAGGAGCTGTTCCTCGGCCGAGGGAGTCGACCTCCCAAGGCATGTGATTGCTTATGCATCTCGAACTATGGACTCGGCCCAAAGAGAATTACACAACAACCGGAAGGAACTATTGGCAATTGTATTCGCCTAGACAAATTCCGCCATACCTTCTCGGCAGTAAGATCATTGTGTTCTCTCGATCATGCGGCTTTAAGGTACTTGTTGAAGAAGCCTGATGCCAAGCCGAGACTGATTCTAGAGATGCTTCTCCTTCAAGAATTCAACATCGAGATCGAGATAAAAAGAGGTGCCGAGAATTTGTAGTGACCACCTAAGCGTAATCCAAAAAAGAAAGTGAACCGATGCCTGTCCGAGATGAATTTCCAGATGAGCACCTTCTGCACATAAAAAACGCTCTTCACCATGGTTTGCTGACATTTGTAATTTTGTGGCAACATCTCGCTTCCACTGTGAGGCATCTCGGCCTTACAAAGACAAAATCCGGTGATGCCAAGTACTACATTTGGGATGACCCCTACCTTTGGCGACTATGCAAAGTGACAAAGTCATCCGCAGTGCATTCCTGAAGCCGAAGTTCAATTCGGTCCTCCAGTTCTGCCACTCTACACCTGGAGGCGGCCATTATGGGTCCACTGACCGCCAGAAAGTGCTAGATCTGTGGTCTCTACTGGCCAACCATCTTCAGAGACGCCGCATGAATTCGTCTCCACTCATGAACTGCCAAAAAGCAGAATGGCCATGAACAAAAGGCATGAAATGCCCCAACAACCCATCCAATTCGTGAAATCTTTGATGTTTGGGGAATATATTTCATGGGACCATTCCCGCCTCCAATGGCTATTCATACATTCTCGCTGGCGTCAGATTATGTATCAAGGTGGGTAGAAGCCATTGCCACCAGAACCAACGATGCTCGAGTAGTAGTGGACTTCCTCGAAGTCCAATATCTTCTCGGCCGGTTTGGTGTGCCAAAGCGCTCATAAGTGACCAAGGCGTCACTTCGCAACAGAGCCATGGCTTCCCTTCTCCAGAAATATGGGGTAGCACACAGAATTGCTACAGCCTATCACCCCAAACTAATGGCCAAGCTGTAAGTATTCAACAGGAAATCAAGAAACACTACAAAAGATGACGAATCCCAACAGAAAGACTGGAGCCGCCTCCCTGAGGACGCCTCTGGGCACACCGAACTGCATACCGAACACCTCTCGATGTCTCCCTACAGATTGTTTTCGCAAAGTCTGTCACCTTCCCGTGGAACTAGAACACAGAGCATACTGGGCTGTTAAGCAGTGCAATCTGGCCTATGACCAAGCAGGGGAGTAGAGAAAATTTCAGCTACAAGAGCTAGATGAACTCCGCTTGAAGCATATGAAAACTCCAGGATCTACAAGCAGAAAATCAAGCGATTCCATGACCAGCAGATCCCGAGAAAAGAATTCGAAGTTGGCCAGAAAGTCCTCTTGTTTAACTCACGCCTCAAGCTCATTTCAGGTAAATTACGTTCTAGATGGGATGGGCCTTTGTTATCACTAATGTGTTTCCCCATGGTGCAGTACAACTAAAAGATGAACACAACAACAGCACCTTCCAGGTCAATGGGCACCAGATTAAGTCGCACCATGAAGGTCCAACGTCAAACATCCATGAAATGGAAAGCATGTCACCGATGGAACCAACATCACCAGAGAACCCTACCCTACATTGCATGGACAATGCAGATTTTAAGTGTGGGGGGGATGATCACAGTTTCTATCCCCATCATCCTGAACTCTGCTAGTTTAAATTACTTTGTCATTTCTTTTCAATTGTGCGTTTTATTTCAAGTTTCATGTCATTTCAAATTTCATGTTTTCAATAATAAAAAAAAAAAAAAAAAAAAAAAGCTTTTCTGTTTTTTCCTCCCGAACAGTAATTCCAAGTGGATTGTCAATAATGAAATTTTCTTGAAAAGAGTTCTTGAATTGGCTTCTGAAAGCTTGAATAAAGTTGGTAGGAAACATCTCGCAACTTTGACAAGAGAATTCTCTAGCTCAAGAGAATGAAACTTTTGTGTTCTAGGCAAGAATCGACTGAAAAATTGAAAAGAAAAACCTTGAGTCAGAGCTGATACAACCTGTGTGAGATTTTGAGCCTTGTAAATATGGATGGCTTGCATCTTGCCATTCTCTTCTTGTTCTTTAGTGTAATTTTTGCATTCATGATAACTGTATATTCTGCATTTTGCCTCAACTCTATGGATACAACTGTTTTCACATGCAGGGAATGACATGATCTAGGCCATGTTTCTTATGAGCCCTGAGCCAAATAAAGCCTACCTGAACAAATGTATCTGTTGTTTCCCCATTTGAGCCTAACTAACCATTCTTTTGACAGCTCACTACAAGCCAAGGCCAGAAAAAACCATGAATTAACCTCACCCTATGGGAGCAGAGGAGCTTTGGAATTGTTTTGGGAATAAGTCATGATCAAGTGTGGGGAACTCCAGGAAGCAAAAAAAAAGTTGTTCAACATTCTCCGAGGCTCAAAGAACAATAAAAGAATAAAAGCGAAAAAAAGAAAGAAAAAAGAAAAGTGGAATGCAGCAGCTGAAAATCTGAAAAGCAAATAAAGAAAGAAAGCAGTTGCATAAATGTGTTGTATAAGAAAAAAGAAAAGAAAAGGAGCTGGTGGCAGCAAGAAGGAGAAATTGGCAGCATCCCGAGTTACCCTCAGACTGATTTAAACTCACTCCCCATTGCTCCTCTTTCCTCATGGGTCCTGAACCAGTTTTTCCCATATATTATCCACCCCGCGACCCAGCCTCGCTACAAACCTGAAAGAAGTCCTAGTGATCATAACTGTGTTTTTTGCAGGTGTAAAAAGAGAGCTCACAAAGTGTGGTAATTTCAGTTCCATGAATGTTGAGTGTAAATACAAGCCCAAGCACGAGAAGTAAGGGAGTGCTCTTCCAAATAAAAGCTCTGTCACCCTTTGGTTGTCTTCTCTAGATTTGCAGGTCATTAATTTTCCTAGAGCACAGTATGAGTAATTTCAGACTGAAAGAGCATCTCAAGCTCAGAGTGAATGAGTACCGACTTGTCTGTCTCGGCCAAACTGAAGGAAGCCAAGTCAAAAATTTTCTTCATCTTTAAAAACTCCCCTTAAGATTTTCATTTTATTTTGCCCAGGAGTGCAAAAGGGTAAGTGTGGGGTGTGATGAGTCACAATTTATACATCTTTTAGGCACCTAAGAAGGAGGTTTGCAAGACTATTCTGGCTTAAGAATGAACTGTTAGCTAAGATTCATTTTATGAGCTCAAATATATAGAAAATACAAATTTGTGCTAATTCAGATTTCTTAGCTAATAAAAGTAACTCTTCTTCTTTTTGCAGGTCAAGCCGAAGTTGACCAAAGTCAACAAGGGAGTTCCTAAGCAGAGATGAAGTCGTCCCGCCAGACGGCCCAAATCGTCTCGGCAATCCTGACTTGAGCCCAGCAGCCCAAATAAGAGTGGCCCAAGTACATTGACCACATCAGCTATCCAACTTGGAGGCCACCTCAGCGTTAGCTCACCGCACGCCATGTCACTCCTAAGAGATCTCGCCATGTCGATAGAAGATCCGCATAGGGGTAGAATAGGATCTTTCACAATGTAATTCTGTTAGATTCGTTAGGATTAGCATATCACAGCTCGTGTATATATAGGAAGAGCTGTGCACTTTTTTACACGCTCTGTTTTTGAATTCACTCCTAATACACCTCATTTTACTCCATCTCCTCACCCTCATCCTTCCATTCCCCGTGGCACGGTACTACAGTGGTACTTCTCTCGATTGAGGAAGTGCAGGTCTAAGACTGGGAAGCTGGACGCTCACCGTAGGGGACCGATCGACTATCGACGCACTGTGGAACTGATCCTCAAGACTTAGGCGAACGGAGGTGAACCACCACCATCAACCTTGGCGATCGCTGAGGAAGATGGAACCATCCGAACTCAGGACCACTGTATTTGTATTCTGATTCTGTTAATCGATTTCATTCTGCATTTCATATCTCCTTTCTCCTATCCTCTTCTTTAATTCACTCGATTGAATCGCGATTGCATTTGAGATGTGAATAAGGTTAAGCTGCCGATTGAACTGGTTTAACTAATATAATAGGTAACCATTTAACGATTGTTAATAGGGAACCTAAAATCAGCCTCGAACTTAATCCCTGCCAACCGATGAGGTAGCGATTGCATAAATCCTCTGTATGACAACGGACTAACCTTTGGCGATTGCCATATGATTACCAAAGGCTGATATGGACTATGAACTGAGATTGGAACCTGACTGACTTGATTAATGGACTGAATCTGAATACAGTTATAATACTAATAGATAATTAGTAACAGTATGCATTTATCGCATTCATAGTCTTAGTTTATTTTCTGCATCACTACATTCCAACTCCCCCTGCCATCGTTTTCTGGTTGAGACAGAGGTAATCCGCCTCCTCAGAAGGCCTGTCTGTACTCAGCCGAGACCAGGCCGGATAGTCTTAGTCGAGACCATCTCAGCCGAGACTGTCTCTCCGTCTCTGCGCAAAGTACGACTCCTGGCTACAACCGAGGGAGAGTCAACACTTCACATCTCGATTCTACGTGGTTTAACTTGACACTAAATCACAATTGAGCACACTGTGTCCTTGAGAAAAATGACCTAGGGTTGACTATACTATAGTTAGCTTTAGTATTTGATAAGCACGTAAAACGACTGTAAAAACGCGCATCATCAGCCATCAACATTGGCGTTATGCAATGGAGAATATGGACGGAATTTGAACAAGATTTATTGTGCAAACCAATAATTTGATGAAATGCTTTGAATTCTATTTGGCTTTTGAACCATAAGTTTGCTAAGTTGTGGTTGTGGTTTCTACTTTGCTCACGTGGTGCTTGTGAAATTTTCTTTTTGAAGATAGATTTGTATTGCAATTGTTTCTTGCAATTTTCTTTGATGAAAGCTTCTCTATATAGTGGTTAAGCATTAGTTTAAGCTTTTGACATAGATGATTACACATTGAGATGTTTTGCTTCTATTTTTAGTGGTTAAGCATTGTGTTCGGCTTCTACTCTTTATGGTTAAGCTTTGTTGCTTCTGCTTTATGGTGGTTAAACATTTGTTCTTGGTTTGTTTATGCCTTTAAATGGTGACTTCATTCCTATTGGTCATTATTTTGATGGTAACACTTTTCTCAAACATGAATCATATTAGGTATGACTTCTTTCTCATTAACATTTATTTTGATGGTGACTGATAAGCTCGTTTTTAGTCATCTTAACGGACATCAAATAACTAAATCTAACTATAGTATAGTCAACCCTAGGTCATTCTTCTCAAGGACACAGTGTGTTCGAAGTGTGTTTTAATGTGGAATAAACAAAGCAGAATCTAAGTGCAGAGTATTGACTTGTCTCTACCGAAAAGTGCTGACAGACGCTACAAAGTCGGACTGGCTCTATATCAGACTAGGACAATAGTAAACAGGGGATTGGAATGCGAGTAAAGTAGAATACAGTAAAATACAAAGTGTAAATGCAGCTACTGACTACACTACTGCTATGGCTGTGTTCATGTTTTAGTCCAATAATCAAGTCTGTTTTGGTTCATCCGTTCGGTTAACAATCCATATCAGCCTTCGATATTCTTATGATGATCGCCAAACATTCATCCATTGCCACACTGAAGAATTATGCAATCGCTACCTCATCAATTGGCAGGGATTAGGTTGAAGCTAAGTTTAGGTTCTCAATTAAGTGATCTAGTTGAATACCTACTTTTCTAATCAAACCAGTTCCAATCGACTTAGTTCAATCATGGTTCCATCACTTTGTGCAATCGCAACGCAGATAAGGAATTAAAGTCTAGGAATGCAACAGAAATCAGAATCAGAAATCACTTCGCATTAATGAAAACAAAATACAAACATAGGGATTTGGCTTCTGGCTCCAACTGCTCACGACAATCGCTATGGCCGACGATGATGGTTCACCTCAGTAGCTAGAATGCAGAGGATCAATTTCTCTAGAGTGCGTTGGTGTTCCAATCGATCACCTCCAAAGAACCTTCTAGCTTCTCAGTTCCTAGCCTTCGCTTCTTCGATTGAGAGAACACCACTATAACACCGTAAACCATCATAGGAGAGAAGACAAAAACGAGAAAAAACTTGGAGATGGAAGCGTGAATGTGTTTATGAAGCCAAAGACGTTGATTTGTTCATAGTTGTACCTATATATACAGGGCGCAAAAAATCTAACTTCCCAACTAACTAAATGTAATTACATTTGAAATCCTTATTCTACCCTTTGCTATTACTTGTGCTGCAAGCTACTCTAGGAGGTGACGTGGCTGTTGAGCTAGACCTCGCTCTTCATTTGGGTCGTTCCTCCGATTGGGTTGTTCTATGCTATCGGGCCGAGATGGAGCCGCCAAGTCAAAGATGTTTCCGGGTTGGGCTCTTTTGGATAGGCTGAGAGCCTGTCTGACCTACAATGAAGGATTTTTTAGCTTATACCTTGTTTTAGCATAGTTTTACGTTTTTTCTCTGGTTTTAGTCTCTTAACCTAGATCTTAGCTAACAATCATCTTTTTAGGTGTATATTGACACCACTCTTAGGTCCATGTTTAATGTATGGTTTTTGACTCATCAAACCCCACACTTAGCCTTTTGCACTCCTGAGCAAAATAGGATGATTTATACAAGGGAGCTTTGGGGCTGAGAGAGAAAAATTATTTCGTTGACTTATTCAATTTGAATGGACAGAGTCGGCTTCTCTTTCTCCCGGCTCGGATGTCCATGCGATCGTGAGAACTACTTCCCGGGGCTCTAAGACGCCTTCATGACTTACAAGCGGGAGGAAGTACCCAAGAGTGGTAGAACTCTCACTTTAGGCAACCAATTCTCTCAATTCTCTCAATTCTCTCAATTCTCTCAAGTGTTTGGCTTATGTTTACACTCACCATTGCATGGAATTGGTATGACCAGTATCTTGTCAAAGCTCTCCTCTTGCCCCTGCAAAACACAAAACAGTCATGATCACTAGGACTTTTCAGCTTGTAGCGAGGCTAAGGTCATAGGTAGTATAAAATGTAGGACACTAGCTTCAGGACCCGGGAGGAGAGGAGCAATGGGGAGTGAATCTTATCAGCATGAGGACAGTCCCGATTACTATGGTCTCCTTCCATCTTTATTTGCTCGCCTATCTTTTCATTCTTTCTTCCCTTTTCTTATACTCATGCAGCTTGTTGTTTTGTTTGGTTCAGCTTATTTATCTCAGCCGCTTATTTCCTATTATATATACTTTTCCTTTTCCTTCCTTTCATTCAATTCTTTTTCTTTTTCTTTTCTTTTGAACCTTCAGATACTTCCCGACCGGATTCTGCTTCCTAGACTTCCCCACACTTGATTCTGATTCACTCCCAAGACAATTCCAAGCCTCCCGACTTCCCAAGGGTGAGGTGAAATTATGGTTTTTCTGGGCCTCGCCTTTGTAGTGAGCTGTAAGAAAGAATGGTCAAATTAGGCCCAAGGGGGTGAACAAGGGTAGAATTGTGTTTTAGACAACTTATTTGGCTTAGAGCTCATAAGAAACATGGCCTAGATCATGTCATTCCTGCATGTGAAAAATAGTTGTATCCGGAGAGTTAAGGCAAAATGCAGAATACACACCAACATGGTGGTAAAAATCACTCAAGAAGAAGGAAGATGGCGAGAATGTAAGCCATCACTATTGCAAGGCTCAAATTCTCACATGGGTTGTTTTTGCTCCTTCACTCCAGAGGTTTCTGATGAGTCATAAATCATGCATCTTTTATGGATCTAAGAAAGATGTTTACAAGACTATCTTGTGCTTAAGAATGGAGTGTTAGCTAAGATTCATATTATGGACATAAAAATAGAGAAAATACAAATTTATGCTAATTCGAGGACCTTAGCTAACTCTTCTTCTCTTGCAGAATCAGCCAAGATGTTCTTGGATCCATCATAAGGAGACTTGGCCGGATGAAGTCGTCCTGTTCAAGACCGACTCCATCTCAGCCAAACCAGATCAGGCCAGCCACAGCCCAAAGAACTCAAGTAAGTGCAGTCCAATAAGGAGCAGCCTAAAGATGCTATCCATGTCAGCTGTCCAGCTTAGGACCACCTCACTCCAGCTCAACTGCCACGTCACTTCGGGAGAAGCAGCGCAACTCACGCAAGGGTGAATAGGCAATTCATGTTATAATTCTATTAGAATCGTTAGAGATAGCAGGTCACAGCCTCGTGTATATATAAGGGAGGAGCTGTGCGCTTTTGTGGGGTCTTTGAATTCATTCTTAATACACTCTCATTATATCCATTTCCTCGTTCTCGTTTCTCCCCGTTTGGTGCACTGCGGTTAAGCCAAGGTGTTTTACCCGATCGAAATGCGGTTTGCCTAGCATCCGAGTTCTAAGCTTGCCGAAGGGTCATTGACCCCAACACACTCTAGTTGAATCTGATCCTCAATGCTCAGGCTATTCAAGGTGAACCACCACCATCAACCATGGCGATTGTTGTGGAAGATGGGTCCATCTCAATTTAGTCTACCTGTTTTGTACTCTGTTTCTATTAGTCAATTTCATTCTACATTTCATCTCCGTTTCTTCCTTCTCCCTTAATTCATGATTTAATCTGCAATTGCATTTGAATGTGAACGACGTTAAACTAAGCTGATTGAACCGGGTTTAACTAATTCAGTATCC